>CAMRHE010000156.1:4115000-4638933 GCA_947044405.1 Leptodactylus fallax
CCCTATGCTATATGCCCTTGTCATGGAGCACCTCCTCATGGCTATTCGCCGCAACCCAAATATTCCGGGGCTCCGTGTTCGTGACCTCCATTTCAAAATCTCAGTGTTCGAGGACGATGTCTTACTCTTTATCACCCAGCCAGTTACCTCTCTCCCATCTCTCCTGCACGAAAGTAACTACAAAGCTAATTTATCCAAAAGTACAGACCTAAATGTTTCCCTCCTGGCATCTCTGGTCCAAACTCTCTGATCCTCCTTTCCCTTTTCTTGATCTCCCAGAGTGATTAAGTATTTGGGAGTATATCTGCCTAGTGACTTAGCGACCACTTATTTGCAGAATTTTCTGCCTCTTCTGCGTACTATCCAAGCAGATCTTGGTCGCTAGGACACCAGGGGATTCTCTTAGCTAGGCCGCATCAACTTGCTGAAGATGAACATACTCCCCAGGCTCTTATACCTTTTTCAAACTATCCCCATTGCTATGCCCAAAGCCTTCTTTACCACATTCAGAAGACATTCAATAAATTTATCTGGACCTCGAAGCCTCCACGCGTCGTGAAGCGCACTCTTATTAAGCTCAGAGAGAGGGATTGGCCATCCTGGGTTGCCTTGATTACCTGGCTGTGACCATGGTTCGTATCCTTGACTGGCACCATGCCGCCCACTCAAAGCTCTGGGTTGCCCTAGAGAGGTCTCTGAGCCCGCTCCCTCTCTCCGCCCTGCCCTGGCTCCATAGACGCCTCTGGTCGGATAGCACTACCAAATCTCTTCCGTTTGTTGCTTGACATGTGCTTAGGGCCTGTCGACTCTACAGCGCTGTCAGACCTCTGTTCAAAAATGATGGCCCTATGACTCCTATCTCTATCTCTATCTCTTCCCCACTGCCCTGCCTTTCTCTCTCGCACCCCAGGTTTGCCGCTACTCCACTTTCATCAGGTGCTCTCGGCATCAACTTTCCTACCTCTCTGAGACCTGCTTCCTTTAGCTGCCATGAGCGCCGCCTCCCATGGGCAGTACACTCAACTTTACACCTCCATTAAGAAATCACCCGATCTGCATAGGGTGCTGTTACCATTCGAGTGTCTCTGCCTCTCCTCAGTGGCTCCATCGCATGCCATCTCGCTGGTCTATAACATGTTACTGGAAGAGTCTGCCGACCAACTACTGCTCTACATGGGGAGTTGGGAGAGGAAGTTGGGGGTTTTGTTCCCACCAGATGTGTGGTCCTATGCCTTATCGGGTGTGCCACAAGTTTTCCATTTCCTGCAAGGCGCAGGAAATTAAATTATAAGATTCTCTCATGCTGGTACAGAGTACCCTCTGTCCTCCATAAAATCTATTCCTCCACCTCGGATCGATGTTGGAGATGCAATATTGATCGGGGTATGATGGCGCACATCTGGTGGGAATGTTCTCTGTTGCACCCATTCTGGATGGAGGTGAGACGCATAATTCGGATGGTGACCGGTATCGCTCTGGAAGATGATCCTGCCCCTCATCTCCTTTCCATATTTCCCAGGAAGTTTAAGAGACATACCCGAAGGCTACTTGGCTTTATGCTAGTTGCTGCTCGAACGGTCATTCCCAGATTGTGGAAATCATTGTCCCCTCCTTCTCTGGCATCCTGGCTGCAGGAACTACTCCACATTCACAGTATGGAAAACCTGCTTGCTGAACTGAAACATGATGTTAGAGCCCACCAACAGACTTGGCTCCTCTGGATAGTTTCTACTACTCTCCTGACTTTCAGTCTGCCTTTGTCCCCCCATCCCTCATGATACCCTCAGCAATTCTTCCTTTCCTCCCTCCCATGCTTTCATTGTACCCTCTGCTTCTTACTCAAGCTGACTATTTCCTATACTCCCATTCTCCAGCAGCTTCCTGGATTCTAGGGCGGGTGGTTAAGCCTCTTTCCTCCTTTTTCCCTTATTTCTAGTTACACACTGTAAGGGAATTGCTAGAGGTGCAATTCCCCAGTACCTGCTGGTGAACCTTGGGGGGAGGGGCACGACAAGACAGTGAGCCCTAAAGCTGAACCCCTCCACTGGCCCTGTCTACTTGACTGAACTGTCCTAGGCAACAGCCGGCAACTGGTCATCAGTCCCTTCTTGATATAAGTGATGACACAGAATGCAGACAGGACAAACAACAACAAAATGGAGTTCAGCTAGCCAAGGGTCGTTAACAGTCGAGCAATGTAGTACAGAATCAAAATCCAAGAGAATAGTCACATGTAATTAAAACTTTAATAAAATCTTTAATGGAAAAAAAAACAAACAAATAAAAACACAATACATATTTGGTATTACCACGTCCGTAACAGTCTGTACAATAAAACTGAAACATTATTTAACCTGTAAGGTGAACATTTTTTTCACTATCTCGCCTTAAAAAATATGCTATAAAAAGTAAACAAAAAGTCACATGTAGCCTAAAACAGTACCAATAAAAAGCACAGGTCGTCCGACAAAAAGTAAGCCCTTAACCAACAAAAAATAAAGATGTTATACATCTCAGAAGATGCAAAAATAATTGATTTATGTTCCCAAATGGGTTTTTGTTCTGCAAAATTAGTAACGTACTAGTAACGTATAAAAAAACAATATAAATTAGGTATCACTGTAATTATACCGACCCACAAAATAAAGGTAACATGTTACTTATGCTGTACACGTTGCAGAAAAAAATTAAAAGGTAAAAAGTTATGCCAGAATCGATGGGTTTTTTTTAATCCACCAAGAAAGAGTTAATAAAATTTACTATTAAATTAAGTTATAGGTACCTAAAAATGGTGTAATTACAAAATTAATCTCATATCGCAAAAACAAGCCCTCATATGGCTTCATCACCAGAAAAATAAAAAAAATATAGCTTGTACAATGTAAATACAAAAAACCCAAAAATTATTAGAACTGGCTGCGTCAGATAGGGAATGTATAAACTGTGCGAGCATATATCAGAGTACACACCAAATTTAGAGCTTACAAGGGAAAAGAAACCAGAAGTGAGCCCCAGAGCTACTGGGCAAATAGAAGGGAATTTGGTGTTCCCAATATACTCTGCACAGCTTACATATTAACTTTTTGCCATCTGCTGTGCATTCACGTCTGGGATACTAATGCTCACTACAAACCCTTTATAAATTCTTTGAGGGGTACAGTTTTCAAAATGGGGTCACTTCCTAGGAGATTCCACTTTTCTGGAGGCAGAAAAGACTGCTGTTTGAGCACAGCTGGGCACAGAAGGGAAGGAGCGCCACTTAGTTTTTAGAGCACAGACTTAGACAGTTTGGTTTTTGGACATTATGACACTTTTGCAGAGCACCTGAAACGCCAGTAAAGTGGAATCCCCTGACATGTGACCCCATTTTGGGAACTACACCACTGAAGGATTTTATCCAGAGGTATTGAGTATTTTTAATCCCCAAGTGTTGCATTAATTATCCATAAATGAATATGCAGCTGATGGTGAAACCCGGCAGACCCCATGAACTGAAACCCGAACGCAGGTGTGAACCTAGCGTACCAGGTCAAAAACTGTCCTTGTTACCATAGTAACAAATCAGAGTTCACTTTTTACTAGAGTAGTTTAAAGTGACACTCTAGGGATTTTTTTTTACTCATTATATTGTCTGTATTATGCATGCAGGAATTTTAAATTTTTTTAAATTAGAAAAGTAAACAACCTTGATAGAAGAAAGCTTCTGTCATTAGAGCTTTTACATTACAGTGAATGGAAATGAATGTAAAGGTGGATGCAGAGTAGAGGTAGTCACAGTGCTGATCTAGGTATGCTAAAATGCTACCCAACAGCTCCGTGATTACTGATTTCATAGAGGCAACAGCACTGCTGCTGGCACTATTTACCACACAGCTTTCATTGAGCATTATATAGGCTAGATTAAAGGGGAATGGACTTCCTGGGGAGCACAATGGTCAACCCTGGGTTTGAATCTGGCACATCTGCATAGAGTTTGTATGTATTCCTCCTCATCTATGCATGGGTTTTCTTCAGGAAGTCTGCTTCCCTTCCACACCCAGCGTTGACAACATCTGTAAAGTGTTGTGGAATATGTTTGTGTTATATAGGTAAGCAGCATAAATAGATATATCCTGCAACAAACAGTACTGTTCAAAAGCTTTGGCATGTGTGGAAAAATGCTGCAAAATAAGTATGCATTGAAAAAAGATGTATTAATAATTAAGTAAATGAACAAAAGAGGGGCTCTGGGATGCTGAGCCAATCAGCAGCTGAGGAGGGATATTTAAAGTCTGTTCAGAGCTTCCCATATGTCTCCTATTAATTGTTATTAGCTAGGTTTCTGTTGTCAGTACATATCTCTTTGCTTCTTTCTTGGTGACTGACTTTGGCTCTTTTACTGGATATTTGCTTGCTTACTGATTTGTCTGGACATCCCCTGGAGTTATTCATTCAATAACACCTGGGAAGAGGACAAGTGAGGATCCAATAGAGTAGCAGAGTAAAGCATATTGTAAATCCTCCTCCTCCTTCAACACTCATATATGTAAATGTATCACTGTTGCCACATTTACAACAGCACAAGGGGATAAGATGAAATTGCTAAACCTTTTTATAACCAAAACTGCTTAGTCACAAATAAGATAAAAAGTAGTATATTTCCTATCGTACATTGCTTTACTTTTCTGAATACCTGAAAAAATATCCTGATGTGTAGTGTATTGTCTCCATGGCTGATATAAGGAAAATGTATGTGTACTACTTATACCATACAAATTTCGTATAAGTAATATTCTAATGTATACTAAATGTATTATTTTACTAGTATTATTATATTACGTGTGAGGTTTAAAGAGCACAGACTTAGAAACAAAATTGCAGTAAAAATCTATACCTATCATTCTTTGTAGCCATGGAAACTGAATGAAAATATCCATTGTTTACACTGCTGGCTGAATTATGAAAACAAAAAAAAAAAATCTGTGAACAATAGAAAAAAAGGTTTTGTACTACAAAGTTATTTAAATCTAATCTAATCCCACAAAAACTTTTACAAGAGAACTTCATAACATCTTATAACATGCCTTAGAAGAACATATCATTTTGAAACAGATTTTTGAGGGCTAATGACGGAAAACCCTGTTGAACCTATGATATACTTTTTACCAAAAGTTCACAATAAGCTTAATAATGAGTTTGTGAATCTGTCTCAAAATTTTTAGACTTTTATTTGAAGCCTTGTGTTTACTCTTCCCTCTTTTTATTAAATATTCAACCGAGGCATTACAACAAATTGATGGAGTGATCTTAGAGGATGATATGTATTTGGTCAGCGCGGATGTGGAGTCACTTTATACATCGATAGAACATCAATGTGATTGAGGGCTGTTTGATTTTTTCTGTTTAACAGTGGCCTGGATGCAGACTTCATGGAGTTGTTTCTCAGAATTTTAGAGTAAGTATTAACTCAACATTTTTTTATATTCAAGGACTGCTTATTTCTCCAGACTTAAAGTGTGGCTATGGGAGCGGCTTGTGCACCCTCATATGCCAACCTATTCTTGGGATACTGGGAGTGGGAAAAAGTCCAACATTCCCAGATTGGGGAAGGACAGGCATTATCATGGATGCACTTCGTTGATAATGTTATATTTGTTTGGCAGGGGACACATCAACACATCAGCAGTTGAATTTATTTCTCGCACAACTCAATGACAACAATATGAATATTCATTTGATGCATTCATTCGCACTCAACGAAAACTGGATTTTTTGGATATCAAAATTAAAGTGGATCCACAGGGAATATTACATACAATGTTTAGCAAGGAGACCAGTGTTTCACCCTAAACATGTTTCACCAGCTGCACACCCTAAACATGTTATTTGTACTATCCATACTAGGCAATTTATCTGCGCTAGGCAGCTTTGTGACATGAACTGATTTTGAGGTCCAAGCAAAAGATTTGAGACAACATTTGTTGATGAGGGGATATTCTAACTTAGATGTGGAACGGGGCTACAATAGAGCTAAAAAAAAAAAAATAAAATCACCCAGAACTCCTCACATTCAAACAACGAGATTGAAAACCACAGTAACTGAGAATGATCACTAACTTCCACAGTAGGTTAAGTGTAATGTGAAGTGTTGTGAATAAGTTTTGGCCGATTCTTAGACAAGAAAGAGAATTATATATATTCAGTTTTGCCTATGAAACCTTTATTAATTGCAAAACGCTGTAAAAGTTTAGGTGATCTGCTTGTACGAAGTCATTATGTGCTACCAATTTCAAAATATTTGTTTTTGAGTCCTGGTGCTAGATGGAGCTCTTCAGTCAGTGGGAATTGTTCAGCTTGTAAATTTATGCTAAAAACAGACTTTTTTTTATGATTCTCAATATCTAAAGGAATACAAGATTGTTCACCCATGCTATATGTGGAATTCACTTCTCACAAATTAAGAACCAGAATTTTGAAACATGTATTCAATATTAAAAAGGCATTGAACCCCTCCATTGAACAATTTACTCTATTATTTACTATTGCAAGATACTACAGAGATGCCCTCTATCTGCAATTACAGATGCAATGGATTTTGCTGTTGAAGACCCTCTCACCCAGGGATCTCAATGAAAAATTGAGATTTGAGTTTTTTCTGTAGATTCATCTAATGATTTTGTTTGCACCCATAGTTACATTTAATTTGTTTTTTTCTTTTAATTATGGGGTGGAGATTCAGATTTTGTAGTTTGTTTTTTTAAACTATAGTTTTTATTAAATTTTTCAAAAAGATTTTTTAAGAACAACGAAACAAAAAAACAGGAACGAAGGCATTACAATCAGACAAGAGCAAAAACACTTCTCTAAAATGCAAATCTCAAACACTGGCCAAAAGACAAAACAAGGAGGAAAACAGGAAGGGAAGGCGAGAAAGAAAAAAGGTAGGGACATCAGAGACCTTGTAGGATGCAATACGTATCCCACAGTGACCAAATAGACTGAAAAGCATCTGTAGTACTATAGAGAGTAGCAGTCAGGAATTTCAAGCTGCGGACGTCTTTCATCTGAGCAACAAGGGCGGGGCCAGCAGGGGGTAAACTCTCTTCCAGTGAAGAGTTATGAGGGTTTTCACAAAAAATGTGGTGCAAGGTATCTACAGCGAAGAGACATCTCCAGCAAGTGGAAGGAATGACAGAATTAAGGATGTGTACCAAAGCAGGGGTGTGGTACCAGAGCATTAAAATCTTATATTGGTCCTTCTTAAACATTACACAAGCAAAAGACTTAGCTGCACAGGACCATATTATCAGCCACTGATCTGGCGATACCTGTCTGCCAAGGGCTTCATTCCATTTCAGCATTTGTGGGAAGGGGAGGTCTGCCCCTCTGGCAAAGAGAGAAGCCTGTAGATAGCTGAAATAAACCCTTTTGTGGAGGTGCCTGCATGGCACAGCCTCTTAAAAGCCATAGGGGTGAAGAGCTGCAGACAGCCATAGAGGGCGGACATAAAATAAGCAATTTGCTGATAATGGAACCATTCGGAAGCTGGCAAGTGGTAGGTAGAGATGAAATATTCGAACGGTCTGAGCTCCAAAGTCAACAGACCAATCAAATCCACCACATGAAATAAACCAGTGCGGCTCCAGGTGTGCACCATGGCCGCCGCAAGTCCACCCGAGAGGAGCAGGTTAAAGAGAAAGGAGACCATAGAGGAGTTGAGTGAGGCAAAGGGGAAGAGCTTGCAGCACATAAACCATATCTCTCTAGTAAAATGGATGGTGCCTAAACGAGAATTGGTGGGCAAGAGGGGAGCGTGGGACCATAGAAAAGCATTGGGGTGTACAGGTGCCAGCCAAAACTTTTCAATTTCAACCCACTTCGTGTAAACTTGCAATACTGCCCAAAATGGCATAGCGCATAAATGGATCACCCAGTAATAGTAGAGGATATGCGGAACCGCTAGCTCTCCATGATCCAAAACATAAAGCCAAAGCAATCCAGGAGTCTATTAAAGCCAGCTAACATGACTGAATGAGGGATATGATGATGCTTCGCATTCCATATAAATTGTAAAATGGCTTTTTGGAGGGAATGAAGCTCCGAGTGAGGAACTGCTACTGGGAAGGACCCAAAGAAATATAGAAATTTCAGAAGCAGGGACATCTTCACCGCCATTGCAGATTTTGTAGTTTTATATGGAGGTTTTCCTATTTTACTTATTATATTTTCTTTTTTTAGAACATCCTACATTGACAGAGGTATTGTTTATCCCTTTTGTTACTTTAGTATGGAGTGGACATAAAGTAAAGAGAAAAAGAAAATTCATACATTTTATATATCTCTTTTTATTGTTGATAGAAAGATATATACAATTAGGTCCATAAATATTTGGACAGAGACAACATTTTTCTAATTTTGGTTCTGTACATTACCACAATGAATGTAGAACAAAACAATTTAGATTCAGTGGGTTGAACAAAATGATTGCATAAAAATGTGAGGAACTAAGGCATTTATTACACACAATCCATTCATTTCAGGGGCTCAAAAGTAATTGGACAAATTAAATAATTGTAAATAAAATGTTCATTTCTAATACTTGGTTGAAAACCCTTTGATGGCAAAGACTGCCTGAAGTCTTAAACTCATGGACATCACCAGACGCCACTGTGTTTCCTCCTTTTTAATGCTCTGCCAGGCCTTTACTGCAGTGGTTTTCAGTTGCTGTTTGTTTGTGGGCCTTTCTTTCTGAAGTTTAATCTTTAAAAAGTGAGATGCATGCTTAATTGGGTTGAGATCAGGTGACTGACTTGGCCATTCAAGAATATTCCACTTTTTTGCTTTAATAGACTCCTGGATTGCTTTGGCTTTATGTTTTGGATCATTGTCCATCTGTGTTATGAAACGCCGACCAATCAGTTTGGCTGCATTTGGTAGGATTTGAACACACAGTATGTCTCTGAATACCTCAGAAATCATCCGGCTGCTTCTGTCCTGTGTCACATCATCAATAAACACTAGTGACCCAGTGCCACTGGCAGCCATGCATACCCAAGCCATCACACTGCCTCCGCCGTGTTTTACAGATGATGTGGTATGCTTTGGATCATGAGCTGAATCAATCCTTCTCCATACTTTTTTCTTTCCATCATTCTGGTAGAGGTTGATCTTGGTTTCATCTGTCCAAAGAATGTTCTCCCAGAACTGTGCTGGCTTTTTTAGATGTTTTTTAGCAAAGTCCAATCTAGCCTTCTTATTCTTGAGGCTTATGAGTGGCTTGCACCGTGCAGTGAGCCCTCTGTATTTACTTTTATGCAGTCTTCTCTTTATGGTAGATTTGGATATTGATACGCCTACATCCTGGAGTGTGTTGTTCACTTGGTTGGCTGTTGTGAAGGGGTTTCTCTTCACCATGGAAATTATTCTGCGATCATCCACCACTGTTGTCTTCCATGGGTATCCAGGTCTTTTTGCATTGAGGACTTCACCAGTGCTTTCTTTCTTTCTCAGTATGTACCAAACTGTAGATTTTGCCACTCCTAATATTGCAGCAATTTCTCAGATGGGTTTTTTCTGTTTTCGCAGCTTAAGGATGGCTTCTTTCACCTGCATTGAGAGCTCCTTTGACCGAATGTTTTCTTCAAAGCAAAATCTTCCAAATGCAAGCACCACACCTCAAATCAACTCCAGGCCTTTTATCTGCTTAATTGAAAATGACATAACAAAGGAATTGCCCACACCTACTCATGAAACAGCCTTTGAGTCAATTGTCCAATTACTTTTGGTCCCTTTAAAAACAGGGTGACACATGTTAAGGAGCTGAAACTCCTAAACCCTTCATTCAATTTTAATGTGGATACCCTCAAATGAAAGCTGAAAGTCTGGACTTTATGTCCATGTCCATTATATAACTATAACTTGGATATGTTTCAGTAAACAGGTAAAAAAAACAAAATTTGTGTCAGTGTCCAAATATATATTTCCCTGCACACCATCTTTTGTTTAATCACTTATTTATAGCATCTTTCATATGCACAATGTATTTAATATTTAATCTTCTTTATTTAATTGCTCTCACATTTATTCAATTTTATATATATATATATATATATATATATATATATATATATATATATATGATATATATATATAGATATATAGATATATACAGTACAGACCAAAAGTTTGGACACACCTTCTCATTCCAAGAGTTTTCTGTATTTTCATGACTATAAAAATTGTAGATTCACACTGAAGGCATCAAAACTATGAATTAACACATGTGGAATTATATACTTAACAAAAAAGTGTGAAACAACTGAAAATATGTCTTATATTCTAGGTTCTTCAAAGTAGCCACCTTTTGCTTTGATTACTGCTTTGCACACTCTTGGCATTCTCTTGATGAGCTTCAAGAGGTAGTCACCTGAAATGGTCTTCCAACAGTCTTGAAGGAGTTCCCAGAGATGCTTAGCATTTGTTGGCCCTTTTGCCTTCACTCTGCGGTCCAGCTCACCCCAAACCATATCAATTGGGTTCAGGTCTGGTGACTGTGGAGGCCAGGTCATCTGGCGTAGCACCCCACTCTCCTTCTTGGTCAAATAGCCCTTACACAGTCTGGAAGTGTGTTTGGGGTCATTGTCCTGTTGAAAAATAAATGATGGTCTTACTAAATGCAAACTGGATGGAATAGCATGCCGCTGCAAGATGCTGTGGTAACCATGCTGGTTCAGTATTCCTTCAATTTTGAATAAATCCCCAACGGTGTCACCAGCAAAGCACCCCCACACCATCACACCTCCTCCTCCATGCTTCACGGTGGGAACCAGGCATGTAGAGTCCATTCATTCACCTTTTCTGCGTCGCACAAAGACACGGTGGTTGGAACCAAAGATCTCAAATTTGGACTCATCAGACCAAAGCACAGATTTCCACAGGTCTAATGTCCATTACTTGTGTTCTTTAGCCCAAACAAGTCTCTTCTGCTTGTTGCCTGTCCTTAGCAGTGGTTTCCTAGCAGCTATTTTACCATGAAGGCCTGCTGCACACAGTCTCCTCTTAACAGTTGTTGTAGAGATGTGTCTGCTGCTAGAACTCTGTGTGGCATTGACCTGGTCTCTAATCTGAGCTGCTGTTAACCTGCGATTTCTGAGGCTGGTGACTCGGATGAACTTATCCTCCGCAGCAGAGGTGACTCTTGGTCTTCCTTTCCTGGGGCGGTCCTCATGTGAGCCAGTTTCTTTGTAGCTCTTGATGGTTTTGGCCACTGCACTTGGGGACACTTTCAAAGTTTTCCCAATTTTTCGGACTGACTGACCTTCATTTCTTAAAGTAATGATGGCCACTCGTTTTTCTTTACTTAGCTGCTTTTTTCTTGCCATAATACAAATTCTAACACTCCATTCAGTAGGACTATCAGCTGTGTATCCACCTGACTTCTGAACAACACAACTGATGGTCCCAACCCCATTTATAAGGCAAGAAATCCCACTTATTAAACCTGACAGGGCACACCTGTGAAGTGAAAACCATTTCAGGTGACTACCTCTTGAAGCTCATCAAGAGAATGCCAAGAGTGTGCAAAGCAGTAATCAAAGCAAAAGGTGGCTACTTTGAAGAACCTTGAATATAAGACATATTTTCAGTTGTTTCACACTTTTTTGTTAAGTATATAATTCCACATGTGTTAATTCATAGTTTTGATGCCTTCAGTGTGAATCTACAATTTGTATAGTCATGAAAATACAGAAAACTCTTGGAATAAGAAGGTGTGTCCAAACTTTTGGTCTGTACTGTATATATTTTTTTTTCAGTCTTCTTCACATCACATAGTTTGTCAGTTTTTTCCATTTTTTAATATAATTTGTTTATTTTTGATTATGATCATTTACATAATTTTTATATTATATCTTATATTGTTTACATATTATTTTCTTTTTCACTCTATTCTTATGAATGGTATTAGGTTGAATGCATGTACGGTTACTTTTCAGTCATTTGGCTATTACTTCTACTTTTCTCTTTGCTATATCCCTATACTATGTCATACTATTTGCCCTTTCTATATATGGCTGTATGTGGTTGTTCTTTCTATTGTGCATGCGCATGATAACTGGGAGTTGTCATGCGGACCTCTCACAATATTACTATATTGCGGTGGGCAACAGGTAATTATTTTTGCTATTTTTTGTTGTGTTTATTTTGAGAATTATTCAGTTAATAAAGTTATTTAACCCCTTCGGGCTGGTGACATTTTTCGATTTTTGTTTTTGACTCACCTTTCAGACCCCATAACTTTTTTATTTTTCTGTGCAATATGTTCTTCATAATTATGTCATTTATAATTCTGTACAATGTACTGGAAAGCTGGAAAGAAAATTCAGAATGGGGTGGATTTGAAGAAAAGTGCATTTGTGCAACTTTCTTACGGGCTTCGTTCACTCTGCAACCACCTGTATTCTATGTTTTGGTATGAATCCGGGGATACCAAATTTATATGGTTTTATTTACATTTTAACACCTTAACAAAAATCCGAAGCTTTGCAAAGAAATTTTTTCTTAAAGTTGCAATATTCTGACACCCATAACTTTTCTATATTTCCACGTACAGGGATGCACAGTGCGTTTTTTGCGGGGTCAGGTGTACTTTTTAGCTAGGGTTTAATGCACTGATCGCGGGCATAAGCGCTGGGTGTCTGCTCCTGAGCGGCCACCATATTTAAATACCCGACATAATAGTAATAGTCCGGCGGATATTGGGAAAGGGTTAAAGCTTAATTCAACTTTAAAAACTATCTTGTGCTAAGCACATTAAACCTATTATATTATCTATAACCACAACAGTTAGAACTGCAGGAACAAATGTAGGTTTAGAAAGACAAGAGAGTTGGTAGTCACAACGGAGATAGCAAAAGGCCTTCATTCCCTCCACCCTAAATTATATTTACCATATCACACGTTTTTAAATACATTGATGTATTAGGGGTTGGTAGTAGTATTTTTGTAACAATGCAAACTGGCCAAAGTGACTTAAGGCTATGTTCACATGGCAATATTTTATTCAGAATTTAGCTCAGTATTTTTCATCAGTATTTGTTTTATCAAAACCAGAGGAACATAAACAGGGGATAAGTAAAATGAAAGGATGTGCACTATTTCTGTGTGATGATAAACCTGCTCTTGGTTTTGGCTTACAAACACTGATGCAAAATACTGACAAAATCCTGCACAATCCTTTAATAAACATGACTATGCTATTTTATATGCTTTGTGAACAATACATGTACTCTTATACTATAGATTAGAAAAATGCAGACATGACAGCCGGGAGCCTACTGAAGGCTCCCAGGCTTTCCTGTTATTAACTTCTAGTATTGTAATGCATTGCATTAATGATCAGACCCCCTGGGGTTCAAGACCCCTAGGGGGTGTAATAAATGCAAAAAAAAAAAAAAAAAAAAAAAAAAATATATATATATATATATATATATATATATATACAATATACAGTGCCTTGTGAAAGTATTCGGCCCCCTTGAACTTTTCAACCTTTTGCCACATTTCAGGCTTCAAACATAAGAATATGAAATTTAAATTTTTTTGTGAAGAATCAACAACAAGTGGGACACAATTGTGAAGTGGAACGAAATTTATTGGTTATTTTAAACTTTTGTAAAAAATAAAAAACTGAAAAGTGGAGCGTGCAATATTATTCGGCCCCTTTACTTTCAGTGCAGCAAACTCACTCCAGAAGTTCAGTGAGGATCTCTGAATGATCCAATGTTGTCCTAAATGACCGATGATGATAAATATAATCCACCTGTGTGTAATCAAGTCTCCGTATAAATGCACCTGCTCTGTGATAGTGTCAGGGTTCTGTTTAAAGCGCAGAGAGCATCATGAAGACCAAGGAACACACCAGGCAGGTCCGTGATACTGTTGTGGAGAAGTTTAAAGCTGGATTTGGATACAAAAAGGTTTCCCAAACTTTAAACATCCCAAGGAGCACTGTGCAAGCGATCATATTGAAATGGAAGGAGTATCAGACCACTGCAAATCTACCAAGACCTGGCCGTCCCTCTAAACTTTCATCTCAAACAAGGAGAAGACTGATTAGAGATGCAGCCAAGAGGCCCATGATCACTCTGGATGAACTGCAGAGATCTACAGCTGAGGTGGGAGAGTCTGTCCATAGGACAACAATCAGTCATACACTGCACAAATCTGGCCTTTATGGAAGAGTGGCAAGAAAAAAGCCATTTCTCAAAGATATCCATAAAAAGTCTTGTTTAAAGTTTGCCACAAGCCACCTGGGAGACACACCAAACATGTGGCAGAAGGTGCTCTGGTCAGATGAAACCAAAATCGAACTTTTTGGCCACAATGCAAAACGATATGTTTGGCATAAAAGCAACACAGCTCATCACCCTGAACAGACCATCCCCACTGTCAAACATGGTGGTGGCAGCATCATGGTTTGGGCCTGCTTTTCTTCAGCAGGGACAGGGAAGATGGTTAAAATTGATGGGAAGATGGATGGAGCCAAATACAGGACCATTCTGGAAGAAAACCTGTTGGAGTCTGCAAAAGACCTGAGACTGGGACAGAGATTTAGCTTCCAACAAGACAATGATCCCAAACATAAAGCAAAATCTCCAATGTAATGGTTCACAAATAAACGTATCCAGGTGTTAGAATGGCCAAGTCAAAGTCCAGACCTGAATCCAATCGAGAATCTGTGGAAAGAGATGAAAACTGCTGTTCACAAACGCTCTCCATCCAACCTCACTGAGCACAAGCTGTTTTCCAAGGAAGAATGGGCAAGAATTTCAGTCTCTCGATGTGCAAAACTGATAGAGACATACCCCAAGCGACTTGCAGCTGTAATCGCAGCAAAAGGTGGCACAACAAAGTATTAACTTAAGGGGGCTGAATAATTTGGCACGCCCCACTTTTCAGTTTTTTATTTTTTACAAAGGTTTAAAATATCCAATAAATTTCGTTCCACTTCACGATTGTGTCCCACTTGTTGTTGATTCTTCACCAAAAAACTAAAATTTTATATCCTTATGTTTGTAGCCTGAAATGTGGCAAAAGGTTGAAAAGTTCAAGGGGGCCGAATTCTTTCGCAAGGCACTGTATAAATATATATAAAAATAAAATATTAAAAATTCAAATCACCCCCCTTTCCCTAGAACACATATAAAAGTACTTAAATACTGTGAAACACATACACATTAGGTATCCCTTTGTCTGAAAATGCCCAGTCTGCAAAGCTATAAAAATATTTTTCCCATATAGTAAACATCGTAGCGGCAAAAAAAATCAAGTGACATCGCCTTTTTTGTTTTGCCTGTGATAAAAATTTGAATAAAAAGTGATCAAAGCAATAGCAATTCCCCAAAATGGTATAAATAAACAGTACACCTAGCCCCACAAAAAAAAGACGCCCTATGTATCCCCATACACGAAAGTATAAAAAAGTTACCGGTGTCAGAATATGACAACTTTTAGAAACATTTTTTTTGCACAGTTTTGGATTTTTGTTAAGGGGTTAAAATGTAAATAAAACCATATAAATTTGGTATCCCTGAAATCAGGGACGGTTTTAGACAAAGTGGGGCCCTGGGCAAAATTAAAAGCGGGGCCCCAAATGCTGATATGTAAACAACACTATCGTCTTCCAGTGGCAGCCCCTATAATAACGCCTCCTAGATTTTTGCACCCAGTCATCAGTTATTATAGCGCCTCCTTATAAATAATAGTCCCTGCTTATAAATAATATTACACCTCTATCAGTAATAGCGCCCTTATAAATGATAAATAGTTCCCTGTATCAGTAATATCCCCCTTATCAGTAACAGTCACCCCGTAAAAATAATACTGCTCCCTTATTAATAATAGCCGTCTCATAAATAATAGTTACCCTTATAAATAATAGTCCCCATTATCACTAATAGCCCCCTTCATAAATAAGCCCACCTACCAATTATACCCCCCTTATAAACAGTTCCCCTCTTATAAATAATAGTTCCCCTTTTTAAAATAGCCCCCTCATATTTAAGTTTCCCAATTATATATAGTAACCCACCCTTATATATAATAGTTCTCCGTTATACAGTGTCGGACTGAAGGGGGAATGACATAGCCATGGGGCACTACACGTATGTGCAAGATTATAAGTGAGAAGGGAGCTGTGATGCAGACATAGCACACAGGGCTGCCAGCAGGAATTTTGAGCCCCTTCCCCACAGTATAATGCTCCACATGGTATATAATGCTCCACAGTATAAAATGCTCCCCTGAGCCCTCCAAAGTTTCCCCACATGGTATATAATGCTCCACAGTGGCCCCACACAGTATAAAATGCTCCCCTGAGCCCCCCATAGTGGCCCCACATGGTGTATAAGGCTCCACACAGTATAATACTCCACAGTGGCCCACACAGTATACTACCCCTTAGTGGCCCCAGATAGTACAATATGTTCCCCAGCAGCCTCACACAATATAATATGCTCCATACAGTATAATATGCACCTACAGTGCCCCCCAGTATAATGCTTCACAGTAACACAGTATAACATGCTCCACAATGGCCTTCACACAGTATAATATGCTCCCCAGAGGGGCTCCCCCAGTATAATGCTCCACAGTGGTCCCCCACAGTATAATATGCTGCCCATAGTCTCCCCCAGTATAATGCTCTACAATGGCCGCATAGAGTATAATATAATCCCGAAAAGCCCCACACTATATAATACACTCCACAGTGGCCCCACACAGTATAACAGGCTCCCCATACTGCCCCTTCCCCCCAATATAAAGCTCCAGAGTGGCCCATAGTATAATATGCTCCCCAGAGGGCCCCCGCTAGTATAATGCTCCACAGTGCCCCCCCCAGTATTTTGCTCCACTGTGACCCCACACAATATATTATGCTCCCCAGAGTGTCCCCCCAGTATAATGTTCCACAGTGGCGCCACGCAATATAATATGCTCTGCTGATGCCCCCCCCCAGAATAATATTCCACAGTGACCCCACTCAGTATAACATACTCCAGAATGGCCTCCACACAGTATAATATACTGCCCAGAGAGGTTACCCCAGTATAATGCTCCACAGTGGCCCAAAACAGTATAATATGCTCTCCACAGCCCCCCCCCAGTATAATGCTCCATGGTGGCCCAAAACAGTATAATATGCTCTCCAGAGCCCTCCCCCAGTATAATGCTCCACGGTGGCCCCACACAGTATAATATACTGGAGGGCCCCCTCTGGAGAGCATATTATACTGTTGTGGGCCACTGTGAAGCATTATACTGGGGGGCCCTCTGGATAGCATATTATACTGTGTGGAGCCACTGTGGAGCATTATACTGGGGAGGGGATCCTCTGGAGAGCATGTTATATTCTGTGGGGCCACTTTGGAGCATTATACTGGGGGCCCCTCTGGAGAGCATAATGCTCAAAAGTAACCCCACAGAATATAACATGCTCTCCAGAGCCCCCCCCCCCCGTATTATAATGCTCCACTGAATATAAAATGCTCTCCAGAGGGTCCCCTCCCCAGTATAATGCTCCACAGTGGTCCAAAACAATATATATGCTATCCAGAGGGGGCCCCCAGTATAATGCTCCACAGTGGCCCTACAGACTCTGTCAGTGCTATTATTATATTGTACTCTGGGGTCTCTTTAGACCCCAGAGTATAATTATCGAAGGCCCGGGGAAGGTAAGGTAAAATAACAAACAGTTATACTTACCTTGCCTTACCTCTGCTGGGCCTCCTCGCGCTGCTCCGCTATCCCTTCCAGCACCGGCTTCCTCTTCTCTGCGGCTGACGTCACGCGTTGTGGACGTCACCGCTGAGGCCTGTGATTGGGCAACAGCGATTACATGAGGCAGGCTGTCAGCACGCCCCACGTGATCGCTACTGCTGAGGCCTGGCTTCAGCAGTGATGTCCGCAACGCCAGAAGATGACGTCGGACACAAGGACAGGTGAGTAAAAATGTTTGTTATTTTTACTCACCTCGGAAAGGGTCCCTGCGGCACATGACGCTGGGTCCCTTTCTGTTATTGATATGGCCGGACCTGACTCCGGGGGCCCCTATGGGGTCGGGTCCCTGGGCAATTGCCCAGTTTGCCTCCCCCTAACACCGGCCCTGCCTGAAATCGTACCAAGAAATAGAATACAGATGACATGTCATTTTGGCTGTAGAGTGAATGTTGTAAAAACGAAGCCCCTAAGAAAGTCGCACAAATGCACTTTTTCTTTAAATCCACCCCATTCTGAATTTTTTTGCCAGCTTCATAGTACATTGTACACAATAATAAATGGTAGCATTATGAAGAAAAATTTGTCCCGCAAACATTAAGCCCTCATATGGCTCTTCCTGCAGGAAGGGGTTATAGCCCCATTTTCATGTAAATCAACATTTTATCAATATGCAAATGAGGGAATAAGTTCTTTTGAGATGTGCCTTAGCTTGTCTGGGCTTTGGTCTCAGCTCTTCCTGGGCAAAGAACGTTTTTCTTCATTTGAATATACAGTACATTCCAAATTATTACGCAAATCGGATTAAAATGTCATAAAGATTAAATTGTTTGTTTTTCAATTAAACTCATGAATGGTATTGTGTCTCAGGGCTCTTTGCATCACTGAAATCAATCTAAAAAAACTGTGACAATTAGTTTGCCAGGTGAAACACAGATTTTTTTTTGTTGCAGATTTTGTAGCTTTTTTGTGCCAAAACCAGGAGTGCATTGAGCAGAATGGAGAAGTATAAGGATTTCCTATATATTTCCCAATCCTTTTGTAACCATTCTTGGCTTTGGCTCAAAAAAACGCTGCAAAATCTGCAGCATAAAAAGCTGCGTTTCCGCAATGTGGGGCCTCCGCATAAGATAAATTTCCCACATTATTATGCAGGCCACAGGTTTCAAAGAAAAAGGATCTCTCTGGTGTCGAAAAGCATTAAATAGTGCAATGCCTTGGACAAGGTATTAAAACATTAGATAGTTCACGATCATCGTACTGTGAAGAGATTTGTGGCTGATTCAGAGCACAGACAGGTCTTTGCAGATAAAGACACAATGAGGAAGGTTTCTGCTAGAAAAATTCATCGGTTTAAGAGAATAGCAAACAGGTAATTGAAGCTGCTGGTGCCTCTGGAGTCCCACAAACCTTAAGGTGTAGGATCCTCCAGAGGTTTGCAGTTGTGCTAAACGTAATATTTGGTCACCCCTAAGCAGTGTTCACAAGCAAAAATGGTTGCAGTGGGCTCAGACATACATGAAGACTAATTATGAAACAGTCTTGTTTACTGATGAGTGCCATGCAACCCTGGATGGTCCAGATGGATGGTCCAACAAGGCTGTGACATCAACAATGAGATGGCAGAGTTATGTTTTGGACCCTTTAGGGTCCCTGAATGTGTGAAAATGACCTCTGCAAAGTACTGTATAAATAGCCAATATATTCCATGTCTGTTATTACGAAAATTAAATTACATTTCTTTACCTGAAGCATTCTATTATCCCGTAAAGGATGTAATTGAAGTATCATCTGTAATATTTCACGATACATAGCTTATTCTCACAACTACTGTGTTTCTCCGAAAATAAGACAGGGTCTTATATTATTTTTTGCTCCGAAAAAAGGGCTAGGGCTTATTTTCGGGGTAGGTCTTAATTTTTTCCATGAACAACAATCACACATTTGATCACTTTTTATTTCAACTTTTATCAGAGGTGAATCAGTGAAAAAACAGCAGTTCGGCACTTTAGATTTTTTTTTTTTTTTCCGCTACAGCATTCATTATGGAGGTAAAATATTTTTATAAGTTTGTAGAGCGGGCGTTTAGGGACACAGGGATACCTAATGTGTATGTGTTTCACAGTAATATTTTATTTTTATATGTATTCGAGTGAAAGTGGGAGGGGGGCTTGAACTTTTATTTATTTATTTTTTTACTATTAACCCCTCCTAGGGGGCTTGAACCTGCAATCATCCCATAGACTGCAATTACAGGCTATGGGAGATTATCTACATTACCAATCAGGCTGGTCATAGACCAGCCTCAATAGTAATATTCCTATGACAGGCCATTCATAAGGCTCCCGGCTGTCAAAGGAACAGGTTGGCTCCTGCGATCTCGCCACGTGGGAGCCGACCTGCAGCGTGAAAGGTACGGGGCCGGTGGGGATAGTTGCTCTGCTTTGGGGGGGTGAATTTAGGAGGGGGGGTTCACAGACTGGCACACTCAACAATGCCCACGATCAGTGGACTCTAATCGCGGGCATTAACTGCGGGTCTCCGCTGTACAAGGAGACTCGTTATAGTAGCTATAGGGGGTTGGGACCGGCCATGGGGACTGCGGGGGGGAAGTGCGGAGGTCACGCAATGCCCGCGGTCAGAGTCCACTCTGATCGCGGGAATTAACTCCGGGTTGCGCTACTTTGGTAGGAAGGAGGGGGGGGGTCACGCTGAACAATGCCCGCGATCAGGGTAGACACTGATCGAGGGCATTGACCTGGTACGGCAGCTATGGTAGCAGCAGAGCCGCCGCCATCTTTAAGGATCCGGCATCCGCTGTAATTGCACGGCAGATGTCGGGAAGGGGTTAAATTAGCTAGGGCTTATTTTTGGAGTAGGGCTTATATTTCAAGCCTATGTCAAAAAACCTGGACAATCTAGCTAGGGCTTATTTTCAGGGTAGGTCTTATTTTTGGAGAAAAACGGTATATAAATTTGTTTCCTTTTTTCAAAACCTCACCTATCTGGCCCTAGTTAACCTCAAATCTATGTAGTCAAATGTACCATTATAACATGACACAGAGGATAACTTGAGATAGTAGATAAAATTAGTTTCACAACCACCTTCTCTGTACCAGACCTCCCTGCCACTGGAGCATGCCCCAGGAAAGCTCAGCAAAGAAGACTTCAGACATCTAGAGTCTGGGCTCTGCTACTGTCAAGGTGCTGTCCGCATATGAACAGAACGGGGAGTGCACTACTGAGCCCTGTATGGATTTTAGGCCCCTTTGTCACCATCAGTTTTGACCAATACTCTTATGCCTCCCCCTAATTGGGCCCAATTTTTTCAAACAATTGCCTACTAAAACAGATTTTAAAGTCCTGGTGGCTGAAGTTGCCGAGACATGCCATTCTGAGATCTCCAATGTGTGCAGAGACTTGCAAAGACTAGCAACATATCACCTCCTTGGTTGAGTCCCTAGAAGATGCACATGACAACACAAGGTCCTATATTTCACAACTTAAGTCTATGATCGACTCATAGTCTTTAACTATTAGAGATATACAATGTTACTTTGAGGACCTTGGTAAGAGAGAACAGCAAAATATTGCAGCATCCCAGAGTGCTACAGCTTTTATGTGTTTGTCCCTGTGCCTCTGGGCTTTGTTGGTATCTTCCGTCTTCTGTGTTAAGTGTCACTGTTTGCAGCTTTCCCTGTTATTTTTCCCCTGCAGTGTTCAGGTCTAGCCTTGGTTTAGCCCTGGCCTATCACAGGCCACTGGGCGGGGTTGTGGGAGACTCCGTCTCCACGGTAACCCTTGGTCTGAGAGCAGTTAGTGTAGTGTGAGCAGTGGAAGAGTAAGGGTGTGCAGAGGTTTCCTGCCCCCACAAGCTGCACTGAGGCCAACGGCTTGTCATCACAGCCTTCAGGAGGATTACTTCGGGCCTAGTCTTCAGGTAACCAGTTCCTTGTCAGGCCTCCTAGAACCAAGGCTTGGGTTAGGACACTGTATTACTACCCCCATCAAGAAGCTGCTATTGCCTTGTGATTCCTGTTGCCAAGCAAAGGCTGTTTGGTTTACCTTCATCACTGAATCCTGAGTCGTGCCTGCATTACCATCAGGGCTCTTCCGAACAACACCACACCGGCTCAGGTAGGAGAGGTCCCCCTCTTCAACTGGAAGTGCCCCGGGGGGAAAAGAACTACTACCACCACCATCTGGTAGTGCTACAGGACCCCCCCCTCGACTTTGTCCGGCCTAGGAGTGGGACGGGAGCTGCTTGGGAGTGTGCTCGGCCTGCTAGGTGGCACAGCATCCGCCACTACTACTCCCATCCTCCGGTCTCATCCGACTGGATTGCGGCAATATTAGAATCCAAAGACTCCCAGAAGCCACTAGAGAGGAGAATCTCTTCATTACTCTTGAGGCAATCTTTAACCTTTTTCTTGGGGGACCCCACTCCCAAAAAATTAAGCTTGATAGGTCACATAGAGCTCTGAAATGGAAAGGCAATGGTCTGCAGCCCAGAAACATCATCTGCTGTATATACAACTTAATCTGCAGTAAGAAGGACTTTGATTTTGATGGGTCCAATTGTACCCCAACCTCTCCTGGATCATATTACAAAAGAGACGACACCTCCACACTTTGCTCGACTCCCTCAGACATTATCATGTGTCATACTGTTGGGGCCCTTTACACAGATTGCTTGGAAAGATGGCTGTGTAGCTACCATTTGGCAGCACTCTGAACTTGTTTGGTTCTGTGGATTATTTGATATTCCTGTGCCTGACCTCTCAGACTGAGAAATAACATCATTACCCCTTACATTATTACCCTCCCTGTTGCAGGTCACACATGCCAAGTAGCACAGGCATCACTCTCCATGGTCTTTGCCAATGGGCCCCCATCTTGGAGACCTTCCCACAAGATCGCGCCAACTACTACTAATGGGACCTGGATTCCCTCCTAATGCTCCCACTACTAGCAAGAATATGAGGACTTTCAGACTTTCAACCCTCACTCCTTTTTTTTCTCCTCACAATTAGTACCTAGCTAAGTAAATTTTCATCTTAGCAGTGTGGGTGAGGTGTCATTCTTTTTTTTCTGACCTCTTGAAATGTTGACAGTCTCTGACTTGTGGGATCCCACCAGTTCACTATTGGGGATAATTTGGTCTTTGTTGCCGTTCTCATGGATCCTCTGGCATGTAATGTAGACCTGCTATACACACTGATTTATACACAGTTGCACCTGTCTTTTTTATATGGTATATTGTTTTTTTGTACCTTCACTGACTCTTCTCCCTCTAGCTTTGTAATATGAAGCAACCTGAAGCTCTTCTTCATTACCCTTTGTTGGAGATGAGGTTATTATTATTAGCTCTCTAAAACAGAAACACTGCCCCTGAATGTATTGCATCCAAAGCGTTAATACCCCTACATTGAAATTTCCCTTATCAATGGAAAACTGATTCCATCAGGTACTTGGGTTTTTGATTTACATCTACATACTCCTCCAGTGGCATAACTAGGAATGGCTGGGCCCCAAGGTGACCATTTGACATGGGGCCCCGCCTCGAACCGCTGCCCCCAACCACCCTCCTGGACAGCCCCCTCCAACCCCCCCCAAAAAAACGCATTCCTGCGCACACTATTATGCGCCATAGTGGCCTCTGCACATAGTGTTATGCCCCATAGTGGCCCCTGCACACAGTATTATGCCCCATAGTGGCCTCTGCACACAGTATTATGCTCCATAGTGGCCCCTGCACACAGTATTATGCCCCATAGTGACCCCTGTACACAGTATTATTCCCCATAGTGGCCCCTGCACACAGTATTATACCCCATAGTGGCCCCTGCACAGTATTATTCCCATAGTAGCCCCTGCACACAGTATTATGTCCCATAGTGGCCCCTGCACACAGTATTATGTCCCATTGTGGACCACGCATGAACAATTATTATACTCTGGGGTCTTATAATATTTACTAGTTTACTACAGGATTGCTATGCATGCCACAGCAAATTTAGCTCCACCCACTTCTGTGTTGACTACGCCCATTCTCATCCATTTTTCTTTGTGCCCCCACACAGTATAATGCTCCTACAGTCACCTTAACATTGACAGACGCAGATGAGTTGAAACCGGAACATACCTCCCGTCGACCGGGACAGGACCTGGAATCCGGGATTGTCCCGCTGAATCTGGGATGGTTGGGAGGTATGCAAATCCTGTGCTGCATGTCAGTGAAGATTTTAAGAGTGAAGGACCTGTGAGTTTCTATTGGCTAATACAGGTCACATGAGTGCTGTCCTCTGATAATGGCTGATAATAGAGAACAATAGTGAGTGAGTGCTGAAATCTTTACATAATGTTGTATGTCAGCGAGATTATTAAAAATGAAGAACCTGTGAGTTTCTATTGGCTAATACAGGACATGTGAGTGCTGTCTGTAATGACAATAACAATGCAAACAATAGTGAGTGAGTGCTGCAATCCTCTGATAGTGGTGTATTTGGGTGAGGCTATTAAAAGGTAAGGATCTGCAAACTTCTGTTGGCTAATACAGGTCATTGATGTGGATGCCAGTGGTGCTATATTGCTTTTGTGAATATATTGAGGTCCTAGCACTAGAAGTCCCAGAAATTTCGAGCTCCCCCTTGAAGTCCTGAAAGAGGGTCAAATGACCCTTAGTCCAAACAGACAACTCTGATGGCTCCAATTAGCATCCTTTCATTTGTAAATGTGGCCATTGTCTGAGGAATCTGCAGGGGGCAATTGTGTTGATCCACCTCAGGTCTTGTAAGAGAGTGTAAACAAAAGAATGTAAGCTGCTCCTGAGTGTGTCTTCCCACCCCCCAGCTGCATTGTTGTGCTGGGAATATGCATAAGGTTGCTAACACCTTAGCAAATTTGCATGCAGCCTTTTGTGCTGTGGGGGATGTGTGTGACTGCTTCACCTATTTTATTCACAAGAAACAAAATTCAGAGAAGGCACACCATTCAACAGGCATTGGAACTGATCCTGAGCAACACCAACCCTTCTGACTCAGATGGAGAAGACATAGTCCTTCAACTGGATTCGGACTCTGAGCTGTCTTCAGGTTAGATTTTTCAAATTACCGATTTTTATTTCCTATCTTTTTTATTTAGAGCCAAAACAAAATGTTAATTTGAAATTATTTATCTTGCAGATGAGGAGACTCCTCCTCTACCAAAAAAGAGAGCTCGGTTGGCGAGTGAGTCGACAGAGACCGCAAAAGATGGCACAGTGTGGCGTGAAGTAGAAGTGGGGAAACGTCTCCATTTCACCCCAATAGAACCATACCCTACAGATGGAGAGCCAAGTGCTAAGGCCAGAGAAGTGTCCGGAGTCGCCTTCAGAGCTTCCTCTGTTTTATCACTCTTGACATGCTTCGTAGCATTCAAGAATGGACTACTCAACATGCACGTCACACGGAGCAGGTGAATTGGTTCATGGGTCTCCCGGAACTAATGGCATTTATTTCAGTCATTATCTTGCGGGGGGTGACCAAGGTTCCATCACTACGTGACAGCTGGTCAGCAAACCTGGAAAACCCAAGGATCATTGCAACTATGACCCGAAACCGCTTCCAAGACATCATGCAACACCTACGCTTTGATGACATGTTCACACGCAGTGAGCGAGTGGAGACCGATAAGATTGCTGCAATCTCCGATGTGTGGAGATCGTTTGTCACCAACTGCATCGCATCCTACAACCCTGGTCGACACATCACTATTGATGAACAGCTTTTCCCATCAAAGACTCGCTGCTGTTTTCTGCAATACATTGCAACAAAACCAGACAAGTTTGGCATCAAGTTTTGGGTGGGTTGCGACTTGAAATCAAAGTACATCTGTAATGTCCTCCCATATCTTGGCAAGGACCCCAGTCGTCCCAGCGGGGAGAGACTGTCCGAAACTGTAGTGATGAGGCTGATGGAACCATTCATGGACAAGGGCAGAACTGTAACCACGGACAATTTCTTTACATCATTGTCACTTGCACAACGACTGCTTAGCCGGAAAACCACTATCCTCGGCACAAGAGTCGCCGGGAAATTCCTCAATCCGCTAGACAGATGGACTGCACTGAATTCACCACTCAGGTGTTTTCAACCACTGGTGCCACACTGACAGTGTATGCACCCAAACGAAAGAAGGCCGTCTACATTCTCAGCAGCATGCACAGCGTGGTTGAGACTGAGGATACCAACAAAAGGAAGCCAAACACGGTCACACAATACAACCACACAAAGTGCGGTGTGGATGTAATGGACCAAATGGTGCGGGAGTACAGCGTGCGTGCAGGAACACGGAGATGGCCAGTCGCCGTGTTCTACAACATGATTGACATGGCAGCACTGAATGCTCATGTTCTTTATCAGGCATGCACTGGGGTGCAGGAGAGACGGGTGGACTTCCTGGTTGAGCTTGCAAAAGAGTTAGGTGGCTCTCATGTGACTGAAAAGAAGGCACGCAAGGAGAAACTCCTTCGGCAACAACCTTCCACACCCAGCCCTGGCAAAAGGGCGAAGTGTCAGGTCAACCATCGATGCACGAACAATTGTGCAACTGAGAAATGTGTTGACTGCTACAAATACACGTGTGGCAAATGTACCAGGGACATACCCAGGCAGTGCCAGGTATGTTCCGACAGTGCAGACAGACTGCTGAGTGAGTGCTGAAATGCTAGTCACACAAGAAGGACATGCCACTCACACACACACACGCAGCCCCCCACAGCAGCCTATTGTAAATATGTGTGGAATTGTTTTATTCCTTGTATTTTTTTTATTATTTTCATAACAAAAATAAAAAGCATGGAAACAAATAACAGTTGTTCTTTTGTATATTTACATTTTTGTATATTTAGATTCAAGTCAATGGGTGCAGAAAAAAAAAAATCGCAGCTACTTGCGATATTTTTGCGATCTGTCCCATTGGTCATATAAATCACTCCTCTGGGATTTTTTCACACGAAAAAAATCGCACAAAAAAAAAAAAATCGCTGGAAAATCGCACCTATGAAAAAAATCGCACGAAAAAAAAAATCGCAGGTGTGCTTGGTGCCATTGAAATACATTGGCAAATCGCAGAAAAAAATCGCATCACATTGCGATGCGATTTTCGCGCGATTATTTTTTGCTAGTGTGCTTGAGGCCTTAGACAAATGCTTCTGGTCATTACTCACAGCTGTACCTTGCTCTAAAATTTCTAATTCTATTTAAAATATCTAAAAAATGATTCATTGTTTCAGTGCTTTTTTGCTCAAATAAAACTAAATACAATATGTATAGTCTTTATATTATCAAATACAATAAACTGAATAGAACTAACTAGAAACTAAATGGCTAAACTCAATGGAAAACAACAACCTCCTGTGGTGTGACAGTAATGGCTTTAATTACTTAAGAACAAAAGACGGTGATTATAGATTGTTTGCTTAAATCCTTCAGGTCATTCGACCCGTCTCTGGGTTCCAAAGGTAGAAATGTTAAATGACCCCTCTCTGGGATTTCTAGTGCTAGAGAGCTGAAACCTGGTCTAAAATCACATTTATCTATGTGCTAAATTTGGTGAAGATTGTCTCAGTTGTTTGGACATGCATAAGAAACAGATAACAGACATCAAACAACAGAAATTCATTTATATATATATATAGAGAGAGAGAGAGAGACATAATGGCTGTAAGGGTTAAAACATAGTTTGCACTATATACAGAAAGCACAAGAGGGTGGAATGTTCTGCAGACAAGACTGCATAGTTGATAAGGACAGACTTGGAGTCTGGGGGAAGATGTCAACAGTTCTGATGTTCTCAGCAGAACTGGTATTCTCAGGAATGATAAGAAGGACATTCAGATAAGGTGAAAAGGAAACATCTGGGGTGATGGGTAACTGAACAAATTTGTCTGATAACGGAACTGGAAAGACCATATATGTATATTGATCACATGACTGTTATGTAACTGAGCTTGCTTTTAAAACTGTATTGAACTACGCAATAAAGTAGAAACTGTTCAAACACGATACCTGTGTACGTCTTGTTTCCCGAGCGCTCGAAACTGGTTATCTATTTAATTAGGCTTACGGTGACATCCATCCCGGGGGAGATTAACCCCCAACAGAAATTGACGCCCAACGACGTGGGGCCTCGAGATCGTCTGATGTGCAGCCGATAGAGTGCCGACCCACTCACCGATCGACTTGAGGACAGGACCAGAGGACCTCAGATAGATAAAAACAGTACTGTGAAGGTAAGCCTTTGATCTTGCCAATTAGTATATCTGAGGTTCCTGTGTGTCTATTCTCTGTATCGATGAGTGAGGTAAGCTGCTGCATGCTTATATGACATCTCGATGCCAATTGTATAGTACGGAAGAACCTAAAAGGGACATGTCACCTGTAAATGATATGGAAATTGTTTTCTTTGCTTTTTGTCTTACCTGTTTACCTGTCTACTGATGTTTGCATGTTACCTGTGTTATAAGATATAAGGCTGCAAAGAATGGGGAAAAGTTCTCTATTCTTAACCCCTAGAGTTTAGAGTTGCGGACAAGGTTCCGAACTGAGAAGCACAGAGTGATTGAAAAGTCCTTGTTTTGGAAAACTAGCCTCCAGCCGTGTCTGGACGGTCAAGGTCGAATGGGACCTGAGTAGTAGCACGAAGGACTTAGTAGAATCCGCGCGAAGAAGTGGGTGTAGTGATTTGGGAGTGTTTTGGTAAGGGGACACAGGCAGAAAGTTGAGCCTGTGGAAGCCAATTGAGGCATTGCCCTGAGCACTACTCCTGAACTTACACAAGTAGTTCATAGAAGACAGAAGAGTCTGTCTGGGAGTTCTCACTAAGTAGTCATAAGTGACCCTCTATTGTCTCAAAGGTTGCCCTAGAGGAGTGAGAGACTCATTGGCTGATTAGCTACCAGCCAAGATGGGGATGGGACCCTCTAAGATATGGTACACCCCATGTGAACTAATAGAAATAGGGGAAGGGAAAGAAGTAGCCGCACAGGTAAAAACAATCCTAAAAAGGGCAGGAATACACCAGACTGGGTTAGTAGACAGTACGTTTTGGGATCAGTGGAGATTAGATCATGCGGGATTGATTCAGGACAAAAAGTTGCAAAGAGGCATTTATGCCCTAATAGAAGGAAGCAATAGAATAGAAAAAGGCAGTGCAGAGCTCCAAGTAGGAAGGTCAAAGGGGATGATAGTTCAGGAAATAATGAATCACCCCCACCTCACTCCGAGAATCAGGCTTGAAGGGAAACATCCCCCTTCTCAGTATTATTGTTTAATATAACGCATCTTATCTCCCAGTTCTGTATGAAATATTACTTACTTTAACAAAATACTCAGAGAATCTGATATAGTGCAAGGAGAAAAACTGTACACCATCGGTATGATGTTTATTGGATTATGTATTACATATATATATATATATATATATATATATATATATATATATGTCAACCTGTATTTGTAATATTCATTCTGTTTATATCAATGCCAGGATTCAACTTTTATGCTTTTTGTAAAATTAAATCCGCTTTCAGGAAATGTCCCCTAAAAAGAAGAAACTAGGATATTGTGATGTTCCACAGGGGTTGAACTTTTGGTTGGAATCCAGTGAAGAAAATTCTAAAGTCTGTGGGGTTTGGGAAATATTTGAAAATTGTACAAAAATAGTAATATGTAATTTTGGTGTCAGTATTAACTGCTATCTGCTTGAATTGTATTCCTGTATTATGTTGTAGCGCTCTGCAGATGTTCTGCAGGGAATAACCAAAACATTAATTGACTGCCAAGTAGCTCCAAGGACGTTGTATCTGATATGATGCGCACGCAGAAAATCACAAGCTGAACATGATGCTGTTACCCAGTAATGTTACATGTCAATTATTACAAAGTGAAACTTGGCTTTGGGCCTCCGGTGTCCGCAGCCTGTGTATGATGACTATTTATGCCCAAAGGGAAAATATTTTGATAAAAGTGTTAGCCTAAGGTTAAATGGAAAGTAAGGTACAATGACAATATATATATATGTGTAAAATATTCAATTACATACTCAAACATATGAAATTATGTCTTGTACTATGTTATGTGAATTTATTGTCTTGCCTGTTATCACCTGACGTAAGGTATCTGTTAAAAGAGAGAAAGGTGAATCAGTGGAAGTTTATGGAAGACTTCTCACTAAAACGGTGGATGCTTTAGATCAAACTGATCCTGTAGAAACCTCATTACAGGGTTGCAGGATACGCACTAGGTATTTAGTCTCAGACACATCAGATAACATTCTTGGTACAGATGTGATGGGAGTATTAGGTTGTAATATCATGTTGCATTCATCAGGAGAAGCATATGTAAAAGTCACACATACTAACCATGAGATTTTATGCTTGTTATCTGCCGAGTTAAGTACACCAAATTGTATTTTTGTCCTCACTGAAGAAGAAAATGTACTGTTATCCCAAGTGCCAACAGCATTATGGGCAACTGGGAAAACAGACTTAGGTAAATTGGATGTACCCCCTGTTATGGTAACCCTGAAACCTGGTGCTCAGCTACCCAGGATTAAACAATATCCTCTGACCCATGCCCAAGAGGATGCCATAGCAGTAACAACAGTGGAATTAGTGAAAGCAGAAGCATTGAAGGAATGCACTTCTGTAGCAAACACTCCTCTTTTCCCAGTGAAGAAAAAGGGCAAAAAGGGAGAACCAGACACATACCGTATGGTTCATGATCTTAGGGAATTGAATAAAGTAACACTACTTGAAACCCCAGTGTACCTAACCCACACACCCTGCTGTCAGCTGTCCCCACAGGTACCACCTGGTACAGTTGTATAGATCTTTCCAATGCCTTTACACCCCGATTGCCAGTATTTGTTTGCATTTACATTCAGGGGTAAACAGTACACTTGGACAGTACTACCACAAGGGGCGCAAAACAGTCCTAACCAATTCACAAGGTGTCTCACACTTATTATGAGTACTTGGTATTTTCCACATGATGATGTTGTTCTGTTACAATATGTTGACGATCTTCTTCTTTGTGCTCCAGACAAACCAACCTGTGAAGCGGCAACCATCAGCCTGTTGTGTTTCCTCTACCAGAACGGCTGCAAGGCCAACAAGGACAAGTTGCAATTTTGCAAACAAAAAGTGGTGTTCCTGGGACACTGTCTCGGCCAGGGTACCAAGCACCTGTCAGATGAGAGGACCAAGGTGGTGAGAAACATGCAGGTGCCGACCTCTCATGCTCAGCTACGTACCTTCTTGGGATTGGTATCCTACTGTAGGCCATGGATCAGATCTGCATCTCTGACCATGCAACCTCTGTACGATAGCCTCTCCTCAAAACCATTCAGCCTCACATCTGAGGCCATGGATGCATTTTACCAGCTGAAGTTGCAGATAGTCAGTGCTCCGGCCCTAGGCCTACCTGACACCTAGGCCTATCAGAAACCTTTTCAGCTCTACGTGACTGAGATGATGGGGCACGCAACTGCAGTTCTCACACAACAACACATTACAGCTCAAGGTTAGATGCTGTAGCCAGGGGGACCCCCTCCTGTGTGCGTGTTGTCCTCTCGGTACAAGCGTTGCTTGAGAAAAGCTCAGACATTGTCCTAGATCATATACTGGTTGTGTATACACCTCATGACATCCATGCTATCCTCACACAGGTAGACAGACGTCACCTTTCTTTGGCACGGCAGAGCAAACTGGAATTTGCTCTGCAGTCCTCCTCAAACATCTCTTTTCAACGCTGTTTAACTTTGAATCCTGCAACTCTTCTTCCTGTAGGAGTTCATGATTCAAAAGGGGGGGTGGAAGATGAGTTATTTTTAAATTCCCTCTCTGAAGAAGAACTGTTTGACAGCCAGCATGAACATGATTGTGTGGCTCTTATGTCACAGGAAACAGTGGGATTTGACCATGTCACGGATGTGCCATTACAAAATCCTGATTATGAGATGTTTGTGGATGGCTCAAGGTATCTGACAGATGAAGGCAAATTTGTTACAGGGTATGCTGTAGTCACTGAACATGACATCATAGTCCAGGAAGCTCTTCCACCACACATGTCAGCCCAAGAAGCTGAGCTCAAAGCCCTTATGGAAGCTTGTAAGGTAGCCAAAGGTAGAACAGCCAACATATACACTGACTCCAGGTATGCTTTTGGCATTGCGCATGATTATGGTCCAATATGGAGGTCAAGGAACTTCCTAACGGCCCAGGGCAAGCCAATTAAGAATGGAGATGTGGTAAGTCGACTGATGGAGGCCATACTGCTCCCAAAGCAGCTGGCAATTGTGAAAGTCAGAGCTCACGCAAAAGGAAGGGACCCTGAAAGCTGTGGAAATGAGAGAGCTGACAGAGCAGCCAAGGCTGCAGCACTCTTGGCCAGAAGGGGTCCCAACCAGGTGAGCAAAATGGACATTGACCTAGCAGACCCAAAAGGTCTGTACTCAAAGGTTACCAGTGTGGAAACTGAAAGATGGAAGAAAGCAGGTGCTACAGAAGGTGATGGTATGTGGAAAATGGGGGATCGATTATGTCTGCCCACAGCAGTCTACCCCCAGATGGCTGGCTTGGCCCACGGTAAGGTGCATGCCTCTCGAAATGCCATGGAGTCATTAGTGGGTAAATTATGGTTTGCCCCAGGTTTTGGAAGAGCTGCTAGTAACCACGTAAAAGCATGTCACATATGTGCTCTACACAACCCAGGGCAGGTAGTTAAAACACCCACCAAGTGTACACCAAAATCCCTGTACCCATTTCAGAGAGTACAGATAGATTACATACAGTTGCCTAAGTCTGGAACATACGAGTATGTATTGGTCTGTGTGGATCTGTTTTCAGGATGGCCTGAGGCCTACCCTGTGAGCAAAGCAACCGCACAAGCAACTGCCAAGAAACTGATGTCTGAGCTTGTGTGTAGGTTTGGAGTGCCCGAGGTGATTGAGTCTGACAGAGGTACACATTTCACAGGTGAGATAATGAAAGAAATAATGTCTGCACTAGGGATTGAGGAAGCTTTCCACACACCCTACCATCCTCAGAGTTCAGGCAAAGTGGAAAGGTTGAGTGGTACACTTAAGTTGAAGATTCAGAAAGCCATAGCAGACACAGGAAAGCCTTGGCCTGAATGCCTGTCTCTAGCCTTATATTCATTAAGAACTACTCCTAACAGGAGGACAGGGTTGTCACCATTTGAAATATTGTTTGGAAGTGCACCTAAAACAGGATTGTACTTTCCTCAGACATAACAGCTTAACTATGACAGTATTGGCAGCTATGTACAAAATTTGTGTCAAAAAACTGAAAGAAACACATAAACAAGTGTTCTCTTCTATTCCAGACCCTTTCGATTTTTCAGGAACACATAGCCTGCAGCCTGGTGATTGGGTGGTCGTGAAAAGACACACTAGGAAGTCTCTTGAACTTTACAGGAGAAAAGACAGCCCAAATCGGGGAGTAAGGGAGCTGGAGGAACACATATGGAGAACAAAAGAGAATATGGGGTTATATTTGGCCCGAGTATTAAACATGACAGAATTTTGTTTGAGAAATGCATATTTCAGTAATGTGTTAGAAACTTGTTTGATTGCAGTGCCGACTTCTGTTGCAGTATGGAAGCTGATCTCCATGTGCATGCAGACTGGATAAGTCCTTATTATGTTGTATTAGATTTGCAATCACATAAAAAAGCAATATTGCAGAATAGAGCGGCTATAGATTATTTACTGCTTAAACATGGTTATGGGTGCAACACTTTTGCGGGAATGTGCTGTTTTAATTTGACCATTCAGAAGATGTGCATGATAAGTTGAAACAGTTGCAGGAAATGGTAACACATATTAAACAAGATGTCAACCAAGGATGGTGGGACTGGCTGTTAGCTTTCCTACCTGACTTGGGATACCTCCGACAAATCGTAGGTATAATCCTTTGTGTAATCATTTTTATGATATTAGGATGCTGTCGTATCCAATGTATTCCTTCGCTATGCAATCTCATGAGGGACAATACTCAGTATATAAGGTAGGATAATTATTTTTAACATCTTCAATGGAGAATCCATCACAGATGGCACACAGATAGTGTGAATGTATTCATTGAATATTGATTAAAAATAAAGTCCTAAATGGGGGAATTGTAAGGGTTAAAACATAGTTTGCACTATATACAGAAAGCACAAGAGGGTGGAATGTTCTGCAGACAAGACTGCATAGTTGATAAGGACAGACTTGGAGTCTGGGGGAAGATGTCAACAGTTCTGATGTTCTCAGCAGAACTGGTATTCTCAGGAATGATAAGAAGGACATTCAGATAAGGTGAAAAGGAAACATCTGGGGTGATGGGTAACTGAACAAATTTGTCTGATAACAGAACTGGAAAGACCATATATGTATATTGATCACATGACTGTTATGTAACTGAGCTTGCTTTTAAAACTGTATTGAACTACGCAATAAAGTAGAAACTGTTCATACACGATACCTGTGTACGTCTTGTTTCCCGAGCGCTCAAAACTGGTTATCTATTTAATTAGGCTTACGGTGACATCCATCCCGGGGGAGATTAACCCCCAACATGGCCAAAAATAGTATTATTCCACATGTACACACACCTGACAGCTTATCCTGAAAAGTCACCTAAAATGACAGGTATGCTTTAAGACACACCATCAATGTTTGATCAGTAGTGGTCTCACTTTCAGAACTGATTAAACGTTAATATTCTATCCTAATAATAGGCCATGAAGTTCCAGAGAACCCCTTTAACCCCTTAGCGACCTTGGACGAACTATTACGTCATGGGCGCTAGGTACTTCGCGCACCACGGTGTAACACTACGCCCGAGGTCGGCCGCCCGCTCACTATTTGGGCGGGCCGCATCAGAACCGGGTGTTAGCTGTAACTGACAGCTAACCCCTTGCTCCATAACCTCCGCTCGGAACTGAGTTCTGATCGGAGGTTTTAATCCCTTGAATGCCATGGTCAGCATAGCGCTGAATTCCTGTATACACTGCAAGACACATGTATGCTTGTGTCTTGTAGTCTATAGTACCGAGCCAGCGATCAAAGCATCGCTGGCTCAGGTGTCCTAATGGGACATATGAAAAAGTGAAAAAAAAATAAATAAAAGTATGTGAAAAAAATTTATAAAAGAATAAAGCCCCAAAAATTCAATTTTCCTATATAAAATGAATTACTGTATATTAAAAAAGCCCTAAAAATTTATAAAAACAATACATATTTGGTATTGCCGCATCCGTAACAACCTGTACAATAAAACTGAAACGATATTTAACGTACATGTTGAACGTCGGGAAAAACAAATGGAAAAAAAAAACGCCGGAAGTAATGATTTTTCGACATCTTGCCTTACAAATTATGCCATAAAAAGTGATCAAAAAGTCATATCTACCCCAAAACAGTACCAATAAAAAGCACAGGTTGTCCCACAAAAAATAAGCCCTAAAACAACTCTGTAAACGGCAAAATAAAAATGCAAAAATAATTGATTTATGTCCCCAAATGGGTTTTTGTTCTGAAAAATCTGGCAAAAACGCAATGCCAGAATTAATGTTTTTTTTTTTTATCCACCAAGAAAGAGTTAATAAAATTTATTTAATACGTTGTAGGCACTCAAAAATGATGTCATTATAAAATACATCTCATACCGCAATAAACAAGCCCTCATATGGCTACATCACCAGAAAAATAAAGAAAATATAGCTCATACAATGTGAAGACAAAAACCCCCAAAATCGCCAAATCATTAGTACACAACTGGCTGTGTCAGGAAGGGAATGTATAAGGTGTGCGGGCGTATATCAGGGTACACCCCAAATTTAAACCTTATGAGGGATAATAAACCAGAAGTGACCCCCCCCCCCCAATAATAGGAACTACTGGGGAAATAGTAGGGAATTTATTGTACCCAATGCACTCCGCACAGCTTACATATTCACTTTTCCCCATCTGCTGTGCATTCACGTCTGGGATACTAATGCTCACTACACCCCTTTATAAATTCTTTGAGGGGTGCACTTTTCAAAATGGTTTCCTTCCCTAGGGAATTCCACTTTACTGGTACTTTAGAGGCTCTGCAAACAGGGCATGTCGTCCAGATCCCAAACATCTGAATCTGCGCTCCAAAAGCCACATAGTGCTCCTTCCCTTCTGTGTCCTGCTGTGTGTCCAAACTGCAGTTTATGCCCACATGTATGACACTGGTGTACCCAGAATAATGTACTTAATGTCATATGTTGATATAAACTGCTGTTTGGGCACAGCCAGACACAGAAGGGAAGTAGCGCTATTTGGTTTTTGGAGCACAGACTTGGACGGTTTAGTTTTTGGACGCCATTTCGCTTTTGCAGAGCTGAAATGCCAGTAAAATAGAATCCCCTGACATGTCACCCCATTTTGGAAACTACACCCCTGAAGGAATTTATCCAGGGGTACAGTGAGCATTTTTAACCCCCAAGCATTGCTATAATTTATTATCCATAAATGAATACGCAGCTGATGGTGAAAGGTGAAAATGACAATTTTTCCAGGAATACGTCATTTCAGTGCGTAATATGTTGTGCCCGGCTTGTATCAGAGGCAAACGCTCCAAAAGCTGTTGTGTCTGTGATACCCGCTTAACAGTTTTTGGAGTGTGTGTCTGTGAAGACATAAGCTGGGCACAACATATTGGGCAATGAAATGGCGTAGCTATGGAAAAATTTCATTTTTAACTTTTCATTATCAGCTGCACGTTCATTAAAAGAATGCAATACTTAAGGGTTAATAATGCTCGCTACCCCACTTGATAAATGCCTTGAAGGGTGTAGTTTTCAAAATGGGGTGACTGTCTGCGTATTCCACTTTACTGGCAATTCATGGGCTCTGCAAAAGTGGCATGGTGTCCAAAAAGCAAACTGTGCTCCAAAAACCAAAATAGCGCTCTTTCCCTTTTGTGCCCGCCTGTGCCCAAACAGCTGTTTATACCACATATGGCATTAAGTATATTATCCTTGGTACACCAGTGTCATACATGTGGATATAAACTACCATTTGGGCACAGAGCAGGGTGCAGATGTGAAGGAACATTATGTGCTTTTGGAGCACATATTTAGATTGTTGGTTTTTGGACGCCATATCACATTTGCAGAGACCCTAAAATTGCCCCTACAAAATGGGGTCACTTCTTGGGGAATTCCATTTTACTGGCACCTCCAGGGATCTGCAAAAACAACATGGCGTCCAGAAAGTCCCGCTAAATCTATACTCCAAAAGGTAAAAAAACAGTGCTCCTTCCCTTCTGAGCCCTGCTGCGTGCCCAAGCAGCAGTTTATACCCACATATATAATTTTTTTGTCCTCGGGATAGCCCACTTAATAGTTTTAGGAGTTCATGTCTCTGATGCCACAAATTAGCCGCAACGTATTAGGCACTGAAATTGAATATTTCTTTAAAAACTTTAATTTTCACTTTGTACATTAATTTTTGGGAAGCATTTTAGGCTCAAAATGATAATACCCCTTGATATATTCTATGAGGGGTGTATTTTCTAAAATGGGGTCACTTTTGAGAGGTTTCCATTGTATTGGTACTTTAGGAGCTCTGCAAATGCGACATGGCACTCAAAAACTATTCCAGCCACATCTGCCCTCCAAAAGCCAAATAGCACTCTTTCCATTCTGAGCCCCACCATGTTCCCATATAACAGATTACAACCACATATGGGGCATTTCTGTGTTCAGAAGAAATTGTGTAACAAACTGTGGGGTGTTTTTTCTTCTTTAACCACTTGCAAAAATTAAAAATATGTCGCTAAATGGACAGTTTATTTGAAAAAAAAGTAATTTTTCATTTTAATGTCCCAATGTTAATAAAATCTGTGAAACAGCTGTAGCGTCATAATGCTCATTATATCCCTTGATATGTTCTGTGAGGGGTGTAGTTTGCAAAATGAGGTCACTTTTAGGGGGTTTCCACTGTATTGGTACTTTGGGAGCTCTGCAAATGCAACATGGCACCTGAAAACTATTCCAGCAAAATCTGCCCTCCAAAAGCAAAATAGCGCTCTTTCCATTCCGAGCCCTGCCATGTACCCATACAACAGATTACAACCACTTATGGGGTATTGCCATGTTCAGGAGCATTTGTTTAACAAACTATGGGGTGCTTTTTCTCCTTTCACCCCTTGTGAAAATGAAAACTTTGGGGATAAAGTGACGTTTTAGTAATTTTTCATTTATACATCCCAATGTTAGTAAAATCTGTGAAACGGCTGTGGGGTCAAAATGCTCATTATACCCCTTGATGAATTCTGTGAGGGGTGTAGTTTCCAAAATGGGGTCACTTTTTGGGGGGTTCCTTTGTATTGGTACTCTAGGGGCTTTGCAAATGAGACATGTCCTCTGAAAACTATTCCAGAAAAATCTGCTTTTCAAACGTCCAGTGTCGCTCCTTCCCTTCCATGCGCTGCCGTGTGCCCAAACATCAGTTTACTCTCACATGTGGGGTATTTCTGTGCTCTGGAGAAATTGCATAACAAACTGTGATATGCATTTTCTCATTTAACCCTTTGTGAATGTGTTAATTTTAGGGCTAAATGAATGTATTAGTGGAAAAAAATGAAATGTCTAAATTTCACCTCCATATTGTTTTAATTCCAATGAAATGCTTAAAGGGTTAACAAACTTCCCAAATGCTGTTTTGAATTATTTGAGGGGTGCAGTTTTGAAAATGGGGTGATTTATGGGGGTTTCTAATATATAGGCCTTTATAATCCCCTTCAGAACTGAAGTGGTCCCTAAAAAATTAGTTTGGGAAATTTTGTTGTAAATCTGGAAAATCGCTGTTACACTTGTAAGCCTTCTAACATCCAAAATATATTACAGGACAATTAAAAGATGATGCCGATATATAGCAGAGATATGGTAGATAATATGTATTAATGTATTTGGGTGGTATGACTGTCTGAAAAGCAGAGCATTTCACATTTTGTAAATTGTGATTTTTTTCCAAATTTCCTATTTTTTTTTTTATAAATAAATACAAAAATATTTATTAGTGTTTACCACTAACATGAAGCACAATGTTTCACGAAAAAAAATATCTCAAAATCACTTTTGTAAGTTAAAGCGTCTCAAAGTTATTGCAATATAAAGTGACACATGTCAGTTTTGAAAAACGAGACCTGGTCTTTAACGCACTTTTGGGCTGTGTCCTTAAGGGGTTAAATAGCAGATCTTCTTTACGGCCGCTAATTATTTTTTTCAAAGTATGAATTATGTATCATATTCTTCTATGGAGCACAGAAATATTAAACTAGAATAGTCTCCATTTTTCTCCATATAGAAGATGATCCACTCTACTGTATTAATGAAGATTGACACCATCCTGGTTTAGCATTATTTAAATGTCAAGGGGCACATACACCTTACACATTGTGTAATGATCTCTGAGCAGTTATCTGACCATATATACTTCTCAGAATGTAAAACTTGATGAATAAAATATGTATCTCTCTGCTGCAGTTGTCTGCTGTTAATGTGCATTGTGACCATTATCTGTCATGAGCAAAATAAGCATACAGTAGTTTAAGGAACTTTATGACTCAGAAATAGCACACACACTACCAGTATTGTAAAAGAGAAGGCAAATATGACTGTACACATAAGAATGTCCTATAACCTTTCTTGGCAATTTTAAGAAGAATTTCCTAGTGTATCCATTTCAACTCAAATAAACATGACCAGGGTATTGCCAAGTCGCGCATGCTTCTTCTTCCGAAATTGTACTAGAAATAAATACTCCACACCACCGTTGGATTAAATTGGCCACAGCAGCCATTTTATTAATTAAAATAAATAACATAAATAACCGTTTTAAAGTGCAACCAACCAACAATCCCACCAAAACACTGTCAATAACCCGACCCGACGACGGAGGTCCTTGAGGCCCAAATCCCAAAATTTTACCCCCATAATCCGTGGGCACCAGCTGTTACCCTTAGCCGCTCCACACCAGCTCAGGGGAACCTATTTAATTAATCTCCTCGGTGCTCACTTTTCCCTAAGGCCATAAAGTGTCCTTAATATCCCTTAAACCATAACGAATCCAGCCACAGCCCAAATGGTCTGGGGAGTCCAGTCCCTACCGCAGGGCCCTCCCCACCACAACCATTTCCGATATCCCATCCTCGAGGACCCCCACCGCCATAGCCACTGTGACAATAAAGCCATCCCGTAACTAACCCTAACTATACCAAAACCAGGGTGGGTGGGCGGGGGCTTCTCTCACACTTTGCTTTACTGAAAGTAGCGGGAATCTTCCTGCTCTTTCTTTAAATATGCCCTAACCCCACCCCCTTTCATTAACCCTCCCCTTCCCATAATATCCTAATCTCCCTGCAACTGCCAATTTAACCCCTTAGTGTATGTCCCTATCTGCTCTCCTGGCTAACTCCTGTCATGCAGGCCTCCCCTTCCATGCTTTGCCTTCGGTCCGGCCTCACTTGTCCAGGGTATTGCCAAGTTGCGCATGCTTCTTCTTCCGAAATTGTACCTGAAATAAATACTCCACACCACCGTTGGATTAAATTGGCCACAGCAGCCATTTTATTAATTAAAATAAATAACATAAATAAACGTTTTAAAGTGCAACCAACCAACAATCCCACCAAAACACTGTAAATAACTTCACCCGACGACGGAGGTCCTTGAGGCCCAAATCCCAAAATTTTACCCCATAATCCGTGGGCACCAGCTGTTACCCCTAGCCGCTCCACATCAGCTCAGGGGAACCTATTTAATTAATCTCCTCGGTGCTCACTTTTCCCTAAGGCTATAAAGCCCTTAATATCCCTTAAACCATAACGAATCCAGCCACAGCCCAAATGGTCTGGGGAGTCCAGCCCCTACCGTGGGGCCCTCCCCACCACAACCATTTCCGATATCCCAGCCTCGAGGACCCCCACCGCCACGACGAATGCCAATGACACCTTATCGGCGGGCGTCCCGCCACACCCACAGAGCCGTCTCAATGCCCTGCTGCAGTCCCAAACACCACATATCTATGCCGACGGTGTTCAAATGAACCCCGTCCCTCCTCCAAAATGCTCCTTCCCCAGACTCCAACTCGGTATGACGTACCGAAACCGCTCCATTACGTGCCATAAACCTGCCAATAGCCCTGTTTACCTTAATACGGGCCTTGTTCACCCGCTCCACTGATCGGGCCCCCCTCCATACCTTCCTCGGCACCATGTCTGACTATACGGTCACCAGATACGGAAATATTGCCCATAACCTCAATAAATCAAACTTTATATCAGTTTTTAATTCCCTAAAAGGGCGAACTCCAAAATCATTCCCCCCGACATGTAGTAACAGCACATCTGGGGGTCTATCGAGTCTCGCATAGTGGTGAAACTCAGGGAGTACCCTTCCCCACACCATACCTCTTAACGCAAGTCATCTCAGCGTCACCTCCTCCCTTGCGAATCCTAGTTGCCTTCCGTCTAGACGCACCGCCGCCCGCAAGGCTCCCCAAAAGACAAATGAATAGCCCATCAGCCACACTAGGCAAGGCCCGGCACCTGAAAAACACCGAACCATGAAAGAACATAAATCAAACAAAAAACAAAACCTCCAAAGAAAACCCCCACCGGTCACTCCGCATATAACCTCCTACCCCCAAAAACCGCTCAATCTGCCAAGCCCAACCCTCCAGGGTGGATATAAGACCGGAATCGCACTGATTCCCACCTCCGGATACGCCGTATGACCTCATTCCCTAAACCCCTCCTGGCAGCCTCCGTCGCCGCCTCAATACGGAATGAGTGACCACTAAACTGTTCCCCTCCCACACCCAAAAATTGTAAACATCGCCAATACACCCCCACAAATTGGAATCGTGACAGAAATGAGCCAACCTCATGGACCAGGAGGGGGCCCACCGCCCTCCCCCTGTCCAACAAATAATTCGCTAAGCAGCGAACCGGACACATCCCACACCCAGGCACCGAAAACAAACGCACCCTACAACCCCGCCCTTCATGGTCTGTCTTGGAGCGCCTCAGCCGGAATTCCACCCTATCCTCGTACAAATCCACGTCCTCCCAAAACAAACCCCCAGGACGATTCCTGGATCCACTAACCAATTCCCCCACACGGAGGGCCCCGAAAAAACACAACGAGAACGGTGCCCGAAACAAAAGAACCCCCCACTGAGACGACCCCACCGACGTCAATGCCGTGCCCAAATCCAGCAACAGCGAAAATGACACCGGCCGGCGCGAGTTGTTAGCCGTCTTGAACCGTCGCCACCCTTTCACTGCCTGACGAACTAAAAATGACTTGATAAAATCCCGCACGCCCCTACTCTTAAAACCAAAAGTCAAACCCACCAAACAACTATTCAACCGGGAAACCGACCACCCCGCTTCCCTACAATGCCCCACAAACAGCAACAACGGCATTTCCAAATCCCCGGAATCCACTCCCAATAAGCCCAACCACTCCTCCCACTGCTCCCATGCCCTCGCATACGTAGCCCAAGTACCGTCCACCAATGAGGCTCGAATCAAGTTCTCAGCCACCCGACCGGCACGGTCCACAATTCCATCGGCCACCTCACTCCGACCTTGTCCGCCTCCGGCACCAATCGCATGGAACGCTCCCACTGCAACATCATTCTGAACCCCCGGAACATGTACGGCTATAATACATGCATTCAGTTTTAAACACTCCAAAACTAACCGCTGCAATACCCGAACCACCGTCGGTGACGAGGCCGACAACCTATTAATCGCCTGAACCACTCCCAGATTGTCGCAATGGAAACGAACCTTCTTGTTACAGAAGAATTCCCACCACCGAAACTAAAATGGGGAATATTTCCAATAACGCCAAATTTCTAACCAGCCCATCCGCCACCCAATCCGTCGGCCACGATCCCACGCACCAACTCCCTTTGAAATAAGCCCCAAACCCCACGCTCCCCGCCGTGTCAGTAAATATATCCCAATCCACTGCATTTACCACCTCCCCCATCCACAGGGAGCGCCCGTTATACTGTTCTAAAAAGGAATCCCAAACCTGTAAATCCCCCTGCAACTCGCCCCCCAACCGAATAAAATGGGACGGAACTGACATCCTGGCCGTTGCCGCCGCTAAGCGACAAGAGAACACCCTCCCCATCGGGATAATCCGGCACGCGAAGTTCAATTTGCCTAAAAGAGACTGCAATTCCCGCAATCGCAGCTTTTTTAGGCGACACGTTCTCTGAACCTCCGCCCGCAGCCCACACAGCTTGTCCTCTGGAAGACGACACTCCATGCGGACCGTATCAATCGTAATGCCTAAAAAACTAATAACCGTCACCGGACCCTCCATCTTGTCACGCGCTAGAGGAACCCCAAAGACCGCCTCCACGCACTCCATCCAATGCAACAAAACCGAACAAACGGAAGAGTCCCCGGGATCGATACAAAGAAAGTCATCCAAGTAATAAATGACCGAGCCACAACCTGAAACATCCCTAACCACCCATTCCAAAAAGGAACTATATTTTTCAAAATAAGAACACAACAGAGAACAACCCATCGGCAGGCAACAATCCACGAAAAACTTACCCTCCCAAAAACAACCCAACAAATGCAGGCTATCAGGATGCATTGGGAGCAGGCGGAACGCTGCCTCGATGTCCATCTTTGCCAACAATGCCCCTTGTCCGAAACGGTGGACCCAAAAAATCACATCGTCAAATGAAGTGTATTCCACAGCACAGATCAATCCCATCATTCACCGAAGATCCCTCAGGGAACGACAGATGATGAATCAGCCGAAACTTGTTCGACTCTTTTTTCGGCACAACCCCCAAAGGCGAAACCCTCAAATTCGGCAGGGGAGGCTCCGAAAAGGGACCTGCCATACGGCCCAACTCCACCTCCTTCTCCAGCTTTTCCGAAACCACCTCCGGATGCTCCTGTGCCGAACGCAAATTCCTTCCCACTCCCGAAACCGTTACCTCAGCAAACGGAATTCTAAAACCCACTCTAAACCCCTCAGTCAACAAGGCCGCCGCCGCCCTGTCTGGATATCTACTTAGGAACGGCACCATCTTTTCCAGCCGAACTGGAGTCGCCCCCTTTCCCAGCCCCCTCTGAACCCTTCTGCTTGGATCGGAAACACCGGTTGGCCCCTTGAGAGCCCCAGGAAGAGGAGCACTCATGCTTAAACTTACATTTGGAGACGAACTTGCACCCCCTTTGTTGAACAAAAAACAGAGTCCCTTCTGTGCGGCGACCGAGCGCCCCGAAGACTCAGAGCCCCCCAGTCCCCCCTGGAAAGGATGACCCCGACCGCGACTGGGCCATAATCCTGAGCCACAACCCGATATCCTTATGGTCCCAGCGTATGCTGGACCGCACCGCCTTCTGCTGACGAAATTGTTCATCATAGCAGAGCCAAGCCTGACCCCCGTAAACCCTGTATGCCTCCCCAGCGCATATAGATAACAGAAAAGCGTCGAACAATTGTCTGGCGCCTTCTCCCCTATCACGCTTGCTAAAATGGCGAACGCTTGAAGCCAATTAGCAAACATCCACGGAATGAGCCGATACCGCCTCTTCTCCTCCTCCTCCTTCTTCTCCTCCTTCCTAGGCCTGTCTAAATTAAAACGCTCCAAAGGCAAGAGGGAAAATATATCCACATACTTGTCTTTCCAAATACGATCTCTAACCTCCTGCTTCAAATGGGCCCCCAAAGGGCCCTCGAAGCAGATGTAAATCTCCCCTTTTGCCGCATCGTCCAACCGTGGTGCATCTCTTTTCTCCTCACTCTGAGTTTGAACTGACACTGATACCCCCGCCGCCGAAGACGACTCCGCAACCGACGCCGCCGGCGAACTCCCCCACCCCCCACGCCAGCGCTGGGGACGGCGACCCCCCCTCCTCCCCTACCGATGCCCCTGACCACGTCCGCTAGGGCCCCCATAAACGCCACCAACCCCCTGCCTAGCTCCCCAGGATTTCCCCCCTAAACTGCCCCCCGAGGAACAGCTAACAAAGGGCCTACTACAGGAAAGGAAACCTCATCTTGGCGCCTGGGTGCTGTGAATCCAGCGGCCGAAACATCCTGGTTCTATCCTCCTGCGGATGGTCCTCCCTGTGAATCCACGCTGTCAGCCACATCAGACCCCCTGGCCAGGGCCTCCGCGAAGCTCCGCCCTCCAGCGAGATCACTGTGGGCGCCGCCCTGACTCGCACTGTCGCCTGCTCCAGCCACCCGGCCCATACCTGCCGACGAAAGCACCAGCCCCGCTGATCCACCGCTGCCTGAGGCTGCGCCAACATCACTCCAACGTGCTGCACGCTGAGCCAGGTTCCCCGCCGCTGTCGGAAGGCTCACCTTTTCTTCTCCTAGCTCCCTTGTGGTACGCGATGAAGGAGGGGGGAGTCCCCTCCCCTGCTGCAGGCCCCGCCATTGCCTCGGATTCCTCCCGGTCCTAGACGGTTGCTCTGCAGCGCCGAGCGGTGGCCTGGACCGGAGGGTCCCGTGAGGGGCTCCTCACTCGGGCGCCGGGCTCGAGGGGTCTCCTCAGGGCTAAGGCGCGCCGGAGGCCTAGTCCTCTGCGGCCGTCTGCCAGAAGGAGAGGGGCGGCATGCCTCCTCTCCAGAACCCTGGAGCTGTCCATGCACTTGGGACTGCAGCCACTGAAGCCCTCTAACTCCTGCTTCAGCCCTGAGCTGGGCCAACAGTTCCTCCACCCCCGGACATCATAGGCCGTGAGCTGAAGCTAGCAGAGTTGTGTGACTTCTCTCACACTCTGCTTACTGAAAGTGGCGGAAATCTTCCCGCTCTTTCTTTAAATACGCCCTAACCCCACCCCCTTTCATTAACCCTCCCCTTCCCATAATATCCTAATCTCTTCTCGCCCTACGACCTGCAGTAGTGACCCTTGCCCCTCACACCTTCTCCAGTCTCTGTCACCTGCCGTCACGACTTACCTTACTAAAATATTTAACCTCTCTCTCGCTTTCCATCCTCTTTCAAACATGCTGTCATAACCCCACTACTGAAGAAATCCTCCCTTGACCCGTCCTGTGCTGCTAACTATCGAACTGTCTCTAACCTTCCTTTTATCTCCAAGATCTTGGAACGCTTTGTCTATTCTCGTTTAATCCGCTATCTTTCTGCTAACTCTCTTCTTGACCCCTTACAATCTGGCTTCCACACTCTGCACTCTACTGAAATGGCCCTCACAAAAGTTTCCAGTGATCTCCTGACGGCTAAATCCAAAGGTGACTTCTCTCTTCTTATTCTTCTAGATCTCTCAGCAGCATTTGACACTGTTGACCATCAACTCCTTCTCACTATGCTCCGCTCTGTCGGCATCACAGACACCGCTCTCTCCTGGTTCTCCTCTTATCTCTCTGACCGCACTTTCTGTGTATCATTTGCGGGCTCTGTTTCTTCCCCTCTTCCCCTTGCCGTTGGGGTTCCTCAGGGCTTGGTCCTAGGTCCCCTGCTCTTCTCCCTCTACACAGCCCCCATTGGACAAACCATCACTAGATTTGGCTTCCGGTACCATCGTTATGCTGATGACACCCAATTATATACGTCATCCCGTGACATCACCCCTGCACTAATACAAAACACCAGTGACTGTCTCTCTGCTGTCTCAAATATCATGTCTTCGCTCTATCTGAAACTGAATCTCTCAAAGACTGAACTACTGCTGTTTCCACCATCTAACAGATCTGTCCCTGATATCTCCATTGCAGTCTCTGGCCTTACCATAACTCCCAGGCAGTATGCCCGCTTCCTCGGGGTTTTGTTTGACTCAGACCTTTCCTTCAACCCCCATATCCAGTCACTCGCACGCTCTTGTCATCTCCACCTCAAAAACATCTCCAGAATCCACCCTTTCCTTACCACAGATACACTAAAGACACTTATTGTTGCCTTGATTCACTCTCGCCTTGACTATTGTAACTCCTTACTAATCGGTCTTCCCCTTACTAAACTCTCCCCTCTACAATCTATTCTGAATGCGGCGGCCAGGCTCATCTATCAGTCTAGACGCTACAGCGATGCCTCCGGTCTGTGCGGGTCACTACATTGGCTGCCTATTCAATACAGAGTACAATATAAACTTATCACCCTCATTCACAAGGCTCTCCATAATGCTGCACCTCCCTACATTTCCTCCCTCATCTCTGTCTATCGCCCAACCTGTCCTCTCCATTCACTCAATGACTTAAGACTAACATTCTCTATTATCAGAACCTCCCACGTTCGTATACAAGACTTCTCCCGAGTTGCACCACTTCTCTGGAATGCTCTATCCCAGAATATCAGATTAACCCCAATTTCCACATCTTCAAGCGTAAACTAAAGACATATATTTTCAGACAGGCCTATCACAACTCCTAATGTAAACCCTTCCGTAGTTAGAATCCCTAAAACGTACCCTCCTCTGTTCATGCTCCCGCATTACCTGACAGGGTATGATGCCGTATCAGACTAACTTTATACGTCCAGGCACCATCTGCATGTTAAAGGACACAGCTGGTGACGGCTCATACAGCTTTATATATGTGTAATGACAGTAACCTCTATTACAAAATTGTCTGACCATTGTATAAGCAATGCTACATCTGTTGCCGCCCCTGCTACCTCTTGTGTCACCCCCTCTACCTCATAGATTGTAAGCTCTTGCGAGCAGGGCCATCAGTCCCAGTGTGTGAATTGACTATTTCTTTGTAATGTATCTTTTTTGTCAGTAATTGAACCCTACAAATTGTACAGTGCTGCAGAATATGTTGGCGCTATATCAATAAAATGTATTATTATTATTATTATTAATCTCCCTGCAACTGCCAATTTAACCCCTTAGTGTATGCCCCTGTCTGCTCTCCTGGCTAACTCCTGTCATGCAGGCCTCCCCTTCCATGCTTTGCCTTCGGTCCGGCCTCACTGTAAATAAAGCCTTATTTAACTATCCCTTTCTATCTGGAAATGCTTGGGATCCAGCTCTTTAGTTGGGGCATGTGATCTCGCTCGGACCTGATAAAATGCATAAGTTAAAGGGGTTATGCCATTATGGACACTTACGCCCTATCAATAGGAAAGTTCCCCATAGATCTCCTTGTGAATGGAGCACCAGTGCTTTTGCATGACTGACACTTCAGTCACTTCTATGGGGCTGCTAAGACTGTAGTGAATGGAGTGCTGGTGGATAGGGGATAAATGTCCATAATGGCACAACCTCTTTAATGCTCAGTCAGGCTCTCACTTTGTATGGACTTTTCTACACAAGGCAGTACTCAAATTTATACCAATATTTACTGGCGGTGAATAGACAGTTCCTGTCACACAGTTATAATGTAGGGGTCACATCTCCGCCTCCTTAACTACATTGGAGATCAAAGTTAGAGAACAATGTATGTACACTAGATTTTTTTCATAACTAATGTAATCTACAGTACATTGATGAACATTTGAAGGATTTATTGTAAGGGGTACACCATGCCACTAAAACAGTGTTTTGCAAAATAACCAAAGTATATCAACATAAAACCTTTATTTTGCAAAAAAACATGATGATCAAAATTAGAGAACAGCAATGACTGTAGCACAGAGAAAGATTATAAGTAAATTTTCTGAAGGTTACAGCAGTCACCAATCAGTAGGAAGTGCACCGGCCTTTGCTTTGAATGACTTCAGCACATCTGCAGCCACAGGACTAGTCACTCACACTGCTCTGGTGTGATTTTGGTCCACTCTTCTTCCAGTCTCTTCCACAGTTCTGTGACTGTTGTGGGTTTCTTGGCCATAACTTTGTCAGCAAGGATTTTCCAGAGGTTTTCTATTGGGTTTAGATCAGGACACTTGGATGGCCATTTCATTGTTTCAATGTTTTCACTTTAAAGGATCTGCTTTACCCGTTTTGCTGTGTGACAGGGGGCATTGTCCTGCATGAAAATTGCTGGCTGAAAGTGATAAACGCAAGGAAGGAACCATGTGTTGTTGAAGAAAGTTCTGATACACACTTGCATTCACTCTGCCATGTAGCTGTATGAGAGGTCCAACTCCTGCAGAAGGAAACATTCCCCAAACCATGACACTTCCTCCTCCACCTTTCACTGACGTCTTTACACACTTTGGGTTCAGTCTTTCCCCAGTTTATCAATGAACATAATGTTTCCCATCAGACCCAAATAAATTAAACATGCTTTCATCACTAAAATGAACTCTGGAGCACTTCGCTGTCCACACAACATGCTCCTCAGCAAAGGTGAGTCTAGCCTTGTGATTCTTTCTGCTAATGCGAGGTTTGGTCACTGCAAAGTGGGCCATCAGTCCAAATGCTCTTAAACGTCGAGACACTGTATGACAGTGAGACAGATACTTTACTCTGTTCAGTGCTGAACTAACCAGCAATTCCAGCTGCAGTGTAGAAAAGATTACCCATGGAGAATCTCCGCATTATTCTGTCCTCTCTTGCATTTGTCTTTTGAGGGCGACCAGCATTCTTGGGGGACTTGAATGAATTTGTGATGTTGTAAAGATGCAATATTCTAGAAATCACAGACTTGAAACGACCAGCTTCTCTTGCTATGGCTGATAGGATCACCCCTCTGGACAACCTGCTGCTGGAGGATTTCAGTCACTTTGGAATGGCACACCATTTTTGCAAAGTCAGTGAAAACTGGAGAGTTAGGCTGCCAGTTAAATAGGGTTTGTCAGACAATGAAGGAAATTAACACCAGGTGCCAGATTAACACCAATAACTTGCATGTATCTGAAAGTCTTCTCTCATTTTGAAGAGTTTTCTTTTTTAATAATCTCATTTACATTTTTATTCTGTGCTTTAGAATAAATACAATTTATGAAATAAGCTTTGCCTTGCGTAAGGCATCCGAAGCTGTGATATATACCGACTGTGCATGCTCAGTGACATTTTGCGGTGCAAAATGGCGCCGAGCATGCGCAATCGGCGTATATCACAGCGTGTAACAGACCACCGCAAAATGGCACCGAGCAGTCGGCGAATATCGCAGCATCGGATGCCTTACACAGGGCAGAAGATCAGAAGAACATGAAGAGGGGCATGAACAGAACTACAGTAACTAAGGGGCAGCGACAGGTTATGATGTGAGGGGTGCTCAAAGCAGAGAGGGAACGCCCAGTGTGCTCCATGAGCGTAATTTGCATATCGCAATAAACGGATTTTTACAGAAACAGCTGGGAGAAAAAGAGAATGGAAGATAGGCCTTTTTAAATGCTATTCCAACGTGCCATTAGTTCAAAATTTTATTTTCTAATGATAGGCTCCCTTTAAAATACTGCTATTTTACTCGTGTTACAATATATACACATAGGACTACACAATGACCTTGACATTTACGAAATTGTGTGTTGTTCTCTAATTTTTATCTCCAGTGTATATACTTATAGTCTCTTAGATTATTTAGAAGACTATACAGTATAGAAAAGGATATTTACACTGTTCTGACTGTGCCAGTCATAAATGGTACTGTTTTTAGCGGCCCATGTGATTCTATGCTGAGACATCATAAGTTATTTGCAGGCGGATTCTGATTCACTAAACGCCTCACAACTCTCCTACTCAATGGGAATGAGTAGCAGATTTTTTTCATTTAGCTGATTTTTCAGCTAGAGGAAAAAAGAAGGGTCATGACCTATCTTCAGGCGAATTTTGCCTTTGCAAAACCCACTGAAATTAAATGGAGGCAAAACAAACGCTAGGTTTTGCAGCATTTTTTTCCCCACCTCCCATTCATTGAAAAAATATAGAAGAGAAAAATCTAAAATAAAGATGATGTCTGCTCAGAAGCAGAGGAGAAGCTAGACTCAGTGGCGTAGCTATCAGGGGGCAAAAGCCCCAGGGCCACTAACATTGTGGGGACCCACCCCGGGGCCAGGGCCACTTTAGTCATAGGGCATAGGGTGCAGCGGCAAGGGGCCCACTTCAACTGAGTCACATGACTCATTTTCTACTGACTATCAGTGCTGCTTCATAGTTTAGAGAGCACCATTCAGCGTCTCCTGGGGGGTCTCCATGCTAGGAGCAGCAGGGTCTTCCTCGGGTCCCACTCCTAATGGCCTGACTTCTCCCCTTCCAGGGATCCCGGCCGCCTGACTTCTCCCCTTCCAGGTGCCCCTGGCCGCCTGACTTCTCAGGGAGAAGTTCTCACCACCAGGCTTAGTAAGGGTTAAATAACTGCTGGGCGCTGAACCAAAACAGCAGTAGGGCAAGACACTGTCCCTGACAGTTTGCCCATTTCACATTAGTCTGGATGCTGCTGCCTGTGCTATTGATAAACTATCACAGCCTATCACAGCACACACAGAGTTCAAGCCCCTCCAACCAGTGTTCCCAAGCCCCTCCCAGCAGTGTGCCATGGCTCCGCCTTTTTTTCTCCTGGTCGGCTTTTGTAGTGAGAACTCACCAGGGGACACACTGTCTGACACAGAAACACAGAGTGTGCAGTGAAGCAAGGCTGCAGCTTCAGCAGCAGAGCAGAAAGTGAACTTGCTAGTCAGTCAGTCAGATATAGGAGAGTGAGTCTGTTTTAGGTTCATAATGTCAATAACTGCCCAGTTTATGGCCATCATGTCACAGTCAGTATATCTATATCTATATACATAGATATAGATATACACTGTTGGCATTAAATGGTTGTGCAATTCATTTCCAGTTGAAATGTTTGTTGATTTTCAGCAGACAAAAGTACTTGGTTGGCTAGTACTTGGTTGGCTAGGGCTAGGTTCACATCTGTGCTGGGCTCTCCATCTTTTTGGCCTGCTGGGGAACCTGAATGACTGAGAGTCGGACCGCCAAAACAGTGGTTACCCGTGGACCCCATAGACTATAATGGGGTCTGCCAGGTGTCAGTCCTCTATGCAGGACTTTTCTCGCCACCAATTTCTGGCAGTTTCAGCACAGATGCGAACTTAGCTTAAGTGTGCATGGGCCGAAACACTTCCCATACAACACTGCCAATGGTTGCACAATTATACAGTATAATTGTGTAATCACTGAGGCCTGCATGTGGCTACTTCTTGCACCCTGAGGCTGAGACACCACTTTGCTAAAACGTTTTGTTTTTTTTTTTTTTTTGCCAAAGCCTAGAATGAAAAGGAATAAGAAATAAGCTAAGGCTTAAAAAAACACAGTAAAATCTGCAACAATAATGCTGCATTTCCGCAACATGGGGCCTCAGCCTAAGGCCAGGGCCCCACGTGGGGTAAATGCTGCTGTGTTTTACAGTCCCTGCAAAGTGGATTGGATTGTAGTGAATCCCATTCACACATTGTGGAAAAATATGCACAGTGGACACGCTGTAATTTCCAAAACCGTTGAGGTTTTCGAAATCGCAGCATGTCAATTATACCTACAGAAACCCCAGCAGTTTCTCTATAGGTATAATGGAAGCAGAAAGTCCACAGAGTAAACCTCTGCGGACTTTCTGTGAAAAGCGCTGCGGGAAAAACTGATGCGTTGCCACCGCGGTTTTTCCCGCAGTTCTTTTTTGCTGTGGCTTACTAGGTGGGGCCTTAGCCTTAGGGAGCGTTCACACTACCGTTGGTGACCGTCAGTAGTGTCCGTTGCTATTGTCCGTTACAAGATTTTAGCATCGGACACTAGCTGAACCGTCTGAAATCCGTTAAAATTTCCATTCATTTCAATGGGTTTTTATATTGTGTACGTTTGTGTCCGTTTACACCAAATCCGTCAGAAGTCCGTTATTTTTCCGCGGACAAAAAATCCGACATGCTGGACTTTTTGTCCGTTTGAAAAAAACGGATTCTTGACGGACAGCAAATATCCGTTATTTTTTTAACATTGAAGTCTATGGGTAACGGACTTATAAGGGACAGTAACTGATAGCCATCAGTTACTGTCTGTTATTTTATGTCCGTTTTTTCCTGCGCATGCTCAGAAAGCAGAAAAAAAAAGCAAAAAAAAAAATGGACAGTGTTAAAAAAAATGGACAGTGTTAAAAAAAACGGACAGTGTTAAAAAACGGACACTAACTGATGCTAATGTGTCCGTTTTTTTTAACTAATCCATTAATTGGATCAGTTAAAAAAACGGACACATTAACATCAGTTAGTGTCCATTAATGTCTGTTATGATAGGTGTCCGTTTTTTTGTTTTTTTTTAACGGACACTATGAGAACGGACATCAACGGTAGTGTGAACCCTGCCTTAGGTGGTATTCACAACTTCAGAGCCTCCTACAATTTAGTAAACCTGACATCATTAATACAGGGAAGAGGCTGCAGTGATTGCAAGCACTTTGGCTTCTTCAAACAGCTAAGGGGTTAAAACATAATTAAAACCATATAAAATTTGGTATCACTGGAATTGTACCGATCCATAAAATACTGGCTGCATTTTGGCTGCACAGTGAACGCCATAAAGTCAAAGCCTGTAAGAAAGTTGCGCAAACAGTTTTTCTCCAATTCCCCATTCTGAATTTTTTTCCAGCTTCCCAGTACATTGTACAGAATAATAAATGGCACCATTATGAAGAACAATTTGTCCCGCAAACATTAAGCCCTAATATGGCTCTGTGAATGGAATAATTAAAGGCAGCTTTGGAAGGCGGGAAGTGAAAAATAAAAATCAAAAAATGCCTGCGGCGGGAAGGGGTTAAAATATAAGTAAACACACATAGGTGACACTTATTCATCCTACTTTTGCATGAAACTTTGATTACATTAGATGGAGTTACCATTGAAAGGGCAGAATGGGACATACTACTAAAGATTGTGAGAACTTTGATGCTATTGAAAGCGCATGCAAATGGCAAGAAGCAGATAAAATAATTGTATACGAATCAGTCTTTAAATTCACAATTTCTAGTAATTTTAGTCTACAATATATTATTTCACATTAGTTATTTTAGTCTATAATCCATTGTAGAATGAGAGCAACGGACTTTAATGGGAATAGAGTTGACTGCCTACCATCATGTTTGTTTACTTTTTTAGCTGCAGAGAAAGTTGTACCTGCAGGACATTTTTTTCCTTTCGAAAACTAAACAAACATAAGGCTGGGTTCACATCTGCGCTTGCCACTCCGTATGGGGATTCCGTTCCCCTCTGCGCATGAAAAATGCGGAGAGAAAAGTGCTGCAAGGGAGAATGTAACACCTAGTTTCCTAGTGCACGGTTGTAAGAAAATATGCTCCAGATTTTATTTTGCTAGTATAGCACCATTATATTCCACAGTGCTTTACAGAGATATTGTTACAAGTAGGGCTCACAATCTACATTCCCTATCAGTATGTCTTTGCAGTGTGGGAGGAAACCCAGACAAATAAGGGGAGAACATACAAACTATTCGCAGATGTTGTCATTGGCTGGATTTGAACCTAAGACTCCAGTGCTACTATTTAGGCTCTGTACTGTCAGGAGGGCGGGGTCAGACAGGAGCAGGCCAGGGGATGTGATTCTGAGCCTTGAATCACACCCCCCTGCCTGACAATGCCCTTCTGACATTACAGAGCTTAAAGGGGTTTTCCGGGCAAATTTTTTTTATTTATTTATTTTTTTAAAAGGTCTGTTAGTGCTATTAATGGCTTAATAAGTGGATGGGAGCCCACTCTTGAGGTCTTTGCACTGGGCCCACCAAAGTTTTAAAACGGCCCTACCTGGGCCGATCTACTTTTAACTAGATCGGTGTCTGCAGACACTGATTTAGTTAAAACGCATCCTGCAACTTAACTGTTTTGTAAACCGCAAGCCACTTCAGGCCTGTGATTTATAAGACACCGAGACCACAGACAAAAGATGTCTGCTTCTCGGCACAGGCGGGCGCAATGACGTCAAAGCATCGTGCCTCCTGCGCTGAGTCACAGACGTCCTGTGCGTGAACAGAGAGGAGGCGGCAGCTCCGTTCATCAAAGGATCAGAGGTAGGTGAGTATGACTTTTATTTAAGGGCTATTATTTAAGCAATAAAGCTTAACCAGTGCAGGGTAGGCTTTATTACTCCCCAGATAACCCCTTTGAGGCATAATGATTATATGAAAAGGTTATCTTGAAGAAGGCCATCAGGAGTTTGTGATCAGATATGTGGAGTTGTTTAGGTTTCAATACATCAGTGTAGAATTTACTTTAAATAAAATGAAATAATGTATACTAGTAAGGCCTTCTGGAAGTTGCATCTGCTGTTACTGTTAAAAGAGGTAACACAGATTGCCTGCCACCCGAGGCTTTCTACTATGACAGTGCAAATGTTAAGAACTGTATAGTAGTATTACACATTACTAGGCACTGTTTGATTAACTTTAACAGACTTGTTATTTGGTCACTATATGTTATTGTTTGAGTACTGTGTGGTAATATTGCTATGTGTGGTAGTATCAGAATTGTATAGCATTCTCATATAGGCAATTAGATAGAAGCATTATTTGCAATAGTTTGGAAGTATTATTTGTCCAACATACTGTAGGATACTTGTATAGATACATTAGCTATTATCTATATTTTTAAGGCATTCCCCTTCAAGCCTTCAGTCATGGCCATGAAGTTATGTGGACACCTCCTTACCTGACTTCACATTGCTTAATTACCCAGCCATTGTATCACTGGGGCTCCATGAATCACTGTATTAAGCACAGAACACAAAATCATCACTCCGAATGAGGAGTATCTGAGATTCCATGTATCTAGCCAGCAACACCATGCCTGATGAATTTTTATGACTGTTGGGAATATGCAAGTATCAATTCACAGAAGTGTATTGTGGAGACTTGCAACCCTCTAATTTCTGAAAGTATGCAAGTATACAGAAGTGTATAATGATTAGTCAATCACATTAGGTTAATACACATAACAATGGTGAATATAAAGTGATAATGATAAATGTGAAAAAAAAAGTAAAGTATTACCCAATATTAGTGGGACAAGGTAATCAAACTAAAACATTTAAAGAAAGGAAGAAAAACTGATATCATTTAACCCTTTAGGATAAATGGTATCCAACATATAAATCCACTTGCATTCTATTTGTGCAAGCCATGTCTTCCACTTAACTTCACTCGCTCCAATCAAGACCCGATCAAAAGCTATTACATGCAGTAAAGATTCATCATAATCATGAAACAGGAGGAAATGTTTGGGAACAGTTTTTAATCTAGAAAAATCTTCCTCGTTTTTGGCTTTTATTATACCCGTCTGCCAAGTTCTCTGGTGGTCCTACTTACGGTTTATCAGATTATAGGGGTGTGATGATTCCGCTTAAATATGGATATAACTTAAAGATGTATTTTGATCTCTGGGTATCGTATCTCCCTCTTACTTCCATTTATTCATAATGTGCGCAGCTCTAATCCTAGGTGCATGTTATTAGTCATTAGTGGCAACATTGTAACAATAGGGCTTTGTATCCATCCCAGAATGGCTCCATTGAATTCCTACATAGCCCTGGGTGATCAAATACACATGCATTGTTCAGCCTGGGCTGTTGATCAGACATGGTTGATAACATATAGAAGGCATTGTATCATTCCACTTAATCCTATCTCCTTACAAAGAATCTGGACTTGAGTGCGTTAGTCAACCAGACTTGCCGTCGCTGGTGACCTTATTCTGGGTGGTGTAATCAAGGGTATAAAGGATGAGGTAAGAGGTCAGTGAGGAGGAGACTGTGCTGGGACTACTAGAGAATACTATGAGAGACTGTGAGACAGACTACTGAGGATATACTGTGATGAGCAGGCAGGCTGGAATGCTGCTGCTAGGAGCCCCCACTGGTTATTCACACATGCCAGAGCATGTGTGAGTTTTGGACTACAGAACCACATCCAGGATATGTGTGGTAAAGTAATTTTTTTCACCTTTATTCCCTTTTTATTTCATGTGCTGCATCTTGTAACTAGTAACTGTTAATGCTTGCATATATCTGCATATCTGTTCTGAACTGCATGTGTTAGATGTTAATACCGACCCATTTAGGGGTTAATAAATATACAAAATTTAGAAAGCTTGTCTTGTATTTATCTTGTGGACCCAGCACTCACTGGCAGTGAGTGTGGGTTTTTTAGGAAAGAAGTCTCAGGTGTGGGCCAACGCGGTGTTGGCGCACTGAGGATCTTTCACAAGGGGCAAGTGGCAAAGTATACAAACCCCCCCCATTCATGGAATATGTAATCTGATATGTCCAACTATTGTCAGGGTCCCAAAACCACCCCCAAATCTGCGTTATATCCACTTGTATGCTGCTGAAAGGGCTGATAGTGGCATAGTGTACATGTATTTGTGCACATCAGAATCTGTCGATCTTAATGTTAGTGGGTGCCACTAGTTGCCAATCTTAGGTGACTACAGGTGCACTGGAAGTTATCACCACACCCCAGGTACACCAAACAGCTCATTTGCATGTGGATTAAAGCTGATTTTCTCTGCAGCAAAATTGCACTTTGTAACAAAAAAGTTATGTTCACTAACAGCCCCTACAGCAGTACAGTATATAAAGTGTACTGGCCATGTCTTTCAATTACAGTAGGTAGGCACAAAATTCTGTGCTGATGAATCTAGAATTTATTGGGCAAGAACTCTCTTTTCCTATTACTTTTTTAAACCTGTTTAGTTAAACAATAAAATGGTTGCCTAAACTGCCAAAAAGACCATGATATACAATTGAAAGAACAGAATAGGACAGCATTCCAAATTGGATCCAGAGAATTCCAAAGGACACAACCAATATATAGTAAAAATGACAACACTACTCATAGTGTTTATCATTGTCAATGCCAATGCAACGTTTCAGGGAAATGTTACCCCTTTATCAGGCATATGGGCAAACGGGTACAAAAACAGACATGTAATTTAGCTGTGGGAGTGTAGAATCAGTATAGAATAGATGCGTGTTGGAGCAGTGTGTGCAGGAACATGCACCCATGTGAGATGTACCCTTAGAGTGCTGCCTAATATCTACAGTACATACTATACAAGTGGAGCTGAATAAATATTCAGTCAGCTCCCACTAACAGTGGTTGTAGGTAGTAAAAATTTTATCACAAAGTTTTATTAAGAGGAACAGATTATTTTAAGGTATGTAACAGAGCAAGAAACTTTGAGGGTTCACTCTAAGATTTTTGCAGGCTGAAAAAAATCTGCTTCAGGAATTAGGAAACGTTTTTTATTTGTTTTTTTTTTTACATTATGCAGTTTTTTGACACTTTTTTTTTGTCACAGTTTTTGTCACTTTTTTATGTGTTTCTTGCTCCAGCACACAATATGGACCTGGAAACTGCACTTTAAAAAGACACTAGTGTTTTTCAATGCATTTTTTTCCATCTCCCATTGATTTTAATGGATTTTTCAAGGCGGAATCCACCAGGAGATAGGTCATGTCGCTTTTTTTCCCTGTAGCTGAAAAAATGGAAATGATACTATAGTTTTGTTTTACTTGATATTTTGTATCACACTCGCCTAGTACTAGATTTCTTGCCATTTGATTTTGTTTTATATTGGATAATATACAATTTTTGTGTTTAAAATAAATCTTGTTTGTATTGAGTATATTAACAAACAATTGTAACATTGGTAGAATAAAAGTTAATCATTTTCCTCACTGCTAAAACATGGTTTTCTTTGGAGATAAAATAAATAGTATCTTTGGAGATACTATAATTAGTATAAATACAAGATTTATGTGGTAACGGTTGTGTAGTCTACACAGAGATCAGCAACATAGACCTCAAATAAAACGTAATATAAATTACCAACATGAGTGTAATAAGGCTACATTGACATTGGAGATTCCTTAGCAACGTCTGCCTGTAATCGGCAGATGAAAAAGTCAACTGCTTTCAGTTTTAAAATGACGGGTACCCAATGGACCCCCATTATAGCCAGTGGGGTCTATCAGGATCTGTATGTAACCACTATTTTAGTGGTCTGCCTGTCCATTCTTCTGGTCCTTAGCATAACAAGGTTATTGCTACAGAGTTTCAAAGTTACAATTATGATGTCTGCCTTGATCTACCATTAACTGCTGCCCTAATTTAACTTTCATCTTCCTATCTTTAAGGAGAAAAGTAAGTTTCTGATATGAAGGTAAATGCTCTTGAAGTTACAGGCTTAAAGGGGTATTCCCATGTACATAACCATTTTTAAATTTGTAGATAATTAAAAGTTAAACATTTTTGCAAATATAAATAATTAAACATTTTGCAGAGTTTTAAAGATTTTCGCTAAATATCTTGTAGTCACAGTCTTGTTGTTGTGATCGGTTACCAATGGATACGACCATGAATGCAGGACCTTTCTAAGGTCAGAAAATCAGCTATGATTTTCTTATTGTGACCAGGATATCTTCTGATACATGTAGTGTCCCTGCATGATAACCCAGCTACAATAAGAAAATCACGGCTGGGTTTTTGACAAGTCCCAGATCATATAAAATTTCTGCATTTGTGGTCGTATCCATTGGCAACCAATCAAGACAACAGACTGTCACCACTAAGATAGTTAGAGAAAATCTTTAAAACGCTGCAGAATTTTTAACTACTTACATTTGCAAAAATGTTTAACTTTTAATTATCTACAAATATAGATATGATTATGTTCATGGGAATACCCCTTTAAGGATCAATGTTTCAATGTTAGCAAGTGGACAAATGACTGCTGTAGTAATGATGCTAATGGGAGTACAGTGAATGTTTCATAGCTGCTGAAGGAAAACTTTGGAGGAATAAATTGATGCCAATATATTAGATGTTTTACCTTCAGATCAGTATCAGAACTACTGCCATAGCAGTTGTAGTGGCTGCTACGGGTCCTGCAACTTTAAGGTACCCCCTGCTCCTTTTTTTTTATTAATAGGTCATTACCTGCTTGATTATACCAGCAGATAATGGCCCCTATTTACGTACCAATCTCGCTCCTGCCTACAGCTGCCTCCGTTCCCTCTTCAGCCCTCCATGTGTCCCACATCAAGTCGCTGACACTATTCAGTGCGGAGCACAGGACCTCCTGGAGGCTTAAGGGGTAGCAAAGGTAGCTGTAAGCAGACAGGGGCTCGTTAAGTAGGGCCACAGCACTTATAGGGCGTCGGGCGTATCTTGCTAGATTCATCTCACGAGGTTTGCCCGGTGGATTCATTCAGACCAAACATGTCCAAAAAGAAACTGCTGTTATTATTCTCTGGGGTCTTTCCAGACTCCAGATTATAATGATCGGGGGCCTAGAGGAGGTGATCAAACATAAAAAGTTTTTTCCACGGTTGCATGACAGAAAACAACCAGCTGTACCATGCATAGGCTGTACCTTGGGAAGCATGAAAAGACATCACCCACAGAACAGGATCAGTGAACCTTACAATACACAGTGAACACTTTATTGTTACAATGCCAAGAAACACATAGAGCACACATATATGCAAACAATGGTACAAGAGAATTCTTGTGGCATAACAGAAGTCCTACACATACGGCTATAACTTTTGAAGGGGGTATCTTCCACTGCTTTATAATCTTTGTACCTGTGTCTCTACATCTCTGTCATTAATTTTCCATCCTCCTCCCTCCCCTCTACATTGTATTCACATTTAATTTGATATTTCTTGGGGCTGACAGTCTATCTTGGGATACCAACACAGATTCAGCAAAGATTTCAGAGTAAGTGACCAGTTTAGGATAGAGAGGATGAAGGAAAAGAGCCAGAAAAGTTAAGAAAAAGGATCTTTTCTCTCATAAGCTTATTCAAAATTAATGACCATCTAAAACTTCAAGGGCCTCCTTTCTATACCAGTTCTCAAACCACTGACTATCTCCATAAAATGCTACATTTTATACAAGGCCTTATCTGAAGTTTATAGCTGAAGTCATTTTGAAAAGTAATGTTTTTATATGTAGTAGATAAAGCAGCATTACAGGACAGGGAATAAAAGTCTGATTACTAGGGGTACCACCGCTGCAACCCCCACTGCTGGGACAACCACCAATCATGAGAATGGGGAATCATGTGTCCCCTGTTTAAATAGATTAAAGAAATACCAAATTTATATAGTTTTGTTTTTTACTTTTTTTAAATAAAAAATATTTTTTGGAGTCGCCATATTTTTTATATTTCCATGTACAGGGATGCATAAGGCATCTTTTTTTTGGTGGGGCCAGATGTCAATTTTATTTATTTCAATTTGGGGAATGTCTATTGATTTAATCACTTTTTATCCAAATTTTTATGGGATGTGAAAAAGCAAAAAAAACGGTGGTTAAGCTTTTTTGAATTTTTTCCTGCTACAGTGTTCACCGTTTTTTTTTTTATTTATTTTTTTTTTGCTGTTTCATCTCCGATAAAAGTTTGGATAGAAAGTGATTAAATTAATACAGATTCCCCAAATTGATACCATACCATTGTCGGAAAAAGGTTAATCGTTGATTATGATGTTAATCTGTTTTCCCTTAGTCCTAACAGCAGCAAAATATGGGGTATTCCTGCCCCTGTGTGCTGGTAGGACAGGCAGAACTTTTAATTAACTTAAAATATGCATGACTATGCTACCCTATAAGAGAGCAAAGAGACCTCCCCCCCTTGTGTAAGTTATAAAGTAAAAATTTCTAAGTTTAGGGAGGGAAGCTTGTGTTGCTGTTAGGACTAAGGGAAAACAGATTAACATCATAGTCAACGATTCCCTTACGTCCTACAGCAGCACAACATGGGGATATAGCAAGTAATTCCCTTAGGGAGGGTTTCCCTGCTCTACAACACCTAAGACTGACTGTCCAAAGGCAGTTGCCACAGAACTCTGAACATCTAGTCAATAATGTTTTACAAAGGTTAGGTGAGACGACCAAGAAGCAGCTGCACAGATCTGATCCAGCGGTAAGGCCCGGTTCTCAGCCCAAGAGGTTGATACAGCCCTGGTTGAATGGGCTGTACAAAATTCGGGTGGAGCTAACCCCTGAGCAAAAAAAGATACTTTGATTGCCTCCTTGATCCACCTAGACAAGGTAGGCTTGGAAGCCCTGAGACCTTTGTATCTACCATACATGTTGACAAGGAAATTCTCGGCTCTCCTAAAGGAATGTGTACGTAGGAGGTAAATCTGGAGACATCTCAGAACATCTAGTGTGTGAAGTTTTTTCTCCTCTTCAGAGGAAGGGGCAGGAAAAAACACGGGTAAAGAGACTAATTGGTTAATATTGACATGGGAAGGGACCTTAGGGTTAAACCCAGGAAGAAACCTAAGTTGGACCCTATCCGCAAAAAATTATATATAAGGTTCCTTGGAAGAAAAAGCCTGGAGCTCACTCACCCTTTTGGCTGAAAAGGAGGACCACAAAGACCTGAAAGAACAGTCGAGAGATCCCACTGGGGAACCGGAGCTGAGACCGCCGGACTAAATCTGATAGCACCCTTAAGGAATCCAACACTAAGGGAATCCTGGGACAATCGTCTGCCTAAACAGGCAGATAAGGCTGAAACCTGTACCCTCAGTGTAGCAGGAGAAAGGCCTGTATTCAAGCCGCTTTGAAGAAAATCCAGAATTTCTGCCATTATAGGGTTTGAACTATCAGCTTCTCTTCTGGAGTACCACTGCTTGAAGATGTTACCTTGGTAGACTCTGCTCTGGTACAGGAAAGAGTCTTCAGGACGGCTTCTGACAGTCCACTAAAAGGACTGGTCAACCTCCAGGCTGTCAGGTTGAATCTCCTCTGATCCTGGCACTTCTGAATTCCTTGGGAAACCAGGTTCTGGGTGGGGGGAAGCCTCCAATATGTCCCTCGACTCATGTACATGAGCTGGGCAAACCAAGTCCTTTTTGGCCAGAATGGTATGATGGCTATCACAGAGACTTGGTCCTGTCTGACTTTCATCAATACCTTTGGTATCATGGAAAGTGGAGGGAAGATGTATGCCAGGCTGAACCTCCAAGGGATGGACAGGGCATCCACTGCCAAGGGATAGTCCTCCTGATCCAGTGAGCAGAACGTCTCTACCTTGGCGTTGAGTCTGGTCGCCATGAGGTCTACTTCTGGAAGACCCCACTTCAGGGTAACCTGATGGAATACATCTGGATTGAGAGACCATTCTCCTGATACGACAAGACCCGGACTCAACTGATCCGCTACTATGTTCAGGGAACCCTTGATGTGAACTTCGGATAAGTGGGTCAGATTTTTTTTTCTGCCCAGGTAAAAATCAGATTTGTCTTTCTGATAACGATCTGGTGCCTCCCTGTCTGTTCAGGTACATTACGGTCGTCATGCTGTCTGACCCGAACCTTGACCGCTACCTCTACCCCGGCCAGAAGGTCTTGACCTGCCTCTAAAGGCCTGAGGCAGAGTCTTACCCTTTTTATCGGCAAGGTCTTCCATAATCTCATCCAAGCCTCTGCCAAAAAGCTTACCTGGCTCAAAGGGTAGAAAACAGAGGTTGAACTTGGAGGCATTATCTGCTCTCCAGGGTTTTAACCATTGGCCTTCTAGCTGCCATAGTAAGGGCCAAAGATTTGGCCACCAGGCTTAAATGATGCTGGGAGGCTTTGGCTAAATAATCTGCCGACAAGGAAACTGAGCTCAAAAAAGTTAGGAGATCATCTCTGGAGACTCCAGAGTCGATGTCTCTTGCAAACTGTGCAAAATCAGCATGTAACTTTCTTGAGACTTCATTAGAGGCAATAGCCACGGAAGTCTGACCGGAGATCAGAGAATAAACCTTCCTGAGAGTACTCTCTATGCGTCTATCCATGGGGTCCTGGAGGTTAGATCCATCATCCACCGTACAATGGGACAACTTGGCCACTGCCGTATCAACTTTAGGTGGGAGACGCCACCAATCCCGCTGGGACTCCGCAATAGGGAACAGGGTTCTAAATCTCCTGGAATATATGGAAGCTCTTTCCAGATGCTTCCATTCCGCAAGCATGAGTTTTTCCAGTGACTCGTCCACTTGGAAAACACTAGGTCCCCTAGAGGTGGAACAGGAGGCTTTCCTGTCAACATCACGGTCCCTTGACTGGATGGACTTCAGCAGCCTATTTATCTTCTTTTTCCAAACTCCTTGCAGGATTTGAACCCAGGACTCTAGCACTGCAAGACTGAAGAGCTAACCACTGAGCCACCGTGCTGCCCAGAAATGCAACAGCAAGAACAGTAATCCAAGTGGAGTACTAAGGCCTTCCTCACTAAGAGACAAGCCATCTCCTGAATTGGGATGAAGGCTTCTGTGGGAGGGGAGGAGGAATGAGCAAGTAGTGCACACAAAAAACCTGATCCCCGGCAAATTTTGCAAACCTTAATTCCTTGTACACAAAATTAAGCTAAAAATATACAGACCAATGCCAGAAAAGAGGCTCAGCAAATATAAGCTTGCAAAAAGGAGGAAAAACTAAGCCACAAAAAGTCCGTCCGAGAATTCAGTCCCCGGAAAACCGGAACACAAACAAAGGTTCTGGAGGAACAAAGTGACCGACGTCTGTTCTGGCGGCTGCGGAGCTTGTAAGGTAAGTAAAACGGTAATGCACCACATCAAGGCCGCACAAGTGGCCTGCACTACAGGTCTTTGAACATACAGCATGCAACTACCGCTGCATGTACTACTGAAATCAACCTTTTCAGAGCGAAGGTTGAAAGCTTGGCTAGAACAAAAAAACTACCTAAATAAAAATCCCCCTTCTTTTCCACAGAAATGTCCAGTGGAAGAAAGAAGAGAAGAGAGGTGTAAAGTTGACTCCCAAAAGGAAGTTAACAAACTTTAGGGGGAAAAACAAAATATGGGAGGACAAAAGACCTCCCTCCACCTATCCCACCACACAGGACAGAAAAAAATACAGAAGCGTAGTCATGCATATTTTATGTTAATTAAAAGTTCCGCCTGTCCTACCAGCACACAGGGGCAGGAATACCCCATATTGTGCTGCTGTAGGACGTAAGGGAATGACCATTGTAGTTCTTTCTATTCTATTCAATCTAAGAACACTTCTATATTATCATAATTTTTTAATTTTCTTTACTCTGCCAGGTTTTATGACCTGTTAAGAGCTAATTATTTGCAATATTGGGTTAATATTTATGTAATTAACATTTCCTAATAGGCTATATCCGCAGGAAAATACAAGAGTACTTTAATTCTAAAGACTGTCCCAATATTGTTGAGATCATCATTTTCAGTTTTTAATTTAAATGGCCTTCAGAGTTTAATTATATTTTTCATTACCTTTCTTGCCCAGGAGGAATCTAGCACCATATTTTATACATAAAATACTGCATGAAAATATGGAGACTAAAATATCACAATTAAAAAATTACATACAGGAAGTAGAGCAGAGCACAGAGGTTTGCTCATTCAAAAGAGACTAAATTCTAGGTACTGTATGTCTGCTTTTCACCCCAACATGTGCAATATACAGTGGGGAAAAAAAGTATTTAGTCAGCCACCAATTGTGCAAGTTCTCCCACTTAAAAAGATGAGGCCGGCCTGTAATTGACATCATAGGTAGACCTCAACTATGAGAGACAAAATGAGAAAACAAATCCAGAAAATCACATTGTCTGATTTTTAAAGAATTTATTTGCAAATTATGGTGGAAAATAAGTATTTGGTCACCTACAAACAAGCAAGATTTCTGGCTCTCACAGAACTGTAACTTCTTCTTTAAGAGGCTCCTCTGTCCTCCACTCATTACCTGTAGTAATGGCACCTGTTTGACATTGTTATCAGTATAAAAGACACCTGTCCACAACCTCAAACAGTCACACTCCAAACTCCACTATGGTGAAGACCAAAGAGCTGTGGAAGGACACCAGAAACAACATTGTAGAACTGCACTAGGCTGGGAAGACTGAATCTGCAATAGGCAAGCAGCTTGGTGTGAAGAAATCAACTGTGGGAGTAATAATTAGAAAATGGAAGACATATAACACCACTGATAATCTCCCTCGATCAGGGGCTCCACGCAAGATCTCACCCCGTGGGGTCAAAATGATCACAAGAACGGTGAGCAAAAATCCCAGAACCACACGGGGGGACCTAGTGAATGACCTGCAGAAAGCTGGGACTAACGTAATAAAGGCTACCGTCAGTAACACACTACGCCACCAGGGACTCAGATCCTGTAGTGCCATACGTGTCCCCCTGCTTAAGCCAGTACATATCCGTCTGAAGTTTGCTAGAGAACATTTGGATGTTCCAGAAGAGTATTGGGAGAATGTCATATGGTCAGATGAATAAGTAGAACTGTTTGGTAGAAACACAACTCGTCGTGTTTGGAGGAGAGTGAATGCTGAGTTGCATCCAAAGAACATCATACCTACTGTGAAGCATGGGGGTGGCAACATCATGCTTTGGGGCTGTTTCTCTGCAAATGGACCAGGAAGACTGATCCGTGTACATGAAAGAATGAATGGGGCCATGTATCGTGAGATTTTGAGTGCAAACCTCCTTCCATCAGCAAGGGAATTGAAGATGAAACGTGGCTGGGTCTTTCAGCATGACAGTGATTCCAAGCACACCGCCAGGGCAATGAAGGAGTGGCTTCGTAAGAAGCATTTCAATGTCCTGGAGTGGCCTAGCCAGTCTCCAGATCTCAACCCCATAGAAAACCTTTGGAGGGAGTTGAAAGTCCGTGTTGCCCAGCAACAGCCCCAAAACATCACTGCTCTAGAGGAGATCTGCATGGAGGAATGGGCCAACATACCAGCAACAGTGTGTGCCAACCTTGTGAAGACTTACAGAAAATGTTTGACCTCTGTCTTTGCCAACAAAGGATATATACCAAAGTATTGAGATGAACTTTTGTTACTGACCAAATACTTATTTTCCACCATAATTTGCAAATTAATTTTTTTTTAAAAATCAGACAATGTGATTTTCTAGATATGTTTTCTCATTCTGTCTCTCATAGTTGAGGTCTACCTATGATGTCAATTACAGGCCGGCCTCATCTTTTTTAGTGGGAGAACTTGCACAATTGGTGGCTGACTAAATACTTTTTTTTCCCCACTGTAACCTGTACTCCCATAATTAAACTTTGTCCTGTGAATATGTAGCTATCAGGGAAGTAGTGAGTAGTGTCTTGACTGTTTGTATTTGTGGACACAAGATATTTTTCATTGCAATCTTGGCAAACTTGTCTTCAAGACAAACTTCCATAAGATCAGAACACAATAGATATGTATGTAGCAGTGGGAGATGTTCAATTAATCCACATGATGCAAATTGACTACTAAACACATACAAGACAACCTATTTAATATTCAGTACCATAGAATAGGTTGACTACAAAAAAAAAAAAAAAATCAGGCCATCCCACAGGTACCCTCACTCACATTCCCCTCATTTGAAGTCCATCCTATCAGACCTTTCCTCCCACTCTCCTTACGTGTAGCTGTGATCTACCGTCCACCTGGTTCACCATACCAATTTCTGGATCACTTCGCTTCTTGGCTTCCTCTCTTTTTATCCAGTGAAATTCCTACCTTCATCATGGGTGACTTTGACATCCCCACTGACACCCCTGTCTCCCCAGCTGCCTTATTTTGGTCTTTCACAACTTTCCTCTTCCGCTACACAAGTAGATGGCAACACCATTGATCTTGTCTTCCATTTGACTCCTCACAGTTTCTAAATTTACTAACTCTTCTCTGCCACTCTCTGACCATAACCTTCTGTCTCTCACCATCAGTGCTTTTTCTCCTTCACAGGACACACCTACTCATCATACATATAGGAATTTATGTGCTATTAACACCCAGCACCTCTCAGATACTCTCCAGTCCTCTCTGTCCCTATCAATAGGCTTGGTCTATTCTCGTTTAATCCGCTATCTTTCCAACTCTCTTCTTGACCCCTTACAATCTGGCTTCCGCACTCTACTGAAACGGCCTTCACAAATGTCTCCAATGATCTCCTGATGGCTAAATCCAAAGGTGACTTATCTCTTCTTATTCTTCTGTATCTCTCAGCAGCATTTGACACTGTTGACCATCAACTCCTCCTCACTATGCTCCGCTCTGTCGGCCTCACGGACACTGCGCTCTCCTGGTTCTCTTCTTATCTCTCAGACCACACTTTCTGTGTATCATTTGCGGGCTCTGTTTCTTCCCTCTTCCCCTTGCCATTGGGGTTCCTCAAGGCTCGGTCCTAGGCCCCCTGAACTTCTCCCTCTACACAGCCCCCATTGGACAAACCATCATCAGATTTGACTTCCGATACCATGATTATGTTGATGACAACCAGTTATATACGTCATCCTGTGACATCACCCCTGCACTAATACAGAACACCAGTGACTGTCTCTCTGCTGTCTCAAATATCATGTCTTCGCTCTATCTATCTGAAACTGAATCTCTCAAAGACTGAACTACTGCTGTTTCCACCATCTAATAGATCTGTTCCTGATATCTCCATTGCAGTCTCTGGCCTTACCATAATTCCTAGGCAGCATGCCCGCTGTCTCAGGGTTCTGTTTGACTCACACCTTTCCTTCACCCCTCATATCCAATCACTTGCACGCTTATGTCATCTCCACCTTAAAAACATCTCCAGAATACGCTCTTACCTTACCAGAGATACACTAAAGACACTTATTGTTGCCCTGATTCACTCTCACCTTGACTACTGTAATTCCTTACTAATTGGTCTTCCCCTTACTAAACTCTCCCCTCTACAATCTAATCTGAATGCGGCGGCCAGCCTCATCTATCAGTCTAGACGCTACAGCGATGCCTCTGGTTTGTGGCGGTCACTACATTGGCTGCCTATTCAATACGGAATACAATATAAACTTATCACCCTCATCCACAAGGCTCTCCATAATGCTGCACCTCACTATATTTCGTCCCTCATCTCTGTCTGTCGCCCAACCCGTCCTCTCCGTTCACTCAAAGACCTAAGACTAACATCCTCTATTATCAGAACCTCCCACGCTCGTATACAAGACTTCTCGCGAGTTGCACCACTTCTCTGGAATGCTCTATCCTGGACTATCAGATTAACCCCCAATTTCTACAGCTTCAAGCGCAAACTAAAAACATATCTTTTCAGACAGGCCTATCACAACTCTTAATGTAAACCCTTCTGTAGTTAGATTCCCTAAAACATACCCTCCTCTGTTCACGCTCCCGCATTACCTCACGGGATATGATGCTTTTTCAGACTAACTTCATATGTTCAGGCCTCATCTTCACATTAACTCCTAAACGACATTGGACGTACTATTACGTCCTGCGCGCTTGGTACTTCGCGCAACAGGGTGTAATAGTACACCCGAGGGCGGACACCCGCTCACTATATGAGCGGGCGGCATCGGAACCAGGTGTTAGCTGTAACTGACAGCTAACACCCTTCTCCATAAACTCAGGTCGGAGCTGGGCTCCGATCTGTAGTTTTAACCCCTTGAATGCAGTGGTCAAACATGACCGCGGTATTCAAGGGGTTCTGGCATGTTGCCGCGCTCCCCAGCATCCCCCGCGGCGAGATCGGGGAGTGAAGATATCTACAATCTGCAGCCCAGGGTTTGGCCAGTGACTCCAGGCTGCCTGGAGACCCCACTACCTGGTTGATCTTGCCGGGACCTCTGGAAGTCAGTCTATGTGTCTGCATAGACTCACTTTCTGTATACACTGCAAGACACATGTATGCTTGTGTCTTGCAGTCTATAGTACTGAGCCAGCGTTCAAAGCATCGCTGGCTCAGGTGTCCTAATGGGACACATGAAAAAGAGAAAAAAAAATAAAATAAAGTGTGTGATAAAAAATAATAAAAGAATAAAGCCCCAAAAAGTCCCTTTTCCTATATAAAATGAATTATATAAAAAAAAACTAAAAATTAATAAAAACAATGTATATTTGGTATCGCTGCATCCGTAACAACCTGTACAATAAAACTGAAACAATATTTAACGTACATGGTGAACGGCAGGAAAAAACCCCAGAAAAAAACGCCAGAAGTAATGATTTTTCGCCATCTCACCTTACAAAATATGCCATAAAAAGTGATCAAAAAGTCATATGTACCCCAAAACAGTACCAATAAAAAGCACAGGTTGTTCCGCAAAAAATAAGCCCTGAACCAACTCGGTAAACTGCAAAATAAAAATGTTACGCATCTCAGAAGATGGTGATGCAAAAACAATTCATTTATGTCCCCAAATGGGTTTTTGTTCTGCAAAATTAGTATCACATAAAAAAACAATATAAATGAGGTATCACTGTAATTGTACCGACCCATAGAATAAAGGTAACATGTTACTTATGCTGTACGCTGCATGGTGAAAAATTTAAAAGATAAAACGCAATGCCAGAATTGATGAGGTTTTTTTCAATCCACCAAGAATAATTTAATAAAATGTATTCAATAAGTTCTAGGCGCACAAAGATGATGTAATTACAAAATACATCTCATACTGCAAACAACAAGCCCTCATACGGCTACATCACCAGAAAAATAAAGAAAATATAGCTTATACAGTGGGGAAAAAAAAGTATTTAGTCAGCCACCAATTGTGCAAGTTCTCCCACTTAAAAAGATCAGAGAGGCCCTCCAAAGGTTTTCTATGGGGTTGAGATCTGGAGACTGGCTAGGCCACTCCAGGACCTTGAAATGCTTCTTACAAAGCCACTCCTTCATTCCCCTGGCAGTGTGCTTGGGATCATTGTCATTCTGAAAGACCCAGCCACGTTTCATCTTCAATGCCCTTGCTGATGGAAGGAGGTTACGATACATGGCCCCATTCATTCTTTCATGTACACGGATCAGTCGTTCTGGTCCCTTTGCAGAGAATCAACCCCAAAGCATGATGTTGCCACTCCCATGCTTCACAGTAGGTATGGTGTTCTTTGGATGCAACTCAGCATTCACTCTCCTCCAAACACGACGAGTTGTGTTTCTACCAATCAGTTCTACTTTGGTTTCATCTGACCATATGACATTCTCCCAATACTCTTCTGGAACATCCAAATGCTCTCTAGCAAACTTCAGACGGGCCCGGATATGTGCTGCTTAAGCAAGGGAACACGTCAGGCACTGCAGGATCTGAGTCCCTGGCGGCGTAGTGTGTTACTGACAGTAGCCTTTGTTACGTTAGTCCCAGCTTTCTGCAGGTAATTCACTAGGTCCCCCCGTGTGGTTCTGGGATTTTTGCTCACCGTTCTTGTGATTATTTTGACCCCACGGGGTGAGATCTTGCGTGGAGCCCCTGATCGAGGGAGATTATCAGTGGTCTTGTATGTCTTCCATTTTCTAATTATTACTCCCACAGTTGATTTCTTCACACCAAGCTGCTTGCCTATTGCAGATTCAGTCTTCCCTGCCTGGTGCAGGTCTACAATTTTGTTTCTGGTGTCCTTCCACAGCTCTTTGGTCTTCACCATAGTGGAGTTTGGAGTGTGACTGTTTGAGGTTGTGGACAGGTGTCTTTTATACTGATAACAATGTCAAACAGGAGCCATTACTACGGGTAATGAGTGGAGGACAGAGGAGCCTCTTAAAGAAGAAGTTACAGTTCTGTGAGAGCCAGAAATCTTGCTTGTTTGTAGGTGACCAAATACTTATTTTCCACCATAATTTGCAAATAAATTCTTTAAAAATCAGACAATGTGATTTTCTGGATTTGTTTTCTCATTTTGTCTCTCATAGTTGAGGTCTATCTATGATGTCAATTACAGGCCGGCCTCATCTTCTTAAGTGGGAGAACTTGCACAATTGGTGGCTGACTAAATACTTTTTTCCCCCACTGTATCTATCTACTGCATATCTTCTTCCACATATCTATTTATTTATCATGTGGCCCCTGTTCTTGCAGTGTCTATCTAATATCTCTTTTTTAATTTATTTTAATGTGTGTTATGTATTTCATATGATATCTATCTATCTAATCTATTTTTCTCTGTTGTTGTATTGCTATTTACTATCCCAAATATGTTTCCACTAAAATATTGACATGAATGTCTATATTTACTGGGCACTTCCAAATCATAGTATTGGAAAGAATAAGCAATCATTTACATCAAAGCAGCATAAAAGAAAGGTCACTGGATTTTGCATCTGCAGTTCTATATTTGCACAGGTTGCTAGGCAACTAAAGAAAATCATAGCCCTGGGCTCCAAGATTGCCTTTTCAGACATCCATTATTTAAAAAAAATGGTCTCACTTCTGTACAGTTTGAATAAGACTTAAAATTCTTAGTCAGTCCCTAGTAATGAGATTGTTTGTGTTTTGCGTGTAATAAACAATAAAATAAACATTATGAATGTGTAAGAGGCTTAAGATTTATAAATACTGGCTGGAAATGCTTACCTGCTCTGTAAAAATGGATCAATCTTTTAATTATTAATGTAGCTTTGTTCATGGAGTGAAAATATAGCAAGACATGTGTTACATGTGTTATGTTGGTATGGGTGCTGTACAGTTTGCTCAGACAGGATTTTTTTTTAACAATGATGATAATCGTTGAAAAGTTGTACATTTGTGGGATATATACAGTGCCTTGCAAAAGTATTCGGCCCCCTTGAACTTTTCAACCTTTTGCCACATTTCAGGCTTCAAACATAAAGATACAAAATTTTAATTTTTTGGTGAAGAATCAACAACAAGTGGGACACAATTGAGAAGTGGAACGAAATTTATCGGTTATTTTAAACTTTTGTAAAAAATAAAAAACTGAAAAGTGGGGCGTGCAATATTATTCGTCCCATTTACTTTCAGTGCAGCAAACTCACTCCAGAAGTTCAGTGAGGATCTCTAAATGATCCAATGTTGTCCTAAATGACTGATGATGATAAATATAATCCACCTGTGTGTAATCAAGTCTCTGTATAAATGCACCTGCTCTGTGATAGTGTCAGGGTTCTGTTTAAAGCGCAGAGAGCATCATGAAGACCAAGGAACACACCAGGCAGGTCCGTGATACTGTTGTGGAGAAGTTTAAAGCCGGATTTGGATACAAAAAGATTTTCCAAACTTTAAACATCCCAAGGAGCACTGTGCAAGCGATCATATTGAAATGGAAGGAGTATCAGACCACTGCAAATCTACCAAGACCTGGCCGTCCCTCTAAACTTTCATCTCAAACAAGGAGAAGACTTATCAGAGATGCAGCTAAGAGGCCCATGATCACTCTGGATGAACTGCAGAGATCTACAGCTGAGGTGGGAGAGTCTGTCCATAGGACAACAATCAGTTGTACACTGCACAAATCTGGCCTTTATGGAAGAGTGGCAAGAAGAAAGCCATTTCTCAAAGATATCCATAAAAAGTCTTGTTTAATGTTTGCCACAAGCCACCTGGGAGACACGCCAAACATGTGGAAGAAGGTGCTCTGGTCAGATGAAACCAAAATCGAACTTTTTGGCCACAATGCAAAACGATATGTTTGGCGTAAAAGCAACTCAGCTCATCACCCTGAACACACCATCCCCACTGTCAAACATGGTGGTGGCAGCATCATGGTTTGGGCCTGCTTTTCTTCAGCAGGGACAGGGAAGATGGTTAAAATTGATGGGAAGATGGATGAAGCCAAATACAGGACCATTCTGGAAGAAAACCTGTTGGAGTCTGCAAAAGACCTGAGACTGGGACAGAGATTTAGCTTCCAACAAGACAATGATCCCAAACATAAAGCAAAATCTGCAATGGAATGGTTCACAAATAAACGTATCCAGGTGTTAGAATGGCCAAGTCAAAGTCCAGACCTGAATCCAATCGAGAATCTGTGGAAAGAGATGAAAACTGCTGTTCACAAACGCTCTCCATCCAACCTCACTGAGCACAAGCTGTTTTCCAAGGAAGAATGGGCAAGAATTTCAGTCTCTCGATGTGCAAAACTGATAGAGACATACCCCAAGCGACTTGCAGCTGTAATCGCAGCAAAAGGTGGCGCTACAAAGTATTAACTTAAGGGGGCTGAATAATTTGACACTCCCCACTTTTCAGTTTTTTATTTTTTACAAAAGTTTAACATAGCCAATAAATTTCGTTCCACTTCACGATTGTGTCCCACTTGTTGATTCTTCACCAAAAAATTAAAATTTTATATCCTTATGTTTGAAGACTGAAATGTGGCAAAAGCTTGAAAAGTTCAAAGTTCAAGGGGGCCGAATACTTTCGCAAGGCACTGTATGTATATGTTATATATATATATATATATATATATATATATATATATATTCAGAAGATAGCATATAGACATCTTGTATCCAGCCTGGAGGCATCCAAACCTCTGTTGGGGGTACTAGAGCTTCTTTTCAATTGTATGGATTTCCCCATTAAATGTATCCTCTGACACTTTGATACTATAGAGTAGAGAGCCTATCCCTGGTCCACTGGAGGGCAGTTGTACAATGGGTCTCAATGATCAGGCAGTCACAGGGAATATACACAGGAGGATGATTTCATGTGGCCACCTGGGAGGCATGCAATTAGTTTGTGAGCAGACAACAATGAGTGCAAACGTTCTTCCTTTTCAGAAGTTAGGCTGGAGACAGATCAAGTTTCTGTTCCCAGAGTCAGGGCGAGAGAACCAACCTCTCCCCCAGTAAGATGGACTTAATACAGTAGCCACAGCAGCGGTAACAGAGCCAGACCACTGGGAGGATGAGGACTACCAAGCAGCAGTAGAAGGCCATCTTGGTGAGCTGGGGAGCACAAGTGGCAAAGAGTACTATGCAAAGAAAGAATGCTCTCAAAAATAGAAGTGTTAAAGCACACCTGAATTTTTTTTTTTTATTCATTCATTCATTCATTATGTACCTATCCCCCCAATATATACAACTCAGCTCGTATTACCTTATTTAGTTATTCCTTTCTATCTGGAAATCCAGGGTCTTCTTCTCCCAATTTGGGTCATGTGATATCAGGGGGAGGGGGGGGTCACAATCTCAGGTAACAGACCTTCCTGTATGATCCAAACAGCATGGATTGTACCAAACAGGCTGTCCACGGGGCACAAAATCTGCTATCACTAGCTACTGCTGATAAAAGATGGCTCGTGACACACCTATATTGAAGGAGATCACAGTGCAGTCTTCCTAACTGTATATTATTGGTTTCTGTGATTATTTGAGAGAATATGCCCAAATAATCACATATATATACAATAAGCTTTGCCCTTAGGGCGTTTGTTTCCTCTCTCCCATGAGACATGGACAAATTAGTGGACAATCTTTGAATAAAAGTCTCCTTTTTACATAAAGTCTGGGTGAGTGCCCCCTACATTTTGTCTTTATACTTGCACTTTATGAATTAACTCTAAAGTGAAGTGCACCATCCTGTTTTTTCTAAAGCATAGACTTGTATGCGATCTTCTAGTGCCGTCTCATTATTTTTATGACACGTAATAAGACCAGGTATCTAAGCAGTGCCACCTTCTCTTTTTTTCTCTATTGGTGGCATTTATTAATGTAGGGGTACACTGGATGGACATGGGGGATAGTGGGATGCTTGTTAGTAATGTGGGGGTACACTGGAGGGATATGGGGGATAGCAGGATGCTCGTTAGTAATGTGGGGGTACACTGGAGGGAAATGGGGATAGTTGGATGATTGTTAGTAATGTAGGGTACACTGGAGGGTCATGGGGGATAGTGGTATGCTTGTTGGTAATGTGGGGGTACACTGGAGGGACATGGGGGGGATAGCAGGATATACCTTGATGTACTTATAGTTGCACTTGTTAGTATCGGGTCTCTGGTGGCTATAGTGGCTGCCCTGAAGAGTGGCTGCCATCTTTAAAGGCCTGGCATCTGCTGTACTATTACGGTAGATGTTGGGGAGGGGTACAATTATTTAAAAAGTGACCTCTGAGTTTGCTCATGTTTCGCTGTTATTTTATTGTTTTTACTTTATAGCTTTTCTATTATCTATTTTTTTGCCCAAAATGTTAAATTTAATAAAAATAAAAGTGTAAATAGTGTTTTGTGAGTGTCATAACTTTAATAGTAAGAAATCCACCAATTAGCTATAACTTTAACCCCCCACTCCTTGTGTCATCAGAGCAACTGTTACCCATCAAGGCACAACAAGATCTCTGCATACTGTGGTGGAAGACATAGAACAGTGATGGCGAACCTTTTAGAGACCGAGTGCCCAACCCAAAACCCACTAAATTATCACAAAGTGCCAAAACAGCAATTTAACCTTAATACTGCGTGGATTCACAATTGCGGATGGTTAAGGACTCGTAAAATACAGTGGCCCCCCACATAGTATTATCTACTACCTACCTGAAATCCCATGACGAGTGTCCTCCTTCTTCTGACTGCAGGCGCTGATGAATGACGTCTGTGTCGGGGCAGAGGTCACACTCTGCAGTCAGTGTAAGCCACGGACCCACGGCCTTACCTGACAGTTTTCACGTGTATGTGCATTTGCACATACAGCTGAAAGAAGCGATCCGTCACTACTTTTGTAAAGGAAGGAAATGTCCTGCATGCACGACTTTTTCTTCAGTCAGAAAACTAAAAAATGATGGAAGAAAGGAGACAGAAGAAAGACAGAAGACGGCGTCCATCATCTTGTTTACATTAGTATTAATGGGAATGGACACAGACTCTGTCGTAGTTAATGTTCGTTGTTGTCATCCATCAACGGACATTAACAAGGGTAGCGTGAACCCACACACGTTTGTTTTTTATCAGTGTAGAAACAACAGCACGTGCATTAATGTGAATATGGACCACATGTGTAATGGCACCCTAAGGCCAGCTTCACATGGACACATTTGGTTGTCAGCTGTAGTTCCCAGACGAGGACCTTGACTCCCAGCAGCATAGTTGTTTATCCCTGCTTCCCTGCAGGGAGTATTGTCTATGTGAAGCTGGCCTAAGGGTTACTAATATGTGGAGTGCCTGGAGGCAGTAATCAAGTAACTCCACTATGGCGGTCCTTAAAAGGGGTATTCTAGGAATATGCTGTTGAGCTCCACTTCTACTCAGGCAGAGACATCACATCCATAAGTCACATGGCCATGCTGCAGTTCAATCTAATTGAAATGAATGAGCATGAGCTGCAATACTAAGCACTGCCTCTATACAGTGTATGGTGTTGTGCATGGTAAGTAGAGAAGAGACCGCAGCAATCAATATAGTAGTCCCTATAATCCCTTTAATTAGTACCTTCATGTAACGCTAGGGAATGGGAAGGCAACCTTTTTTGTTCGGCATGCCGATTTTAATTAAAAAAAAATCAAAGATGAGGTACTCGGAGTGCCGATCAATAATTGTAAGTCTGACGACCCCTAAACTAAAGTCATATATCACAAACCATAACACAGAAGTGCTGCCACAAGATGCTTTAGGACGCATGCGTTTACTGCTATTTCCTGGGACGCACCTGTACTTTCCCATTAGAAGCAATGAAAGTACATGTGCATCGCACAATTAGTGATAAATGTATGTGTCCAGGAGCACCGTATGGTAGCAGCCTTAGGGTGGAAACATACTATGTATCTTTTATTTATGCTAATATATATATATATATATATATATAGCACCATCATATTCCACAGCGCTTTACAGACATTGCCAATCACTGTCCCATATAGGACTCACAATCTATATTCCCTATCAGTATGTCTTTGGACTGTGGGAGGAAACCCACGCAAACACAGGGAGAACATACAAACTCCTTGCAGGATTTGAACCCAGGACTCCAGTGGTGCAAGGATACAGTGCTAACCACTGAGCCACCGTGCTGCCCATAACTGGATGCAGCTACAGTGCCTTGTGAAAGTATTCGGCCCCCTTGAACTTTTCAACCTTTTGCCACATTTCAGGCTTCAAACATAAGGATATAAAATTTAAATTTTTGGGTGAAGAATCAACAACAAGTGGGACACAATCGTGAAGTGGAACGAAATTTATTGGATATGTTAAAGTTTTGTAAAAAATAAAAAACTGAAAAGTGGGGCGTGCCAAATTATTTGGCCCCCTTAAGTTAATACTTTGTAGTGCCACCTTTTGCTGCAATTACAGCTGCAAGTCGCTTGGGGTATGTCTCTATCAGTTTTGCACATCGAGAGACTGAAATTCTTGCCCATTCTTCCTTGGAAAACAGCTCGAGCTCAGTGAGGTTGGAGAGCGTTTGTGAACAGCAGTTTTCAGCTCTTTCCACAAATTCTCGATTGGATTCAGGTCTGGACTTTGACTTGGCCATTCTAACACCTGATTATGTTTATTTGTGAACCATTCCATTGTAGATTTTGCTTTATGTTTGGGATCATTGTCTTGTTGGAAGATAAATCTCCGTCCCAGTCTCAGGTCTTTTGCAGACTCCAACAGGTTTTCTTCCAGAATGGTCCTGTATTTGGCTTCATCCATCTTCCCATCAATTTTAACCATCTTCCCTGTCCCTGCTGAAGAAAAGCAGGCCCAAACCATGATGCTGCCACCACCATGTTTGACAGCGAGGATGGTGTGTTCAGGGTGATGAGCTGTGTTGCTTTTACGCCAAACATATCGTTTTGCATTGTGGCCAAAAAGTTTGATTTTGGTTTCATCTGACCAGAGCACCTTCTTCCACATGTTTGGTGTGTCTCCCAGGTGGCTTGTGGCAAACTTTAAACAAGACTTTTTATGGATATCTTTGAGAAATGGCTTTCTTCTTGCCACTCTTCCATAAAGGCCAGATTTGTGCAGTGTACGACTGATTGTTGTCCTATGGACAGACTCTCCCACCTCAGCTGTAGATCTCTGCAGTTCATCCAGAGTGATCATGGGCCTCTTGGCTGCATCTCTGATCAGTCTTCTCCTTGTTTGAGATGAAAGTTTAGAGGGACGACCGGGTCTTGGTAGATTTGCAGTGGGCTGACACTCCTTCCATTTTAATATGATCGCTTGCACAGTGCTCCTTGGGATGTTTAAAGTTTGGGAAATCTTTTTGTATCCAAATCCGGCTTTAAACTTCTCCACAACAGTATCACGAACCTGCCTGGTGTGTTCCTTGGTCTTCATGATGCTCTCTGCGCTTTAAACAGAACCCTGACACTATCACAGAGCAGGTGCATTTATACGGAGACTTGATTACACACAGGTGGATTATATTTATCATCATCAGTCATTTGGCACAACATTGGATCATTCAGAGATCCTCACTGAACTTCTGGAGTGAGTTTGCGGCACTGAAAGTTTTCCACTTTTCAGTTTTTTATTTTTTACAAAAGTTTAAAATAACCAATAAATTTCGTTCCACTTCACAATTGTGTCCCACTTGTTGATTCTTCACCAAAAAATTAAAATTTTGTATCTTTATGTTTGAAGCCTGAAATGTGGCAAAAGGTTGAAAAGTTCAAGGGGGCCGAATACTTTCGCAAGGCACTGTATATTCTTAGGCAACTGGAACTTTTACTTCAATGTAAAACTGCATTCACATGGTGCATTTTTGCACAAAAAAAAATGCCTGTGTTTTCTATGCAAAAACACACAGTTATACAGAATAATGTCCCAAAGTGGCTCCTGCATACGGTATTATGTCTCATAGCGGCCTTTGCACACAGTATTATATCCCATAGCGGCCCCTGCACAAGGTATATGTCCCATAGCGGTCTCTGCAAACAGTATTATATTCTAACTTTTATAATATTCCAATTTTCGACACTCACTAGCTATTATTATACTGTGGGATCTCTTCAGACCCTAGAGTATAATAAGTGGAGATCTAAGAGAGTTGACAAATATAAAAACAATGTTACTCACCTTTCCTGTGCTCTGCAGCGGCTCTGTTCTCTTCGGTGCTTCTGCCTGAAGTCAGGGGTCTGCTGATTTGGTGTCAGGGGTCATGTCCAGCGTCATTAAGCACAGGAGAGGCGAGTAACATTGTTTTTTTATGTTTTATCGCCTCCCCGGGGGCTTCTCTTGTCATACTCTGGGGTCTGAAGAGACCCCACAGTATAATAGTAGTTTCGTTTCGGCCGTGTTTGGTCCTATTGAAACAGTTGGGCAAGGACTCCGCTGCCCGTGCCAGGCAAATAAGCCTCACGTGCCACTCTTGGCCCGTGTGCCGGAGGTTGCCTACCCCTGCTCTAGGGTGAGTCCACACAAATAGGACTGGTCCAAGATACATTCAGCACAGTTTACTAAACAATTGTATAGTGAATGCCGGATCTTATCAGAAAACAGTGGCTTCACTCACAAAACTGCTGCCGATGTTACAAGCCGTGCGGCTTCTGGGCGATACAGCGGTTATCCACTAAATATAAGCAGTATACAGTACTCATATTAGTAAGCCTACATTTACACCACACTGAATAATGGTCATGTCATGTCCTGTTTTTTGTAACGAACATCACATGGCAGCATTAAATTCAATGTGGCTATTCACATATCCATGTCACGGACCGTCAAACAATACAACATGTTCTCTTTCCACACAGATCTCTTCATACACTGACTATATACTATCACTGAAAATGACCTCACTAGTATCAAACCTTGTAAGTATATGATACATGGACAAGAAATAGTCAAACTGTAAGCTGAGAAATATTTTTCCATGTTTTATTGTTGATTTACAAACAATTTTTGGGAATAATAAAGATGAAAGGTGTCTTATTATCTAATGTCGCTTCTTTATTGTGAAATTTACAAACATTACTGAAGCTGGAACCAAGTTATTATAAAGGTCCTTAAGAGAGTGGGATTAACCAGGTCACTGTGAAGCAGCTAAATACTATAAGAGTTTAGGACCGACCAATAGGGGGCAAAAATGGTCCCTACAAATGATGGGAAATAGACGGCTCACATAGAGTTGGCTAAATACTGTCACTGGTGAGGACCTGGTCCTTCTGGAGTAGGGTATTTAGCCAATTCACTGTGAGCTGCCTAAATACTAGTTCAGTTCAGGACATGACCACTAGGGGGCAAAAAGGTCCTTACCAGTAATGGGAAGTAGACAGCTCACACTGAGCCGGCTATTTACTATAACTCGGAAGGACCAAGTCCTTACAGAGTACAGTATTTAGTCACAACTATGCTAAATCCCAGTGGGCTAAAGGACCTTGGATGACATCATGACCATGTGATCAGACTCTTGGGTGGGCGGAGCTATTTGGACACTACAGGAGAGTGCGGTGTTACACAGAAAGAGGAAGTTGCTGGGAACTGTTACTGATGGAAGGTAAAGAGGAGAGAAGAGACAGCATGTGTGAGCAAGAGAGGGGAACTGGGGGCAGATGTAGGGGCAATTAAACTGAAGGCAGATGAAGGGGGCAATTAAACTGGGGGCATATAAAGGGGTACATTAAGCTGGTGGCAGATGAAGGGGGACATTAAACTGGGTGTAGATGGAGGGGGACATTAAACTGGGAGGGCAGATAGAGGGTGATATTAAATTGGGGCAACTGGAGGAGGACATGTCTGCCTCTATACAGTGGGGGTAGTTGGAGGGGGACATTAAACTGGGAACAATTAGAGACAGACATGTCCCCCTCTAGCTGCCCCAGTTTAATTTCCCCCTCTAGTTTCCGCCAGTTTAAACTGGGGCACGAAGAGAGGGACTTAATACTGTGGGGCAATTGAAGGGGAACATTATAATGTGCGGGTATATAATGTTAGGGTGACTGTAGGAGCATTATACTGTGCGGAGGCACATGGAAAAATGGATGAAAATGGGCGGAGTCAACATAGAAGCTAAATTTGCAGCAGCGCGCAGCACATTTTGTCCCTCTTTCTGTCCTTTGAAAGTTAGGAGGTATCATCTTGGCTCTATGGAAGCCATATTTTCACTTCCAGGACTTCTCTCACACTAAATATCGGTTTCATTTATATTTCTCTTTTGCTCATTCACTTAATTTTGTTAAATAACAAAATAAACTTTTAACACTTCTGTTTTTGAAACCATCATTACTTTGAAGCATTTTATTTCTGTTCATGGCCGATCCTGTGCTCTCGTTCCATTCTGCATCCTAGTCCTAGAGCAACCAGTAGGTCTACCTCGCATTAGTTTTTGTAAGTCAGACAATTTGATGGATTCAGGGATCCCTAGCATGCACAAATTATTTCTCCATGAGGGGTTCTCTATATCATTAACGCCTTCCAATATCCACCGTAATAGTACAGCTGATGCTGGGTCTTCAAAGATGGAGACCGCTCTGCTGCAGAGCAGCGGCCATAGCTACCGGGTCTCCACTGTATTCTACAGCGGAGACCCGGGGCTAATGCCCGCGATCAGAGTTCACTCTGATCTTGGGCATTGCAGGCCAGGACCCTGCACCCAAATAAAAAAAATGGCCTCTGGGGCCTGTCCCCACTGGCCCTGTACCTTTATCGTTGCAGGCTGGCTCCCGCGCAGCGAGATCGCGGGGGCCGACCTGTTCCTCTGACACCTGGGAGCCTAATTTAATGCTTCTCTTTGCATTAAAGCCTCCAATAGCTATGTAGCATAGCTATGTAGCAAATTTCCCATAGACTGCAATACAGGGGGGGGGGTAATACAATTTAAAAAAAAATTCAAATCACTCCCCTATCCCTAGAATACATATAAAAGTAAAAAATTACTGTGAAACACATACACATTAGGTATCCCTGTGTCCGAAAACACCCGGTCTACAAACTTATAAAAATATTTTTCCCACACAGTGAACGCCGCAGTGGGTAAAAAAATCAAAAGTGCGAACCGAGGTTTTTTCGCTGTTTCGCCTCTGATAAAAATTTGAATAAAAAGTTATCAAACCAATAGACATTCCCCAAAATAGTATAACTAAAAAGTACATCTGACCCCACAAAAAAAGACACCCTATGCATCCGCATACAAGGAAATATAAAAAAGTTACCAGTGTGAAAATATGGTGACTTTTAAGCAACATTTTTTTTGCAAAGTTCTAGATTTTTGTGAAGGGCTTAAAATGTAAATAAAGCTATATAAATTTGGTATGCCCTTAATAATACCAAAACATAGAATACAGGTTATATGTCATTTTGGCTACTTTCCAGCTTCCCAGTACATTGTACAGAATAATAAATGGTAGCATGATGAACAATTTGTACTGCAAACATTAAGACCTCATATGGCTCTGTGAACGGAACATTAAAAAAGTTATGGGGTTTGGAAGGTGGGTAGTCAAAAACAAAAATCGAAAAATTCCTCAAACGGGAAGGGGTGAAACACCTTTATAAGTCCTAATGGTGAATGGGCTTGGAAATTTGGATGTACAGTCATATGAAAAGGAACAGGAGAACCCCCACAAAACGGGGGGGCGGGAAGAAAAGACCAAACGCCGGGGAAGGGGGAAAAACAAAAGAAAAAGGGGAAAAAAAAAAAAAGGGCCAACCGGCGAAAAAAAAAAACCAAAACCGAAGGCCCGAAAAAAAAAAAAGGGGAAAAAAACAAAAAAAAAAAAAAAAAAAAAAAAGGGGGGCCAAAGAAGGCAATGATGGAAAGCAGTTAATAGTTATGTTTACTGATATATTTTGGGTGGATAAGATTTACTTCACTACAGTGCTTAGGCTTCTGAAATAGAACAAAAGCTCATTAAATATCAAAGAGAAAATATCAGAGGTCTATTAAATGTCAAAAACAGTTGTATCTTATCAGTACAATGGTGTTTTGCCTGAGGAATGCCCAAACTGAGCACTGTGATAGTAAGCTGTTGTTGCCTAAGATGTCACCTTTCAGTGGACATACTGTATCTGCGCTTATTGGGGCACATTTATCAACGTGTTTGCGCCTGATTTTGGCCTGAGCTGCGCCTTTCTTGGGTCTTTTTCGCCATTACGCCGGATTTATGAAGTGTTTGCGCCTTTTTTCTACGTGTGTTTTTTCTATTCCCTATCCACTACTTTGTGATTTTTGGCGAGAAAAGTAGACATGGCTGTTTAGGCGAACATTTGTTTGCCGGATTTATTATTTGCGCCTTTTTAAAAAAGGCACAAATAGGTGCAAAATCACTCCATTCAGGAAGTCACGTAAAAAACAGTGCAGACTACAGGAAACAATTTCACAAGCATAAGACACACACAGAACTATGCAAAGTTAGCACACTTAACATTTAAAACAATTTTATAAATCATATTCAATTACTTGTGTCAAATCCTAAAATGCATTGCCAACTCAAGTGGAAAATTGCATGGCTGCAGGCTGCATCAAGAATGCAGAGCAGAGGTGTAGCTAGCGGGGGACAGAGGGTGCAGCGGACCTGGCCACACTCTTCTTTTAAGAAATTCTTTTTCGTTTTGGATTTGGTGGCTAAACTTTGCTTAAAGGCAGAAAAATCAGAGGAGCTCTCTTCGTTGGACAAACTGAATGGATTTGAAGCCATCTTTGCAGATCCAGAGATGTTGCTTGTTTCTGCTTCTTTAAATACAATTCTGTTCTGTGTCTGCTCCTTATTTATTATGTAGTCGCAAAAAAAGGCGCAACACACATGGCGAGTACATGTGCATGGAATTTATCAAATGCTTGCGCCCGATTAGTGAATCATGCCAGAAATTGAAAGGGCACACAAAAGGCACAACTGCGCAAAATTTCATCTAAAAGAGGCGCATTTGATAAATAACCCCCATTGTCTTTATGTTTCAGAAACTTTCAGGGTGAATGTTTTATTCATACCATACAAGTGATATATTCGTTTTTTTCTTATATCGCTATATAACATTTAATAAAGTAAAAAATGGCAGCACTCCTTTAAAAAATAAACCAGTGAATTTTAATCCAAGTGCGACATTTTGGTCCACAGAGGAACCTTTCTCAAGCAATAGTGTGATAGCAAACAAAGTTACTTCATATAGGTAGTACAACAATAAAGTGTAATTACAATTAAACAAAACAATTCACAATAAAAATCGTGCATGTAAATAGTATTATACATCCTGTACATATAGTAAAGTACAAAGTGACATAAATGTGAAAAAATCACCAAAATTCATATATCCTACATAACCATAGCTCAGAAAGTGTAATAAATGCATTAATAATTCATTAGGCTCATAATAAGTGCACCTGTGCAGTTATTAAAAGGAAGGGAGGGACATCCCACTTACCCAAACACAATATACTGATAAACTTATGCAAACCATTCGAATACAGCGTTAATGGATACTAACTGCGCATGAATAAACAGCTGAATGTGATTACTGAGATCAAGTGCATCAAATGCGCATGTCCACGCATGAGCAGAACAGCCAATTCAAGATCAGCAGACATATAAAGTACAGGCATGTACCCATAATCTACTGCACATGCGCGAGCATGCGCAGTAGAAAAACGGGAATCAGAGGCCATTTTTAAGACTGGAAAACATATAATAAAGAAAATAACCAAATAAAAAACTAAATTCATAACAAAAAAACATCATAAATCAAATAAAAGTTATCAGGACATATAGTCCATAGGGAAAAATAATAAAAATAAATAAATAATAAGGTAAATAATTAAAACAGCAACTTGGTACTACAAATAGGGGATTACTATAGATATACATTCATTAGAGTATACCCAGACCATAAACATGGCCATGGAATATTCTACATATTAAGTGATCAACCAGGTAAAGCATTGGTCAACATCCCGTGAAGGATGTGTCCCAATACCTAAGCGGTAGCTTACCACTGAATCCTATCATGGACTCAGTGCTCGCTCCGCTATCCATACCTTTGGGTTCACATAACACCCCAAGTAACCATTTAGTTGCCAAAGAAGAGAAAAAAAAATAAAATAAATATATATATATATATATATATATATATATATATATATTTAATATAAATATGATGTGGGGGCAATAGAGAGTTTCTATTAAAACGTAAGGAGATGGAGTGGATTTTTACATTAAACACTTTGAAACCTAATGGTTTAAATGTGGATTATAAATTGTCCACATTTATTTAGGTATTTAGGTTAGGTGACTTGCCTTGTATAGAAATTGTGGGTGTTCCTCTGTTTCTTTTCTTCAGTATAATTTGTGATTAATAATGTAAAATTATTAAATTATAATGTTTTTTGTTTTTTTTTATATTTTACAGAATTACACCTTCACTTTTAAGACATCACTGTACCTTCACCTATTAGATTTCTTCATTGAAGATGAATAAGAAGGAAGGGAGGAGGACTACATCCCTATTTTTGTTTACATATATTTGTTATGTTTTTTATACAGTTGAGGTTTTTTGATTTTGAGTGCATCGATTGTTAATATTGTTATGTTCATTATTTATAGTAGATTTTTATTTATATTAAATATATATATATCTATATATATATATATAGATATATATATATATATATATATATATATATATATATATATATTATTTTTTTTTTTTTTTTTTTTTCTCTTGTTTGGCAACTAAATGGTTACTCGGGGTGTTATGTGAACCCAAAGGTATGGATAGCGGAGCGAGCACTGAGTCCATGACAGGATGTTGACCAATGCTTTACCTGGTTGATCACTTAATATGTAGAATATTCCATGGCCATGTTTATGGTCTGGGTATACTCTAATGAATGTATATCTATAGTAATCCCCTATTTGTAGTACCAAGTTGCTGTTTTAATTATTTACCTTATTATTTATTTATTTTTATTATTTTTCCCTATGGACTATATGTCCTGATAACGTTTATTTGATTTATGATGTTTTTTTGTTATGAATTTAGTTTTTTATTTGGTTATTTTCTTTATTATATGTTTTCCAGTCTTAAAAATGGCCTCTGATTCCCGTTTTTCTACTGCGCATGCTCGCGCATGTGCAGTAGATTATGGGTACATGCCAGTACTTTATATGTCTGCTGATCTTGAATTGCCTGTTCTGCTCATACGTGGACATGCGCATTCGATGCACTTGATCTCAGTAATCACATTCAGCTGTTTATTCATGTGCAGTTAGTATCCATTAACGCTGTATTCGCATGGTTTGCATAAGTTTATCAGTATATTGTGTTTGGGTAAGTGGGATGTCCATCCCTTCCTTTTAATAACTGCACAGGTGCACTTATTATGAGCCTAATGAATTATTAATGCATTTATTACACTTTCTGAGCTATGGTTATGTAGGATATATGAATTTTGGTGATTTTTTTCACATTTATGTCACTTTGCACTTTACTATATGTACAGGATGTATAATACTATTTACATGCATGATTTTTATTGTAAATTGTTTTGTTTAATTGTAATTACAATTTATTGTTGTGCTACCTATATGAAGTAGCTTTGTTTGCTATCACACTATTGCTTGAGAAAGGTTCCTCTGTGGACCGAAACGTCGCACTTGGATTAAAATTCACTGGTTTATTTTTTAAAGGAGTGCTGCCATTTTTTCCTTTATTAGTTGTGTGGGAGGCATTACCATCCTCTGCTTTGAATTTTTTCTTGTATATAACATTTAAATTATATTTTCTATATATATGGGTTGTTTCTGGTATCACTGCTGATTCCCATTCAACTAAATTAAGATGCAATATCAGACACAGCCAATGGACAACAATGGCTCTGTTTCTTGAAGAACTTACTGTAACATTAAGAGTTACAGTATATCAGGACTATATAGAGAACATTGCACCAAATCACACCTCTCTTAAAAAAATAGTTAAATTCTGTAGGAACCTGGGTCAAAATCTGCTTAAAAAATATTTCTTATCAGAATACACTTTTCTCAACAAAGTAGGTAAAGTCTGCCTCATATACGCATTGTCAGAATTTGGGTTAAGTGCACTTTTAAGGCTCATTTAAATATATAGCACATGATGATATAACTACATAGGGGATTAATTTATACTATTTATATACTATTTACCATTTATACTCTCCTGCAATACTACATATGTAATATTCACCAGTAGGGCACACGCTTTGTTAATGAATGTAATGTGGATAAAAACATTACAAGGTTAGATCTGTAGTTTGATATCACTTTTATGATTAGCATGGATTAAAACTTGATAAATGAATTCTGAAGCTCCACCCACTCTTTCTATGTCAGAAAAAAGGTAAAAGGCACAGAAATTTCAAAGATATGGAGTGTTACCTTAACCAAAAAAATAAATAAATAATGTGCCGGCTACATTTTTGTATTCTTTGAAAATGATAATAGCATTTCAGGATTGTAGTATACACACCCCTCAACACTGAAATTGCAACACCAAGAAGTGCAAGTCTTAAAGTTCTGAAAATCGAGGAAGTACCAGGTTTCGCTAAGATCTGCAAATTTTCAAGCACTTATCTCCAGTCTGTAGCACATGGGAGAGGTATACAAGTCAGATTGAAAACAAAAGTTTTTAGCCACATGAAACCTCAAAATTGGATTAAGTAGTGTGGCATGATTGTGCAATGCCTCCTGTTAATTGAAATGACAGTTATCAACACTAGTATCAAACGGAGAAGGACAGAATCCTTTAAATGAAGGACCTTGATTTATCACTCTGGCAGATCGATATACACCTAGGATGTCAGTATGGTTAAACATTACGTGTCCCGGTAGTTCAGAAAACAACAAAGAACCAGTATGACAACAACGTGTTTGTAAGACACTGGGCTTTGACCCAAACATCAAGCTACAGGTGTTCAATTGACCTCCCCCCACAGCTCTCAAAGATTGTCATGGTGCACAGCAAGATGGTAATGGAGGCTGAAATGGAGATCTGTCGTCTTCAGCATTGAGTCCTCCCTTTCTCTGGAACACAATAATAGCCAGAGATTGGTCTGGAGACCATATGGGCAGTGCCATGAAGAAACCTTCACTAGGTAATGCCACATCAGTCCCACTCCCTGGATTATGGTGTGGGATGGCATAATGTATTGTAGTCAGAACTCTCTATCCTTCATTTCAGGTACATTAACATCCTAACATTACTTTCATTTGGTTGTGCAACCATTTCTCCAAATTGTCACAAGAGCCGTTTAACAACTGGACAACACCAGGCTGCATTTTGTTTGTGGTACGGTGAACAGCCTGTTTAGCCTAAACATCTTCTGCAACATCTCTGGACTTTTCTCCCATTGATCATATCTTGGATGTCATTAGTCGGCAATTGCAAAGGTAGCTACCAGCAGCCAATTTTTAAGATTTGCATGTCAAGTGCATTCAGAGAGGCATAACAATACTCACACAACCATTAATAACCCCACTGATAGCATGCCAAGTTGAGTAAGTGCGTGTATTTCTGCACATGGCATTCATACTTGATACTAAATTAATCAAGATGTTTTGAACAGCCCCGAGTGTTACCCAACCGGAGTTACTGTCTCATTCTTTTCTTAGCTCCCCTTTGGCATCTGATTTGCCTTTTTTCTTGTTGTTCTTCTCCCGATTCCCCTCTCTTTATCTACCCTCCTTCCACCTCTCTCCTTGATATCCCTTTTTCCCCAACTGTGTTAACGCCATGTCTGCCTTTACCATTTCTTCCTTCAATGTTAAGGGATTTAAAATCCCTGAGAAGCGTTCAAAGGTTTTCTGTAGCTCTCATAAACACAATGCCCAGGTACTTTGCCTTCAAGAATCACACTTTCATCAGGGTCATGTTTCTTCACACAAGAATCGCTACTATCCATCCTGGTTTCACAGCAGTAACTCATTAGGGAAAACCAAAGGTGTGGCAACCTACTTCCACAAAAATCTGCCCCACACAATACTAGACACCCTTGCTGACCCCAATGCCAGGTACCTTTTTGTTAAATGTGAGATCTACAACATTGTTTACACTATCACCAATGTATATGCTCCTATTGTTAACCAAATACCCTTCCTACTCCATATGGTCTCTGAATTGCAATCGTTCTGTCAGGGCAACTTGATTTTATACAGGGACTTCAATTTAACCCTTAATCCTCTGCTCCTCAGGTAAGACTTGTCTATCCTACAACAAACTCAATACCCTTAGGAAGAGACTATGTTCCCTACAACTGTGGGACTCCTGGCGTACTCTGTATCCAGATGCAAAAGAGTTCACATTCTTCTCTCACATACATGAGTCATACAGCAGACTGGATTGTATTTTTTCACATCATAGCATCTTGTCTCAAACGCATTCTGCTACTATAGGCAATTTTTATTTATCTTGACCACTCCCCTATCCCTCCTCTCTCCTTCTCTTTCCCTGCACACTTTCACATGGTGACTCAATAAGGCTCTACTTCTCGACACTCCTTGCCTTACAGACCATTTCTCACTTCCTTAGCGACCATGCTATGGACTCCACATCCCTTCCTATACAATGGGAGTACAGGGAGTTCTTATGAAGCATGGCTCCCGGAAAAAAGCTGAAGTACAAATCTCTTTTGTGCACCTTGTGTAGACTTGAGACCCAACATAAACAATTCCTACAGCAGGATACTCTCCGCACTCTCATTGCCACCCGCCATGAACTACAGTGGGTACGGAAAGTATTCAGACCCCTTTAAATTTTTCACTCTTTCTTTCATTGCAGCCATTTGCTAAAAGCAAAAAAGTTCATTTTATTTCTCATTAATGTACACTCAGCACCCCATCTTGACAGAAAAAAAACAGAAATGTAGATATTCTTTGCAAATTATTAAAAAAGAAAAATATCACCTGGTCATAGGTATTCAGACCCTTTGCTGTGACACTCATATTTAACTCACATGCTGTCCATTTCCCTCTGATCCTCCTTGAGATGGTTCTACTCCTTCATTGGTGTCCAGCTGTGTTTAATTAAACAGATTGGACTTGATTAGGAAAGGCACACACCTGTCTATATAACACCTCACAGCTCACAGTGCATGTCAGAGAAAATGAGAATCATGAGGTCAAAGAAACTGCCCAAGGAACACAGGGCAGAGACTCAGTCAACGAATGAACTCATACAGATCCACCATTAATAACAGCAGAACAGATCTCCCAGTGGCCGCACATTTCTCCGGAGAAAACCACTCTATTGATTTGCGGGTTGTGGTTTTAATGGGACATTTTAAGACACAGGAGAAAAGGAAAGAAATGGAGTACAAATTTATGCAAAAATTTCAAACTCTGCAATTTGGACTTAATATTCATGCCAGCTTCATGTCACACTATGTTTGAACCATGAACTGAACTCAATATTCATGCCAGCTTCAAATCAAACTATGTATGACCTGTGAGGGACACAAATCACCTCCTGATAGCAAACAGATAACAGCAAGAATTACTGATCCCTCCGTCACGCACCACAAGTTTCCAGACTGTTTTTTTGACCTGTTGTAAATAACTTCTCTACTTAGATTGCAAATTTTTTTTAAGGACTCTAAAATGCTTTGAAAACCATGTGTATAAAAATCTGTTAATTTTCAGTTCTTGTATCACACCATGTCTGATGAAGGGAGCGAGTACTCCTGAAAGCTTACTTATAAATATACTCAGTTAGCCTCTAAAAGGTATCACCTGATTTCTTCACTCTTCCAAGGAACTCAGAGACAGAATTGTGGCAAGGCACAGATCTGGCCAAGGTTACAAAAGAATTTCTGCAGCACTCAAGGTTCCTAAGAGCACAGTGGCCTTAAATGGAAGAAGTTTGGGACGACCAGAACTCTTCCTAGACCTAGCCATCCAGCCAAACTGAGCAATTGTGGGAGAAGAGCCTTGGTGAGAGAGGTAAAGAAGAACCCAAAGATCACTGTGGCTGAGCTCCAGAGATGCAGTAGGGAGATGGAAAAAAGTTCCTCAAAGTCAATTCCCTGCAGCCCTCCACCAGTCAGGGCTTTATGGCAGAGTGGCCCGAAGGAAGCCTCTCCTCAGTGCAAGACATAAGAACGCCCACACAGAGTTTGCCAAAAAACACATGAAGGACTCCCAGACTATGAGAAATAAGATTCTCTGGTCTGATGAGACGAAGATTGAACTGTTTGGCGTTAATTCTAAGCGGTATGTGTGGAGAAAACCAGGCACTGCTCATCACCTGCCCAATAAAATCCCAACAGTGAAACATGGTGGTGGCAGCATCATGCTATGGGGGTGTTTTTCAGTTGCAGGGACAGGACGACTGGTTGCAATTGAAGGAAAGCTGAATGCAGCCAAGAACAGAATAAGAAAGAAAACCTCTTCCAGAGTGCTCTGGACCTCAGACTGGGCCAAAGGTTCACCTTCCAATAAGACAATGACCGTAAGCACACAGCTAAAATAACAAAGGAATGGCCACGGAACAACTCTGTGACCATTCTTGACTGGCCCAGCCAGAGCCCTGACCTCAACCCAATTGAGCATCTCTGGAGAAACCTGAAAATGGCTGTCCAGCAACGTTCACCATCCAACCTGACGGAACTGGAGAGGATCTGCAAGGAAGAATGGCAGAGGATCCCCAAATCCAGATGTGAAAAGATTGTTGCATCATTCCCAAGAAGACTCATGGCTGTACTAGCTCAAAAGGGTGCTTCTACTCAATACTGAGCAAAGGGTCTGAATACTTGTGCCCATGTGATATTTCAGTTTTTCTTTTTTAATAAATTTGCAAAAATATCTACATTTCTGTTTTTTTTCTGTGTAGATGGGGTGCTGAGTGTACATTAATGAGAAATAAAATGAACTTTTTTGCTTTTAGCAAATGGCTGCAATGAAACAAAGAGTGAAAAATTTAAAGGGGTAAGAATACTTTCCGTACCCACTGTACTTCAATTATTTGAACATAAGCACCAACAAATCAATCATATTGGCTCCCAGATGTTTTCTGAATGGGGCAATAAAGCCGGACGCCTTCTTGCCCAAGCTGTGAAGGAGCGTCAAGCTTCCTTCTACATCACCTGCATCAAAACTCCCCTTGGTGCTTCTGCTCATTTCACTGAAGAAATTGCTTCCACCTTTCGGGACTCTTATCAAACTTTATATAATCCCCCTCCCATCTCGCTACTCCAGCCCTGACCCCACCCCGATCACTCTCACAATACATCTCTGATACAGCCCTCCCAGTCTTACCCCCAGAGATGACCTCACAACTTGGCCAACCCTTTACCAGTGAGGAACTTGAGTTGGTCATTTCTTCTTTAGCCTCCAGTAAAAGTCCTGACCCAGATGGTTTCGCTGTCCATTTCTATAAGTTCCTACACCCCGAACTAGCCCCCTTCCTCCTACTGGTCTTTAATGCCGCTTCCGCGTATACTCCCTTCCCCTTTCCTTCCTTCGAACCCATATTACTGCGCTTCCCAAGATAAGAGAGATAATACCCTCAAGACCTACTCCATCGTTCGTCATGCCACTCGCCATAACATGCCTTTGATGCTCCTTTCATTAGATGCTGAGAAGGTGTTTGATTGAGTGGACTGGAGCTTCCTGGAGGCTGTCCTGTTCCAGATTGGATTAGGATCTGTTATGCTGGCCCGTAATAAAACTCTCTATATTTCCCCCCAAGCCCAAATCAGAATCAACGGGACTCTGTCATCCACTTTTACCATATCGAATGGCACTAGACAAAGGCTGCCCTTCTCCCCACTTTTATATGCTTTGGTCATGGAGCATTTACTTGTGGCCATCCATAAAAACCCACATATTACAGGGTAACAAACTGGAAACCTTCATATTAAGGCTTCTGCTTATGATGCTTTGCTTTATATCTCACAGCCCCTGACATTGCTTTCCTCCCTACTGGATGAAATTCAAAACTATAGCCACTTTACTAATTTCAAACTTAATCTATCCAAAAGCACGGCCCTTAATATATCCCACGATACGCGTACACTCCATACCCTCCGCAGTTCCTTTTCATTCTCATGGGCTCCTCATTCCTTGAAATACTTGGGGATAACTATATCAGTAGATCCGACAGCTGCCTTCATTATCAATCTCACTCCTCTACTCCGTACCCTTCACAGAGAATTGGCCAACTAGGATACCAAGGGATTCTCTTGCCTTGGCCAAATTAATATCCTCAAGATGTCCGTACTGCCCAGACTTCTCTATTATTTTCAGTCTATCCCTGTCACCATTCCTAGGCCCTTTTTTTTTATTCCCTTCAAAGCCTTTCGCTAAATTTATCTGGTCGATTAAGCCTTCCAGAGTTTTGAAACAAACGCTACATAGACCTAAAGACCTTGGTGGACTAGTGGCACTGAGCTGCCTATATTATTATATGAAAGTCGTGACTGTGCCTATCCTCGATTGGCACCACCACAAGTCTTCTAAACTCTGGGTACGCTTAGAAACTGAACTATCTTTCTCTCCCTTAGAATTGCTTCCTTGGCTGCACAGAGACCACTGGACTCTACGATCCCTATCGCACATCCCCTTCATAGCTAAACAGGTTATTGCAGTCTGTAAACTATATTTATCTGAGAAATGACTCTTCCTAAGTTATAGCCCCTCCCCCCCCCCCGTTGTCTCACAATCCTCACTTTCCAGCTGCCTGTGCACCCTCTTTTTTGTCATACCCTACGAAACATAAACTACTCCGTTTTTCCCAAGTGCTCAAACCCACTGCACTTGCGGACTTCAAGTCCATAGTTCCTGCACATAATCGCATGACTTTATCTCAATGGCACTACTCACAACTTTGGCAGTATTTGAAAATTTCATCAAATCAACCTCTCCATTGGTCCCTGACCCCCTTCAAAAAGCTTTGTATTTCCCTGCACCCAGCCCTTTGGTCAATCTTCACCCACTATTCTTTCATGTTCGAACCTCCGTTGTCCTTGCCACCATCCTTCGTGCCACATTGGGAAGAAGAGCTTGACACTTCTTACTCTACTGAACAATGGTCCTCTACTTTCCAACTATGCCATAAGTTCTCGATCTCCTGCAAAGCCCAAGAAACTAATTATAAAATTCTATGCAGATAGTACAGAGTTCCTGTATTCCTTCACTCTATTTTCCCCCAATCCTCTGACATTTGCTGGAGATGTGGCAAGGAAAAGGGCACTGTGTATAACATATACTATAAACATCCGATCAATGTCGCTTTTGGACTGACATTCATAATGTCATCCACAGAGTTTCTGGAGTTGCACTACCGGATGACCCAGCCGCCCTTCTCCTCTCCATATTCCTGCACAAGCTTAAGAAATACACTCGTGCTCTGTTTGGGCAGCCATTAACATGAAGCCAAACAGTCATTCTCAGTTTTTGGAAAACTACATACACACCCTCTATACAGGATTGACTCTCTGAATTCCTCAATTCCTACACCTCAGACGTATGGAGCTTATGATCTCAGACCTACATCCTGACTCTACTAAATACCAATGCTCTGGACCTCAGACTGGGCCGAAGGTTCACCTTCCAATAAGACAATGACCCTAAGCACACAGATAAAATAACAAAGGAATGGCTACGAACAACTCTGTGACCATTCTTGACTGGCCCAGCCAGAGCCCTGACCTCAACCCAATTGAGCATCTCTGGAGAAACCTGAAAATGGCTGTCCAGCAACGTTCACCATCCAACCTGACGGAACTGGAGAGGATCTGCAAGGAAGAACGGCAGAGGATCCCCAAATCCAGATGTGAAAAGCTTGTTGCATCATTCCCAAGAAGACTCATGGCTGTACTAGCTCAAAAGGGTGCTTCTACTCAATACTGAGCAAAGGGTCTGAATACTTGTGACCATGTGATATTTCAGTTTTTCTTTTTTAATAAATTTGCAAAAATATCTACATTTCTGGTTTTTTTCTGTGTAGATGGAGTGCTGAGTGTACATTAATGAGAAATAAAATGAACTTTTTTGCTTTTAGCAAATGGCTGCAATGAAACAAAGAGTGAAAAATTTAAAGAGGTCTGAATACTTTCCGTACCCACTGTACTTCAATTACTTGAACATAAGCACCAACAAATCAATCATATTGGCTCCCAGATGTTTTATGAATGGGGCAATAAAGCCGGACGCCTTCTTGCCCAAGCTGTGAAGGAGCATCAAGCTTCCTTCTACATCACCTGCATCAAAACTCCCCTTGGTGCTTCTGCTCATTTCACTGAAGAAATTGCTTCCACAAAGCAAAGCCCAAGAAACTAATTATAAAATTCTATGCAGATAGTACAGAGTTCCTGTATTCCTTCACTCTATTTTCCCCCAATCCTCTGACATATGCTGGAGATGTGGCAAGGAAAAGGGCACTGTGTATAACATATACTATAAATATCCGATCAATGTCGCTTTTGGACTGACATTCGTAATGTCATCCACAGAGTTTCTGGAGTTGCACTACCGGATGACCCAGCCTCCCCTCTCCTTCTCCATATTCCTACACAAGCTTAAGAAATACACTCGTGCTCTGTCTGGGCAGCCATTAACATGAAGCCAAACAGTCACTCTCGGTTTTTGGAAAACTACATACACACCCTCTATACAGGATTGACTCTCTGAATTCCTCAATTCCTACACCTCAGACGTATGGAGCTTATGATCTCAGACCTACACCCTGACTCTACTAAATATCAATGTACATGGCAGTTGTGGGACGTCTTTGAACATTCACCAGAATTCTCCACATTGTGTTAACTTGCACAGAATCTCTTCTGTTTCCCCTCTCCCTTCACCCGCATGCCCTCATTTATTTTTTTATGACATTCCGACCCTTTCTCTCCCTCTGACCTTCCCCAATCCTTGGTTCTTCTCTATTATATACATGACATTTTATCTTTAGTTTTGTTACTAAGGGTCAGTGACTGGACATTACACCTTCAACTGCCTGCTTGTGGTCTTAGGTCGCAATATTGCAGGCCCTCCAAAATCACTGGCTAAATTTTTCTCTTGTAACTATTTTGTTGCACATGTGTTATGTTTTCTTGGTTATAAAATGGTACTGTATTCTGTTTTTGTTTTCTTATTCTATAAAACTAATAAAGAACTAGAGTGTTAAAAAAAAAAAACACACACCTTTGCATCAACACCACTAAAGTATTATGTATTATTATGTATTATGATGATAAAAAAACAAAACATTGCATTAGCTTGATAAGTAAAAAATATCAGCTGGAGGCGTGGCCTGCCGGCATTTGAGGAAGACGTGCTTGGTCAGAACTCCTGCTTTTGTTTGCCGTTCTAGCAGTCACTAATTACATTTATCCACACAGAGCTCCTTCCCCAGACCCAAGTGTGCCTAATTTGTGGTGTTTGACCTGTTTTTGGCTAGTGCTAAAGAGATCCCACCATCTCCACTTCACCTGTGTGGCCTACTGTCTTGGAGTTGCAGCCATTTTGTTTCAGGCAGAGCCTCTAGACATCAGGACAACTGATGCAGATACCCATCCCTGCCCTGCAGCACCAAGGAAGTGCATCTTCTTACTTACCTACTGGACTGCAGTGCTCCTCTATGACACCATCTGATGCCCCGCCTCCCACTCCTGGTCTACAAACACAGGTGAGGACGTCCAGCTTCTATATGCCTGCTCCTCCTCTGACTCACCTCTGGCTGAGCAGCATCACACCTAAATACTGGCTCACAGAAGGCCTGCATACCGTTCAATCCCCTGTCTGCAGTTCCCCACCATCGGAGCTATCTTCTTTAAATTCCTTGGCCGTCATTTTGCACATGATGCTCACACCTTCTCGTCAGAAAGCCTGCACGCTCGTTAATGCTCACCAGCTCAGCCTGCCACACTCTCCTCCTGCCCCTGAAGTTCCAGCCTGTGAATGCTTGTGTGGAAAGGCGTATTCTTACAACTTTGCTTGCCACTATATAGCTCTGCACCGATGTATAGAAAATTTAGCCTGCATATTCCACGTGCACACAGTGCTACTGACTCACTGCCTGGCGTACCTACTTAATTGTTAAGTCCAAAAGTAGTCACTGTGTAGCCAGCATCCAAAAGGAGTCAAAGAATAAAAAATAATACTTAACCTTTAATTACAGCATGAAAAATGTACATAAAAAAATCCAATTACCACCTTCATTGTTACTATGTGTTACTGTGGAATGCTGCCTAGATCAACACCTGGTTAGTCAGCTTGATAACTCCTCCTGGCAATACCACTTGTCAAGTGTCTCTTCAAGGATACCTGCTGCAGAGAGAAAAGGACATTTCAATCTATTTTCACCACGGCTTGGCCTCTGTTGACAGCTCCTACCTTCTCACTGTCCTCTGAAAGCACTCCTGGCAATAATTTGTTTTACAGCTGGCCTGCTGGAGCCTTCCAAACTGCATATAACTGGAGGAATACTCCTGTGCCTTGTTCCTTCTCCTGTATCGCTCAACACTACGCATTGGAGGCTGCAAAATTTCTACTTTGCATTTGGGACTGTTTCAAGCACCTGCAACTACAGGACATCCTAATCTCCATGTCTTAATATAACTGACATGCCTGAACGACCTATTCGCCTATAGTGGCCCACTTCAACCCTGATCTCCTCCAGGTATTCTATGGCTCTGTATGATCGGATACACTTCCTGTCTGGGTGCTGTAATTTTACAGTAGTGTACCGGAGTCGTCTTCTCACCACCTACTTGGGACCCCCTAACTGTCTCAACAGCTTATCATCTGCAAGAAAAGTGATTGGATTGTCTTTGTCTCCTGTCCTACAGTCAACTAGGACTAAAAAAAATTCTTCATCTACCAGGATCCCCAGGAAATTCAGAAGCCAAAGTCTCGGCGGCTTGCCCTTCGAACAACTCAGCTATACACTCTCAGGTAACCTCTCCATTTAGCTCTCCTGTCCTCTCTCAAGATTCTATTAACTCTGACAGAGTGGAAGCTCTGCCTATTGCTACTTCTCACGCTCTTAAAGACAGTGGTAAGAGAGACCCCAGCATCTCTCCTGCCCTATCTCAAGCCAATAAAGGCCCTGCAAAGAGCACCAGAAAGCAGGTTTCTTACGAAGATGCTATCTCAATGATCTTTCTGAGTTCCCCACCTGCAATGAGCTGTTCACTACAGACACCTTGAAGGTATGCTTGTTCTCCTAAAATCGGGCATAAATAAAAGTGTCGCCCCTGGTTAGCAAGCTCCAACACAATGTTGGCGCCCTGGCGGAGAGAACGAATCATAATGGCGCATAATGGCTTGCGGTTGCTCACAATGGAAGAGGAGGTGAAATGGCTAAAAATTAAGGCCACCGACACCGAAGATGGTTCTAGGCATAACAGCATTAAAATACGAGGCATATCTGAGGATATTGTGTCCATTGATCTCCTGGCCTATATCAAGCATATGTTTAAAAAGATACTTCCCAATCTCTCGGAGCTGGATCTAACCTTAGACAGAGCTCACAGAATAACCAAAGCTCAAGTGACTCCCGTTGACGTTCCCAGGGATACTTTGGTCTGCGTATTTTTATCACAGATGCTCTTCTCTCAGAGGCTCGGAAATGCAGCTCTCTGCCTACTTTGTTCTCATCCATCCCTCTCTATCCGGACGTCTCTGCTGCTATCATGCAGGCGAGAAAAAGTTTTGCACCTATTGCTAAAGTTTTGAGAGATCAAGACATCCAGTATTGGTGAGGATTCCCTATTATACTACTGATTTTCAGAAATGGAGCCTCTCATTCAGTATCCTACGTGGATTTGAAGATTCTCTCTTCCATAGATGGCACTTACTACCTGCTGACAAAGCTATTTCACCTGGAAAACCTGCCCATGTTCCAAAGGACTGGCCCACTGTTGGATCCTCATTATGGGATGTGCTGGATATTCTACATCTTGAGACAGATCAGGTATTATTGTTCTTTGACACTGTTGGCAAACTGGTCGTTAGTATGTAACTACTGACTTACTACTACACTAATATTGTTCCTTCCGCCTTTTTCTATGCTAATATTCGGTGCATTTTAGCAAAGGGATGCTTACTTTTTGTTACTTCACCTTGTACTTTAATTTGCTCTTTGTTTACAGTTTTTTTTTTCTTACTGTTTGAGGCTTATGTATGCACTCACTAACTTGGATTGTCTATGGAACTCAAACTTCCTTTCTACCATGTTGGCATTGGTTATGTCTGTCTAGAATGGCAGCCCTTTCTCTTCCCTCACTATGGTTCTCTGTTTATCCTTCCTAAATGTTTAAATAGTCTATTTAAAAGAAACTCAGTCTGGAGAAAAGTGAGGTTATTGAAATGCAACATTTTAATGCTCCAGGAGACCCATTTTCACTCGGAAGAGAACCCCACAAAAATATGTTCCCGTGCATTTTTAAGGCCTCCTATGTGGGCAAAGAAAAGGAGTTCTTATTGCTATTAAAGACTGTCAACTTTAAATATGATTCCACTTTGATAGATACCCAAGGCCGTTATTTGGGTCTTAATTGTACCATAAACAATATTAATTATACTCTAGTTACCGTATACCTTCCTAACAAATCTCAAAAGTCATACTTGTACTCTATTTTACCTAAAATTTAGTCCTTTGCTAAGACCTAAGGATGTTGACACTCTAATGGTCATCTCATCCCTCACCGCTAAAAATAAACTCCACCCCACCTGATCTAAAGAGATCAGGAAATATAAATTACAAGGTCTCCTGGCCTATCTGCAGAACATCACCTTCAAAAAATTCCAATGTCAAGCGTATGTCCATAGTAGAGCTAGCACATTTCTTGGCAAAAAAAAAAATCAAACAAGCTCAGCCTAAGTCCCGCATTGTTTATCTTTAAGATGGACAAGGTCAGAAAATAGTTCATCCTAGATCGATTACAGCTCAGTTTTGGAGCTATTATGAATCCCTGTATAACCTGAAGGATGATTCAGAAGTATATCAACCTTCCGTATCGGACATAGATAATTTTTTGCCAAACATCTCCCTCTCTAAACTCTCCTCTGATCAACAACTGCTGCCTGCCCCTTTTTCACTACCCAAAACTTATAGAGCCATCTCTTCCGTAAAACTATTCAAATCTCCGGGCCCAGATGGTTTTAACGAAAGCTATTATAAAAAATAAACTCCACCCTATCTGTTAAGGGTATTTGCTAAGGTTGCAGGTCGGCAAGCCCTGGACGGTACTCGTAGATTCATTGGCCTGATTCAATGGGCGGAGCGCAATCGGACGCCTTGTCTCCTTCTGGCTCTGGATTCAGAGAAGGCGTTCAACAGAGTTCACTAGGGATATCTGAATCGTCTGCTGGAAAAATTTAATATTTGCGACCCCTTTAAAGGTAGCTATACTAGCTCTTTATTTCTGTCCCTCTGCTAAAGTGCTATCCTCAGGGTTTTTATAGGAAACCCCAATTAATAACAGAACACACCAGAGATGCCCCTTGCCACCAATTATTTTCGCCCTTGTCATGGGCCCCTGGTGGTCTATTAGACAAAAGCCAAATATTGCAGGTTCCACAGCATAAAATAGGCCTATATGCTGACAACATTATTCTCTCTTTCTCTAGCCCATTCTCCTCCCTACAGGCGACCACTGCTGCCTTGGATGCCTTTAGCAAGGTCTCCTATTACAAGATGAATCACAGGTGCTCACAATTGGTATATGTACATATTTGAAGGCAAATCTATCTAGGGCATTTCCCTTTAATTGGGGTCTCATTAGTATTTCATATCTGGGTATCTCTCTTTGCACTATTTTCCCAAAAGTATCTACCGCCTACTCACTAAAGTACTTCCTTACTCGCCCATTTTTCTAGACTCATGATTACTTGGACAAGCAGATAGTTAAGATGATGGTGTTGCCCATTATTTTGTACCTTTTTCGCACAGTAGTCATACCTCTCGCTAATGCGTATTTTGCTAACCTCCAAAAATTACTCTCTGACTTTATCTGGGAAGGGAAGAGATGAGGAGTTTGATTTCACACTATGACCAGGCCCTGGTCCATATGGCAACAGGCACAGATGTTAAAAAATAGTATATTGTAATAGTACTTGACCAGATAAAGGCATGGTGGCGTGGCAGAGCTTGCTGCCGCTGGGTTGACATTGAGGAATCTGAGACAGGGGCTCCTCTTTTGAGTATGTTATACACTGATATAAATTGTAGACCACCCATCTCAACCCTACTGCTGAGTATTAAAACATCTCTCTGGGCTTGGAAACTACTTTCCCTACATCCAACTGCTGATGATCTTGTACCTATGGTGGACAGGACTCTGTGTTACTTAATATATATTAATAGATATTAACCTGACACAGTGGTCTGTCAGTGGTCTAAAGCACATTCGACAATTGGTCATAGGTGACCAACTTAAATAGTTTTTGATGTTATCCAGGGAATGCCGACTCTCACTTAGGGACTTTTATAAGTATCTACAAATACACCACCTTTTACAGTCCTGAGCTGCCTCGACCCCAATTTTCACCAGGGTAGTCTTAAAACAGCTACAGCTTTATGCTTCTTCTACTGGGGGGTCCTCTGTTTTCTAAAAAAAACTCTAATAAACCTGTCAGAGCAGATTAAACCCTCCTGCCATGTATGATGGGAAAGGGATTGCTCTCTAAAAGTACCCCTACAGGTATGGTATAAAGCTTCAGGTTATGTTAAAGCTATCGCGAAGGGTGCTGCTCATTAGGAGATGGCTTGTAAAATCTCTCTCAGATGCTGGGACATAACTAGCAAAGACTGTGCCCCCCAGAAAACTTTTGACTTGGCCCCCCCCCCCCACGACATAGCACCCCCTTTCCTGGCTCCAACACAGTATAACGCCCCATTTACATACACTTTAATGTCCCAAAGTGGCCTCCAGACAGTATAATGACCCACAGTGGCCCCTGCACACAGTATTATGCCCCACAGTGGCCCCTGCACACAGTTTTAAGCCCCACAGTGGACCCTGCACCCAGTATTATGCCCCACAGTGGACCGTGCACACAGTATTATTCCCCACAGTGGCCCCTGCACACAGTATTATGCCCCATGGTGGCCCCTGCATACAGTATTATGCCCCATAGTGGCCCCTACACACAGTATTATGCCCCATAGTGGATCACCCATGACATCCATGAACTATTATATCTTTTCAGAACCCAGAGTATAATGATCGGAGATTCGGGAAGGTGACAAACATAAAAACTAATGTTACTTACCTCTCCCGGGCTCTGGCGCACTCCTTACTGCTTTCAGCCCTCTTCAATGTCGGTACAGATGTCTCGTGGTCCAGGCCGACGTCACCAAAGAGGCCTGAAGACTGCTGGAGAATGCCAGAGTGCAGGAGAGGTGAGTGTTTTTTTATGTTCGCTCACCTCCCCTGGCCCTCCGATCATTATACTCTGGGGTCTGAAGAGACCCAGAGTATAATAATAGCAGTATTTGTTGGAGTTCATGCAACAAATACTCTTGCCGCAGGCCTCACATACTGATCCCCACTCCTGCTCACAGCTGCCTCCACTTCCCCTTCTGCGCTCCAGGGGCCCAAGCAACATGATATGGGATGTAGAAGGGGAAGCGGCCATGAGCAGGAGCGGGGATCGGTAAGTATATAGGGCCCGTTACCTGCTGGGGTTACTCCAGCAGGTAATATCCTATTGAAAAAAATAAAAAAACGCATCAGGGGCCCACCGGACCCACTACCGCTGCTACCCCAGTATTTAAGCCACTGCTCAGGTGGTACCGTACCCCATCTCAAATAGCCTACATTGATCCCACTTATTTGAACCTTTGCTGGAGAAGATGCGGTGCAGTGGGTAGTCTCATGCATATGTGGTGGGATTTCCCCCAAATCCTTGCCTTTAGGATAGCCATCTTCCTGTTTATGTCCCCTATAGCCAGGACTGATGTCCCTATGTCTCCTGGTTTGGCGCTATGTTTTTAAGATACTGACGAGTTTTCGGATGGCATGGCAGTGGAACTGGGTCAGATTATTTTGGCTATGATAGCCCACCAATGGAGGTCAATGCAGTATCTGACTATGGTAGAACTTATTCAACATGTTCATCTGGCATTTACCTTGGGAAAAATGCTTGCGGTAAGAGGAAACCGCCTCCCTAGATTTCACATGCAGTGGGCATTGTGGATAGACTATAAGAGACTTCCATGATTTCTTCCCTGGATTCGGGACTAGACTCTCTATTTCTGCTTTCTCTTAGACTACTCTCATTCACTATAACTATATATGCTGTATAACCTCCCTACTGCTGCATGAGCCATTATTCCTTATTCCCTTTTTATAGTTGTTTCTCTTTACAGTTACTGTTACTCCTCTACATCCTTGGACTACATAGGTGTTCTCAGACCTGTGAATGTATACTGTGTTCTGACTAGTACCGTAATGGTGTGGGACACTCGTACTGTATATACAGTATTTGCACTGCTTAATATGATTCTGGTACGATACATTTTTACTTGGACATATACAGTCATATGAAAAAGTTTGGGCACCCCTATTAATCTTAATCATTTTTAGTTCTAAATATTTGGGTGTTTGCAACAGCCATTTCAATTTGATATATCTAATAACTGATGGACACAGTAATATTTCAGGATTGAAATGAGGTTTATTGTACTAACAGAAAATGTGCAATATGCATTAAACCAAAATTTGACCGCTGCAAAAGTATGGGCACCGCAACAGAAAAGTGACATTAATATTTAGTAGATCCTCCTTTTGCAAAAATAACAGCCTCTAGTCGCTTCCTGTAGCTTTTAATCAGTTCCTGGATCCTGGATGAAGGTATTTTTGACCATTCCGCTTTACAAAACAATTCCAGTTCAGTTAAGTTTGATGGTCGCCGAGCATGGACAGCCCGCTTCAAATTATCCCACAGATGTTCAATGATATTCAGGTCTGGGGACTGGGATGGCCATTCCAGAACATTGTAATTGTTCCTCTGCATGAATGCCTGAGTAGATTTGGAGCTGTGTTTTGCATCATTGTCTTGCTGAAATATCCATCCCCGGCGTAACTTCAAATTCGTCACTGATTCTTGTACATTATTCTCAAGAATCTGCTGATACTGAGTTGAATCCATGCGACCCTCAACTTTAACAAGATTCCCGGTGCCGGCATTGGCCACACAGCCCCAAAGCATGATGGAACCTCCACCAAATTTTACAGTGGGTAGCAAGTGTTTTTCTTGGAATGCTGTGTTTTTTTGACGCCATGCATAACGCCTTTTTGTATGACCAAACAACTCAATCTTTGTTTCATCAGTCCACAGGACCTTCTTCCAAAATGAAGCTGGCTTGTCCAAATGTGCTTTTGCATACCTCAGGCGACTCTGTTTGTGGCGTGCTTTCAGAAACGGCTTCTTTCGCATCACTCTCCCATACAGCTTCTCCTTGTGCAAAGTGTGCTGTATTGTTGACCGATGCACAGTGATATCATCTGCAGCAAGATGATGCTGCAGCTCTTTGGAGGTGGTCTGTGGATTGTCCTTGACTGTTCTCACCATTCTTCTTCTCTGCCTTTCTGATATTTTTCTTGGCCTGCCACTTCTGGGCTTAACAAGAACTGTCCCTGTGGTCTTCCATTTCCTTACTATGTTCCTCACAGTGGAAACTGACAGGTTAAATCTCTGAGACAACTTTTTGTATCCTTCCCCTGAACAACTATGTTGAACAATCTTTGTTTTCAGATCATTTGAGAGTTGTTTTGAGGAGCCCATGATGCCACTCTTCAGAGGAGATTCAAATAGGAGAACAACTTGCAATTGGCCACCTTAAATACCTTTTCTCATGATTGGATACACCTGGCTATGAAGTTCAAAGCTCAGTGAGGTTACAAAACCAATTTTGTGCTTCAGTAAGTCAGTAAAAAGTAGTTAGGAGTATTCAAATCAATAAAATGATAAGGGTACCCAAATTTTTGCAGCGGTCAAATTTTGGTTTAATGCATATTGCACATTTTCTGTTAGTACAATAAACCTCATTTCAATCCTGAAATATTACTGTGTCCATCAGTTATTAGATATATCAAATTGAAATGGCTGTTGCAAACACCCAAATATTTAGAACTAAAAATGATTAAGATTAATAGGGGTGCCCAAACTTTTTCATATGACTGTAACTGGATAAGAATTCAGTTTTCTTTGGCACAGTAGTACTGACAAATGCCCAGTAATGTTATGCTTTGGAAGAACAGTGAATAAGCCCCTCATAATAAACGCCTTGAAAAAGGTGTTAGAACAGATAAGTGCAGATATTAGTGGATGATGATTCACTGTTTTTTGCTGTACTGCACTGCAAAAGGCTTGTTGTGTTCCACTTTGAAGACACAGGTATGAGTAATGAGCAGCAGTATAACGGCAGTGAGTGCTGCAATGTGTATTAAAATTCTTGCTGTTAGTGACACTGCATCCACCCCAAATTCTTCTTTCAATTCCTCCCTATACTTTCCCTACACTTGTAATCCTCTTTCCCTGAACTTCTGTTTTCTAAATCTTTCCCTAGATCCTGCTGACATCTGTCCCTACAGAAAGAGCGATGTGAAATGACTGTACCTAAAATGGCCGAGGGTTTTTATAGAGCTCTGACATCACAGGTCCTGCTGGCTGCTGATTAGCTGCACGCTTGGCATTGTGGGTGATCCCATGTTCCCAGAGTCCCTAGCCCCTTGTCCTAACATGTGCAGCAACCATTTTATTAAAAAATGCAATTAAATGCATCGATTCACTCATCTCTACAAGTGATGTATACAAACTCTGCACATGTTAGACTTATATTTTTAATTGGTGTTATGCATACAGTGTAACTGTTTGGGTCGTATTTTTAGCCACTAATATATTATTTTCCATTATGTATGAAAAACTATACACTTGGGTTCATTTAATGAAATTTGGCCACACAATGTAAAGTATTAACTGGCATTATGACAATATGCTAGACATGTGCTTTCAGAAAATATATAGGTATGGTGGGAGATTTATTTTGTAGCTTAGGTTTTATACATTCCAAAAAATGTGAAAGCAATTCTGGTTACCAGGGTGCAAAATATCCAAAAAACTCAACTGTGAAAAGGATTAATACTGGGGTCTGCCGTGTGGTCAGGATTAATGTTGGTGTCTGGTCTTGGTTCTGTAGTAATACAGGGTTTTGATCTGTGGTTCAGATTTGTGTTGCTATAAAGGCTAGAGAATGTTGCAGCAACAATATCTGAAGTCTTGCATTAAGCATGAAGTGATTGGGCTGGATAAAGGGGGTAAAAACAAAAAGGAATAACTACAGAGAAGAAATTGCTTGTGTGTGACTAAATGTAAAGAGGACCTGTCCATTCTCTTGACATGTCTATTTTTAGTAACCACTGTATTTTGTATTTTCTGAGATAAACCATTTGTGAAAACCTAATTTTTAGATTTAGCAGTTAATCTTTCTGTAAATAGAGCAATAAGGCACATAAACCTTAAATTGTGTCTAGGAGAAACAAAATATACTGTAGGTACTGTATTTGGTAAAACAAGTGTAGCCCTATTTGGGGGGGGGGGGGTATGAGTATTATCCCTCCCGCAACAGACTCTGGCGCTGACCTGTGTGTATAATGGGACCTGAAGCCTTCGCTGAAGGGAAGAGTGGGAACATATATGAAATATATCAGTGCCTCCACCCAGGATAGAGCCTCTGTATTACAGGGAGGATCTCTTCCTGGGACTTACCCATGAGGTACAGTTAGTAGCCTTAACAAGGATCACTGTACTAATCTCACAGTCTGAAGAATACATACAGATACCACATAAGGTTATAACAGTAGCTTTATAAGAATCAAAAGGGTAATAATACATACATACAATATACTCAGAACACAGCAGTACTACAACAACCAGCAAGTCCTCAACCGTCTTAGGTTATATACCCGGGTATATATATAGATATATAGCAAGAGTCCAGTGCACAATACCTCCAGGCAACAGAAGAGATGCAGGGGCCCCTGTGGATGACTGTGGATCCTCGGATTCTTCCAGGAGATGACAGACAGCCGATCAGGAGATGATGATGAGATTCTTCACAGGCAGCAAACAGGGCGACGGTGACGGCAGTAGATGCAGGCCTGACTACCCTAACACTGAGTCCTTAACCTGCCGGCTAAACTACTAGTGCCACCGGGCCTCTAACTAGCTAGTTGGCCTTCGGAAGCCTAACCTATCACTGCCCTGAACTATATATATATATGGATCCCTAACTACAGTTACTAGCTAGGTCCTGTGAGTATATAGGGGGTAACACATACCTAACTATATACTGTGAAGTAAAGAGGAACAAGTGGCTCTTAGACTCCCCCAGACATAACATGTCTGTCTCAGCAGCTCTGCTCACATCTCTCCCCCCCAGCAGCTCTGCCTCACATGTGTCTGACTCACTGTATTTACAAAACAAAACTTGCACTGAATGCCTGGGGTCTCTGAAGCCAAACTGCAGGGGCAAAGAAGCCAGATACATTATATACTAGTAGAAATGGCAGTTCCCTACACTCTCCCTCTGGTGAAATCTTTACGTCACGTCAAAGACATACAAAGTCATAGTATACAGTCAACATTACCAATGACAATATCAATATGGTTGCTTTTGCATTTACAGAGTCACAACAGGTTAATAGGTATACATGCCAGCAGGAGTGAAAATTGGTAACATATTGACCAAAGTGGACACTGCACCCACCCAAGCATGGTATAAATGAGGCTGAGTAGTAAATCTGGGGTCCCCCAAACTATCATATGTCAGCATAGGTGGAGGGTGTCTAATTCTCTCTCCTCTCCGTACCTCTCTCTGAGGTAAACTAGCATGTCCAGGCCCTAAACTAGGGTTGTCTGCCATGGGAGGGGATGGTGCTGGTGGCGTAGGAGAGCTAGATCCCTGCTCATCTGTAGACACAGATCTAGGTACGAATTCTGGAGTTTGAGGGTTCATAGGTCTCCCTGAAGGAGAAGATACTGGTGATCTAGGAACTTCAGGAGCCACAGTCCAATCACTCTCAGGAGTTTCAGGAAGGTCAGGTGGAATATCGGCTAAGGACTGTGGAGAATCGCAGGCCGAGCCATCATTGGAGATATCCATACCATCAATCTGAGGTACAGGCAACAAATGATTTCTATGCCAAGTCCTGATCCTCCCGTCCCGTCCTTTTATCTTGTAGACTGGTATTCCAGGCAACCGATCTACCACTGTAAAGAGTTCACTCCGCCATCGATCAGCCAGCTTATGTTTTGCAGATGCTCCCAAATTCCGTAGCAGAACATGGTCCCCAGGGTTCAATTCTCGGTATCTTACTCGAAGATCAAATCTCCTTTTATTTCCTTCATTCACTTTGGCCGCATTTTCCTCAGCCAGCTGATAAGCACTCTTAAGCGTTTCTTTCAAACGTGCCACGTATCAGTAATGATCTCGATGACTGATACCATCGGTAGAGACTCCCAACAAGATGTCAATAGGTAGCCTAGGCTCTCTTCCAAACATCAGAAAGTATGGTGAATATCCTGTGCTCTCGTGCCTTGTACTATTATAGGCATGCACCATAGCCTCCACTTTTCGACTCCAGGATCATTCGCTTTGAAGATATAGAACAACTCTCAAAGGATCCTAAAGCGGCAGGGTAGGCAAACATGTCTGGTACAGCTTCGGGACCTCCCCCAATAGAGTCAATAAGCCGAGTTTCAGAAAAGGCTACTCGGTCTTCAACTACAGCAGCCATGGCACACAAAGCTCCTACTCCAGGACTTGGCACTTCTTCCCATTCATCCACTACTTCCGGACTAGGTAATCCAGGCCGTCTTGATAGAGCATCTGCCCCAATGTTCTTAGGCCCCGATTTATACTTGAGTGTGAATTGGTAGTTGGATAAAGCTGCCAACCAGCGATGTCCTGTAGCATCGAGTTTAGCGGTTGACAAAACGTATGTCAGTGGATTGTTGTCTGTTTTTACTTCAAACGTGACTCCATATTAATAGTCATGTAATTTATCAACAATGGCCCACTTGAGCGCCAAAAACTCCAATTTATGTACTGGATAATTTTTCTCGCTGGGAGAAAGACTTCGACTTATGAAAGCTATGGGCCGTAACCCGGCCGGGTATTCTTGGTGCAGCACGCCACCTAATCCTTCAAAGCTGGCATCTACATGTAGCACATATGGCTTCTGTGCATCAGCATAAGCCAGAACGGGAGCTTCTGTCAATTTCTTCTTCAACAACTTAAATGCTTCTTCACAATCTGCAGTCCACCTATCGCCAAAAAGGCTTTTGGAAGACCCTTTCTTTTTTCCCGGATCTCCTGCATCACTCTTCAACAGGTCGAGGAGGGCTCGAGCAATTTTTGAATATCCTTCCACAAATCGTCGATAGAATCCACAAAACCCCAAGAAAGATTGCAACTCCGTAATATTTTGCGGTCGGGGCCAATTCACCACAGCTTCAATCTTACCAGGATCGGTAGCAACTCCTTCAGCAGAAACAATATGACCTACATAAGTGACCGAAGATCTACAAAATTTGCATTTGTCAGCCGACAACTTCAGCCCCTCTTCTTTTAAGCGTTGGAGTACTCTCATGAGTCGTTCTTCATGTTCTTCCAGCGTCTTTCCAAACACAATAATGTCGTCAAGATATACAAGGCATTCCCGGGGCACTAAATCACCTAACACTCTTTCCATCAACCTTTGGAACGTTGCTGGCGCACCTTTTGTACCTTGCGGCATACGAGTGAACTGAAAGAAACCCAAGGGGCATATGAAGGCTGTCTTTTCCTGATCCTCAGGTGCCATTGGGACTTGATAGTATCCCGATCTTAGGTCCAGCACTGTGAACCAACAGTTTCCATTCAGAGCTTCCAGAGCTTCTTCAATTCTCGGCAGTGTATACTGATCAGGTAAGGTTCTCCGGTTCAGAGTTCTGTAATCCACACATAGGCGAATTGCTCCAGATTTTTTTCTTACCACCACAATAGGTGAGGCATAGGGGCTCTTACTGTCCACAATGATCCCCTGACCTTTCATTTGCTGTAGAGTCTGTCTTAACTCATCAACATCCTTTGGAGCAACTCTCCGTGGTCGCTCCCGGAAGGGAGTAGAATCGGTCAATCGGAAAGTGTGTTGAGCACTTTTAGCACAACCTACATCCATATCATCCATGGAGAACACTTCCGATAATTCAGACAACTTCTGTGTCAGTCGCTGATTCCAGGCCTCTGGTAAATGTGGATCACTCAAGTCAAGATTGAGATTAGGGATTGCATCTCGGATTTGAATCCTGCACACTTCAGCGTATGGATTTACTCCAAGCACAGGGTAGCAGTGGGCCACATTCTGGTATGGTCCAATTACGATCGGATGCGGTGAACAGTTCCTCACTGTCACACAGGTAGATAACTCCACTTTATTTCTCCAGTCCTTTCTCTCTGGGATCACCATCCAGCCATTCTGGTTAATCATTTCTTCAGGGGTTTCCATAAGGACATAACTCCCCCCTTCAAGCAAATCAGGAGCAATGCTGGAGGCTACTCTCAGAACTCTCTCCCCGCCGGCAGGAACTTCCACGGTTCTCTCACCGATATGATATACCATTCCATGTCGATAGCCAGTAGACAGGGCATCACAGAGTTCTCTAAGATCAGAAGATATATTCACCGGCTGAGCTGCAGGGTTCCAATCTCTTCCAAGAAACTTCTGAAAAGCATAATGCACTGTGGGACAATTAGTGCCAAGTATCACAGGAGCTGCACAAGAATCCCCTGTATCAGGACAGACAAGAGCCGTAATCTTCATGGGAGCGACACTCTGATCTTCTAATTCAGGGACAGCTATAACTACTTGTAGGCTGCCATCTACAGGATATGATCCTGAATTAAGCCCCCACAATTTCATTTGTCCTGTAGACTGAAGAGGTATATCCCTCAGATACTTTTGGTAGAACGAGCGATAAATCAGGGTCACTTGAGATCCTGTATCAAACAGGGCAGGAGCGGCATGACCATTGACAGTGACTTTGACAACGGACCTGGAGCCCGCGATAGCGCCTCTGGTCTTTACTCGGCCCGCCTTCCTTCGGTGTCTTTGATTCTGAATAGAGAAGACAGCACTGTGTCCCAATCCCTCACTGTCCTCTGTACACTGTCTGGCAGTATGGCCCGTCTGACCACATTTATAACAGGTTCTAGCATCCTTCCTCCATTGAGTGGCAGTGGGTGGAGTGGCGGACTGTTTAAGTTCTGACCACTCCGCTGGTTTGTCCTTGTTTGAATTAGGAACAACATCTTCTTTAGAGATGCTTTTCGCTTTCTTAGGGGTACTAAAACTAATGTCAGCTTCTTGTTTCTTCACTAACTTCATTAAGTCAGGAAATGGAAGGACTCTATCAGATAGTAAGACCTTGAGTACTTGAGCAAGAGGATGATGAGGTTGTAACCCTCTCACCAACTGACTGGTTCTCATAGCGTCTACCTCTGAAGTAGATATAGCTGCGTGGTACACCAGACGTGAAAGAAGTAGCTGTAAACGGTTAATAAAAGTAGAGACATTTTCCCCTTCTTTTTGACGAACCATTCGGTAATCAGCAACCATCTGAGCAAGGTTATAGTATGGCTCAAAGTGATCAGACAGTACTTGTATATAGTCCAATGCACTCTCCTTCATGAGAGTCTCTGTACAAGCGGATCAATTCTGCAGCAGGAGACCGCAAACTTTCACTGATACGCTGCCGCTTGCCTTCTTCAGAGCAAGACCATTCCTTCAGGCATTGGAGAGTATATTCTTTCCATATCTCAAAGTTTTCCTCCCCTTGTGGTACTGGGACATTACCAGAGAATACTTTTAGTTTCTTGTAGTGAGTGGCCTGCAGGCCCTGAGCTAACATTTCAGTCAGCCTGGCTAAAGTGGTAATAGCACTGTCACTAGAGCAACTGCTAGCGACGGCCATACTGGGGGGGTAACTGGCTGAGCGAGGTTCTTCCTTTACCTGAACCAGGGGAGGAACAGGAGGTCGGTAATCCCATGTAGTAGCTAGTGGGAGGTTCCCCTCTGAGCTATATCGCTTCTCCATATCAATGACTATTCCCACTTCTAAATCTCAGCAGTGCCTCCAAATGTAGCCCTATTTGGGGGGGGGGGGTATGAGTATTATCCCTCCCGCAACAGACTCTGGCGCTGACCTGTGTGTATAATGGGACCTGAAGCCTTCGCTGAAGGGAAGAGTGGGAACATATATGAAATATATCAGTGCCTCCACCCAGGATAGAGCCTCTGTATTACAGGGAGGATCTCTTCCTGGGACTTACCCATGAAATACAGTTAGTAGCCTTAACAAGGATCACTGTACTAATCTCACAGTCTGAAGAATACATACAGATACCACATAAGGTTATAACAGTAGCTTTATAAGAATCAACAGGGTAATAATACATACATACAATATACTCAGAACACAGCAGTACTACAACAACCAGCAAGTCCTCAACCGTCTTAGGTTATATACCCGGGTATATATATATAGATATATAGCAAGAGTCCAGTGCACAATACCTCCAGGCAACAGAAGAGATGCAGGGGCCCCTGTGGATGACTGTGGATCCTCGGATTCTTCCAGGAGATGACAGACAGCCGATCAGGAGATGATGATGAGATTCTTCACAGGCAGCAAACAGGGCGACGGTGACGGCAGTAGATGCAGGCCTGACTACCCTAACACTGAGTCCTTAACCTGCCGGCTAAACTACTAGTGCCACCGGGCCTCTAACTAGCTAGTTGGCCTTCGGAAGCCTAACCTATCACTGCCCTGAACTATATATATATATGGATCCCTAACTACAGTTACTAGCTAGGTCCTGTGAGTATATAGGGGGTAACACATACCTAACTATATACTGTGAAGTAAAGAGGAACAAGTGGCTCTTAGACTCCCCCAGACATAACATGTCTGTCTCAGCAGCTCTGCTCACATCTCTCTCCCCCAGCAGCTCTGCCTCACATGTGTCTGACTCACTGTATTTACAAAACAAAACTTGCACTGAATGCCTGGGGTCTCTGAAGCCAAACTGCAGGGGCAAAGAAGCCAGATACATTATATACTAGTAGAAATGGCAGTTCCCTACACAAGTTTGCTGGTTTTTTTGTTTTTTATATACATTAGAAGCCACAGCAACAAAATCCACAACAAATTCAAGACAAAATCTTGCTATGGATTTTAGTATGGATTTGTCTTGATTGAAAGAAGAAAACTGCACTGAAAAAAAAAACACATAAAAATTGACATACTATGAGAAGCTGGTATACAGACATAGGGCCTGCCCCCAGAAGTTTGCAAAGGTGTGGGAAGCATGGTATGATTCGCCACTAACCCATCTCTCTCCCAGGTCACTGTGGGCTGAGCTTTCCGGCAGATGTCTCCACAAAATAGCTGTCTTCCCTCAAAGTTCACCAAAACCTCCTCATTATGGCTTTGATAGTTCCTCTAAGTGTATTGTCCATATAATATATTCAGTTAATTTATTATATGTACAATGGTTGGTTTGTCTTACTGGTTTTGAAAATTTTTCACCCCTGTAAGAGGTGTAACATGAGAATGGGGACTGATCCCCATACTCCAATATTTTCTGTAAGAAGCTCTTGGACTATGTTGGGTTACATACTGGTTCTAATTGATCAACTTGCAAAGATGTATTTACTATGCTGTGTGTACCGATCTATACTGTGTTTTATATACTGTATTGCCCCATGTGTTCAATAAAACAAAAAAAAAAAATTGACATGCTGCAGATTTTCACTGTATACTGCAAAACTTGTAGTGTAGGGCACAACTTCCTTTAGCTCCTTCAAGTCTGCTGCCTACCCAAGCTGTTGCTATGTAGCATTTTCCCAGGGAACAAAAGTGATCTTTTGAGCTGCAGAATAAAATCATGTTACAAATACAGATATTCCAGACTGTATTCTCCCTATTTCAACAAATGGCTTATAAGGGTACATTACACTTATCATGAAAGCAGGCAGGTGCATTGAAGCCTGCATACCTTGATAAAGGTTATATTTTCTAATGGGAAAAAAAAAGTGTGCAAGCAAATGTTTATGATGACAAATCCGTGTCTGCAGAGACAGCAACCATACTCATTGCATTGTAAAAGAATACAAATTAAATGCACAAATAAAGATCCATTGTTTAAACATTCACCGCTATCCCTACTAAATAGTTTACACATGTACTTGCTCATAGTAGGTGGCAGGGATGCATTAATGTACTGTACATCATGCCACTTCTTACCGAATATGGTCTGATACTACTGCCTGATGTAAAGCACGGCTCTACCTATTGAATTGCTACAGCATCACTTCCTTAGCAACATTGGTTGTTTCCATAGTAACTCTGAAGGGAAAAAAAAGCATAAAATTAACCTTTTACCCTGAAACTGCTGAATTATGAGAGCATTTACTGGCATGCACTGTGCTGGATGATCACAATGCATACATGATTACAGATAATGTAATGTCAGATAGAAATGTCTTAAATAAATAGGAATTGCCTCATACATATTAATTTATGCATTCGGTATCACACAAATATCAATGATAAAAAATATCATGTTTGAAATCAGAATATCCCTGAAAGTAGTTTGATTCATTTTTATTGCTAAATATTAGGATTATGATGTATAAAATCTGCTCTGTCCATTACAGGTCATGTATGAACCTGCTAACATAAATACATCTTTACTGATATTTTTTTCTGTCTCACCAGTAAACGTAAGATAGATACTGATTTTATTTCCATTTCAGTATAGTTAGACTGTGTTCACCCTGGCATTGTGGCCTCCAATATTACTGAAGCCATAATAGCTACTGTATCAAGGATTTGTTGAGAAATGAATTCTGAAGACTCCCATAGACATACAACAAACTCGCAGATTTCAATATTCTGCCCATCGAAAAACAACAAAACCTTGACTGAATGTAGTGTGATTTCAGCAACGTACTGTAAGCAGATGCTAGTCTACACTAGCATAATTATGATCTGTATTAAATATGCACAAGGCTTTTGATTTAAGAGGCAATACTATGGCTAAAAATTTAAAGGTACTTTCAGGGTGGATCAGACATGAAAATTCTAAAGTAACTGGACTATACAAAACATGTAAATGTGTACTATGCTGTCTGCTTGTAAATGATCTACAATGGTTGACAAGCTGTGAAGTGCTTGAGCTTCAGTATGGGTAAAAAGGGAAAAACAGTGCCATCTAGTGCCTGCAGTATGCATTTTCCTTGATTTAATTATTGTGAGGTGAAAAATAATATTTGGTTATGATGCTAACCCTTCCCCTTTTAGATGACTAAAATTCTATAAATTACTTGAGTGCTTGTTCTAAAGCTTCTTGCAGACGACTATGGGCGAGATCAGTGTGCTATCCTTGTTTTTCCCAGATAGCACACTGACCCATTCATTTCTTTGGGCCAATGCACACGACCGTGAATTCCTTGGATCAGTGTGCGGGCCATGAGTCACCCATAGAAGCCTAAAAACCATAGAAGAATAAAATCCATGGACAGCACATGGATGTACTCAGTGTGTCATCAGTGTGCTGTCCGTATTTGCGGATAAGCTACGGACATTATATGTCTCCTGTTTTTTGTTTTTTTTCGTGGATCCTCAAGCTCAGATTACACACTGATACACTGTCCGCAAAAAAGGACAGCAAAATACACACGGTTGTCTGCAACTAGGATTACAAGGGACAACAGATCTATCCTTCTTCACTGTCTTTATTCTTTGGTGCACATCCTTTAGATCTCTCTGTCCCAGTCTCTATCCAATCTATAAACTGTTGCAATATCCCAAGGCTTTGCAGCGTGGAGATGATGCAGGTAAATGAGGTCAAAGATGGTGGCCACTGGTGGCATCAATTTGACATGGTCCCATTCCCCCCCCCCCGCACATACCGCATTCCTGCACACACACAGTGGGGGAAAAAAGTATTTAGTCAGCCACCAATTGTGCAAGTTCTCCCACTTAAAAAGATGAGAGAGGCCTGTAATTGACATCATAGGTAGACCTCAACTATGACACATTGTCTAATTTTTAAAGAATTTATTTGCAAATTATGGTGGAAAATAAGTATTTGGTCAATAACAAAAGTTCATCTCAATACTTTGTTATATATCCTTTGTTGGCAATGACAGAGATCAAACCTTTTCTGTAAGTCTTCACAAGGTTGGCACACACTGTTGCTGGTATGTTGGCCCATTCCTCCATGCAGATCTCCTCTAGAGCAGTGATGTTTTGGGGCTGTCGCTGGGCAACACGGACTTTCAACTCCCTCCAAAGGTTTTCTATGGGGTTGAGATATGGAGACTGGCTAGGCCACTCCAGGACCTTGAAATGCTTCTTACGAAGCCACTCCTTCGTTGCCCTGGCGGTGTTCTTGGGATCATTGTCATGCTGAAAGACCCAGCCACGTTTCATCTTCAATGCCCTTGCTGATGGAAGGAGGTTTGCACTCAAAATCTCACGATACATGGCCCCATTCATTCTTTCATGTACACGGATCAGTCGTCCTGGTTCCTTTGCAGAGAAACAGCCCCAAAACATGATGTTGCCACCCCCATGCTTCACAGTAGATATGGTGTTCTTTGGATGCAACTCAGCATTCACTCTCCTCCAAACATGGCGAGTTGTGTTTCTACCAAACAGTTCTACTTTGGTTTCATCTGACCATATGACATTCTCCCAATACTCTTCTGGAACATCCAAATGCTCTCTAGCAAACTTCAGACGGGCCCGGATATGTACTGGCTTAAGCAGGGGGACACGTCTGGCACTGCAGGATCTGACTCCCTGGCGTGTGTTACTGACGGTAGCCTTTGTTACGTTAGTCCCAGCTTTCTGCAGGTCATTCACTAGGTCATCCGTGTGGTTCTGGGATTTTTGCTCACCATTCTTGTGATCATTTTGACCCCACGGGCCGGAGAGCTTTCGAGCCCCTGATCGAGGGAGATTATCAGTGGTTTTGTATGTCTTCCATTTTCTAATTATTGCTACCACAGTTGATTTCTTCACACCAAACTGCTTGCCTATTGCAGATTCAGTCTTCCCAGCCTGGTGCAGGTCTACAATTTTGTTTCTGGTGTCCGTCCACAGCTCTTTAGTCTTCACCATAGTGGAGTTTGGAGTGTGCGTGTTTGAGGTTGTGGACAGGTGTCCTTTATACTGATAACAAATTAAAACAGGTGCCATTACTACAGGTAATGAGTGGAGGACAGAGGAGCCTCTTAAAGAAGACGTTAAAGGTCTGTGAAAGCCAGAAATCTTGCTTGTTTTTAGGTGACCAAATACTTATTTCCCACCATAATTTGCAAATAAATTCTTAAAAAATCAGACAATGTGATTTTCTAGATATGTTTTCTCATTTTGTCTCTCATAGTTGAGCTGTACCTATGATGTCAATTACAGGCCTCTCTCTTTTAAGTAGGAGAACTTGCACAATTGGTGGATGACTACTTTTTTCCCCACTGTATGTCCCATAGTGTCCCCTGCACACACTATTATGCCCCATAGTGGCCCCTGCACACACTATTATGCCCCATAGTAGCCCCTGCACACACTATTATGCCCCATAGTGGCCCCTGCACACACTATTATGCCCCATAGTGGCCCCTGCACACACTATTATGCCCCATAGTGGCCCCTTCATACACTATTATTCCTCATAGTGGCCCCTGCACACAATATGCCCCATTGTCGACCACCCATGAACAATTATTATACTCTGCAGTCTTTTCATATCCCAGAGTAAAATAATGTTTGTGGGGTTCGCAGGCCCGCGGCCTCACTTACCGATGCCTGCTCCTGCTCACAGCCACCTCCGCTTCCGCAGAATCGGCAGCGCAGGCAACTGTGAGCAGGAGCAGGGGATCGATAAGTAAATAGGGCCCGTTTCCTGCTGGTGTTACTCCAGCAGATAACAGCCTATTTAAAAAAACAAACATCAGGGGCCTACCGGACCTCCTAATGTCACGTGCCCTGTGTCAGCCGCTACTGCTGCTACCCCGATATTTACGCAACAGCTCTTACAGGCCTTAAGGCTTGAGCATGCCTCCCTTATGTTCCTCTTTTGGAGAGAGTCTCTACTTTTGACTATAGTCCCTCATTTTGATATTGGAAATCAATGTGCATTAATAAACCACATTGTTCCAGAAACTATCTATTGTCTAGAGGTATATTAGACCAAAACTGATATAATGTCATAATTTGGTGCATTTTATACCTTAACGGGGTTGTCCACTTTCAGACCAATATTGAGAGACTAATGTTTGTATAATAAAAAGTTCTACAATTTTCCTATATACTTTATCAATTCCTCACAGTTTTCTAGATCTCTGCTTGCTGTCATTCATTCTGCTTACCTCTAGTGGATGAAATTCTGACCACGGTCATATGATGTACACAAAGGTGCACAGCTCGTTATAGTCACAGCACAGTAATCAGACATCTGCCTGGTAACGAGCTGTACACCTGTGTCCATTACGTGACCGTGGTCAGAATTTCATCCACTAGAAGTAAGCAGAATGAATGACAGCAAGCATAGAAAACTAGAAAACTGTGAGGAATTGATACAGAAAGAATATTGGAAAATTGTATAACTTTTTATTGTACAAACAATAACATTTGCTTCTCAATACTGGTCTGAAAGTGGCCAACCCCTTTAAGACTGGGGCTCCGGGTGGTGTAAATGTTGCGGTTCGCCCACTGCGGAAAAAAACGCAGAGTTTTACAGTCACAGCAAATTGGATGGCATTCTAGGGATTCTCATGCCCATTTTGAAGTAGAATACGCGGTGTGGTTTTGTAAATTGTAGCATGTCAATTCTATCTACGGAAATGCCAGCGGTTTCCCTATAGATATAATTGAAGCAGAAAGTCCACAGAGGAAACCTCTGCAAGCTTTCTGTACAAAGCGCTGCGGGAAGAACCGCGATGCTTCACCGTGGCGGCTTTTCCTGCAGCACTCTTTTGCTGCAGGACGTCACGTGGGGCCTTATCCAGATTTTGCTGCGGTTTTTTGAGCCAAAGCCAAGAATGGCTTAAACAGGAATGGGAAATAGGTAGGAAGTACTTCACCTTCTGATGAATCCACTCCTGGCTTTGGCTCAAAAAAACGCAGCAAAAACTGCAACAAAAAAGCTGCGTTTCTGCAACGTGGGGCCTCAGCCTTAAGTGTCTATATTTAGATTTTTTTTTTTTTTTACAAATAGTTTAACCCCTTAATGAGCGGGCCATTTTTTATTTTTGAATTAGCGTTTTTCCCTCCCCACATTCCAAGAGCCATAACTTTTTCATTTTTCAGTTCACAGAGTCACATGATGGCTTATTGTTTGCGAAAACAAATTGTACTTTGTAATGTCACTATTCAATATGCTGTGCAATGTACTGGGAAGCAGGAAAAAAATTCAGAATGAGGTGCAATTGGAGAAAAACTGCATTTGCGCCAAATTCATATGGGTTTAATTTTTACAGCATTCACTGTGTGGAAAAAATTACATGGTACCTGTATTCTGCGGGTCAGTACGAACACGGCGATATCAAATTTATATAGTATTTGTAATGTTTTGATACCTTTTAAAAAATTAAAAACTTTGCTAAATAGAAAAAAAATTTTGCGCCGCCATATTGTGTCACCTGTAACTTTTTCATATTTACATGTATGGAGCTGGGTAAGAAGTCTTTTTATGCGGGACAACATGACGTTTTTATTGATACCATTTGGGGAAAGATCTGATGGTTTGATCACTTTTTATTCAATTTTTTATAAGAGACAAAGTGTTGAAAAAAACGCTATTTGGCCATTTTGATTTTTTTTCCCCGCTACGCCGTTCACCGTATGGGATAAATATTTTAATAGTTCGGGCATTTTGGAGCGTGGGGATACCTAAAGTATTTATGCTTACTTTTGTTTATTTACTTTTATATCTGATCTAGGGAAAGGGGGGTGATTTGAACTTTTGTGTTTTTTTTTTAATTTTTTCATACTTTTAAAAAAAAATTTTTTTTATACTTTTACTTGTATGTTCAGACTCCCTAGGGACCTTGAAACCTAGGGAGTCTGATCGATCATACTATCCACTGTGATACTACTGTATCGCAGTGAATAGCAAAATGCCTTCACTGCTATTAGACGATGCCTCTGGCATCGTGTAATAGCTATACTGTAATGACAGGCCTGGGAGCCTTCAATAGGCTCCTGGCTGTCATGGCAACCAATCGCCGCCCTCTGATGACGTTCTGGAGGGCGGCGATCAGGTAAAAATGGCGGTGCCCGTGGCGGCTGCGCAATTTAGACGCCGTGGTCCCGTTTGACCGCGACATCTAAAGGGTTAACAGCCGCGATCGGTGCAGGCACCGATCGCTGCTGTTAGCGGCGGGTCCTGGCTGTATTATACAGCTGGCACCCGCGGTGTATGGAGAGCGCTTAGCTCCTGAGTGCTCTCCATACATCATCATGCGACTCAGGACGTACTATTACGCCCTGGGTCGTTAAGGGGTTAATAAAAACCTATTCAAGCTTATAGCTATGCAAACAAATTTTAAACTGTAACACAGTGAACTATAAGGCTACACACGTGGACAAAATTGTTGGTACCCCTCATTTAATGAAAAAACCCACAATGGTCACAGAAATAACTTGAATCTGACAAAAGTAATAATATATAAAAATTCTATGAAAATGAACAAATGAAAGTCAGACATTGCTTTTCAACCATGCTTCAACAGAATTTAAAAAAAAAGAAAACTCATGAAACAGGCCTGGACAGAAATGATGGTTCCCCTGAAAATGTGACCAAAGGGACTTGTTACATCAAGGTGTGTCCACTAATTAGCATCACAGGTGTCTACAATCTTGTAATCAGTGGGCCTGTATATAGGGCTACAGATACTCACTGTGCTGTTTGGTGACATGGTGAGTACCACACTCAACATGGACCAGAGGAAGCGAAGGAAAGAGTTGTCTCAGGAGCTTAGAAAGAAAATTATAGACAAGCATGTTAAAGGTAAAGGTTATAAGATCATCTCCAAGCAGCTTGATGTTCCTGTGACTACAGTTGCACATATTATTTAGAAATTTAAGATCCATGGGACTATAGCCAACCTCCCTGGACGTGGCCGTAGGAGGAAAATTGATGACAAATCATAGAGAAAAGATAATACGAATGGTAACAAAAGAGCCCAGAAAAACTTCTAAAGAGATTAAAGGTGAACTTCAAGCTCAAGGAACATCAGTGCCAGATCTATTGCACCATCCGTCGTTGTTTGAGCCAAAGTGGACTTCATGGGAGACGAACAAGGACGACACCATTGTTGAAAACAAATCATAAAAAAGCCAGACTGGAATTTAACAAACTACATGATGACAAGCCACAAAGCTTCTGGGAGAATGTCCTATGGACAGATGAGACAAAAATCGAAATTTTTGGCAAGGCACATCAGCTCTATGTTCACAAATGGAAAAATGAAGCATATCTTGAAAAGAACACTGTCCCTACTGTGAAACATGGAGGAGGCTCTGTTATGTTCTAGGGCTGTTTTGCTGCATCTGGCACAGGGTGTCTTGAATCTGTGCAGGGTACAATGAAATCTCAAGACTATCAAAGGATTCTAGAGAGAAATGTGCTGCCCAGTGTCAGAAAGCTTGGTCTCAGTCACAGGTCATGGGTCTTGCAACAGGATAACCCAAAACACACAGCTAAAAACACCCAATAATGGCTAAGGGGAAAACATTGGACTATTCTGAAGTGGCCTTCTATGAGCCCTGACCTCAATCCTATTGAGCATCTTTGGAAGGAGCTGAAACATGCCGTCTGGAAAAGGCACCCTTCAAACCCGAGACAACTGGAGCAGTTTGCTCATGAGGAGTGGACCAAAATACCTGTTGAGAGGTGCAGAAGTCTCATTGACAGTTAAAGGAATTGTTTGATTGCAGTGATTGCCTCAAAAGGTTGTGCAACAAAATATTAAGTTAAGGGTACCATCGTTTCTGTCCAGGCCTGTTTCATGAGTTTTCTTTTTTTAAAAATTCCATTGAAGCATGGTTGAAAAGCAATGTCTGACTTTCATTTGTTCATTTTCATAGAATTTTTATATATTACTTTTGTCAGATTCAAGTTATTTCTGTAACCATTGTGGGTTGTTCTTTCATTAAACGAGGGGTACCAACAACTTTATCCACGTGTGTTGGTTTACACAGAGCTTTTTTTGCTGATGGACTGTGCGTAGTTTTTATTTATGAGTAGCATGTTAACTCCTTAACGACATTGGACATACTATTATGTTCTGATCGCTTGGTACTTCGCGCAACAGGGCATAATAATACGCCCTAGGGCGGACGCCTGCTCACTATCTGAGCGGGTGGCATCTGAACCGGGTGTTAGCTGTAACTGACAGCTAACACCCTGCTCCATAACCTCTGGTCGGAGGCCCCTTGATGAATTCTGTGAGGGGTGTAGTTTCCAAAATGGGATCACTTTTAGGGGGTTTCCATTGTTTTGGTACTCTAGGGGCTTTGCAAATGAGACATGGCACCCGAAAACTATTTCAAATGTCTAGTGTCGCTACTCCCCTTCTGTGCGCTGCCGTGTGCCCAAACATCAGTTTACACCCACATGTGGGATATTTCTGTGCTCTGGAGAAATTGCATAACAAACTTTGAGATGTATTTTCTTTTATCCCTTTGTGAATGTGTTAATTTTAGGGCTAAATGAAGGGATTAGTGGAAAAAAATTAAATGTCTAAATTTCACCTCAATATCGTTTTAATTCTTGTGAAATGCTTAAAGGGTTAACAAACTTCCCAAATGCTGTTTTGAATTATTTCAGGGGTGCAGTTTTGAAAATGGGGTGATTTATGGGAGGTTTCTAATATATAGGCCTTTATAATCCCCTTCAGAGCTGAAGTGGTCCCTAAAATATTAGTTTGGGAAATTTTCCTGTAAATCTGGAAAATCGCTGTTACACTGGTAAGCTTTATAATGTCCAAAATAAATTAAAGGACAATTAAAAGATTATGCCAATATAAAGCAGAGATATGGTAGATAATATTTATTAATGTATTTGGGTGGTATGACTGTCTGAAAAGCAGAGCATTTCACATTTTGAAAATTGCAATTGTTTTTCCAAATTTTCATCAAATATCCTAGTTTTTTTTTTTTTTTTTTATAAATAAATACAAAAATATTGATTAGTGTTTACCAATAACATGGAGTACAATGTGTCATGAGAAAACAATCTCAAAATCACTTGTGTAAGTAAAAGCGTCTCAAATCAAATATAAAGTGACACATGTCAGTTTTGAAAAACAAGGCCTGGTCCTTCACGCACTTTTGGGCTGTGTCCTTAAGGGGTTAATATGCATATCACCTGTATGCTAAAAACCAGACGTTTTCAATTCAATGGCTGTTACCATACAGATGACATATATAGTAACATGTGCCAGGCATTAGTGCAATTAATAACTGCATGCAGTTCTTTAGCAAAATAGTGCCGTTTAAACACAGCCTTATGCCGTTTGCACACGAATCAACAGAACGGGCGGCGCATGGGGGACCATCCGTGTGTCGCCCATACACTGGCCGTGCTTCCGCGGCCCCTTTCTTTCAGTGAATAGAAGCTGCGGAAGTAGGGACGCAAAATCAGACATGAGTTAGACCTTTTCCATATTTTGCGGCCTGGACTGTCAGCCTGCACACGGGATTTTGTAATTCACGGTCATGTGTACAGGTCCATAGAAATGAATGGGTCAGTGTGCTATCCGGGAAAAACCTGGATAGCACACTGACCATTCATACAGTCGTGTACAAGGGGGCTAAGTATTCTTTAGTGTCAATCCAATGTGCTTGCGGCACAGTTTATTTAGCAGATTTCTTTTTTTCCCACTCACAAACTTAACACAGAGGCACTTTCACTTAACACAAGCAACATCTGCACATTTTCATCTCTAATTCTCTGTCCCTTCCCACTGTGACGATCTGGGGTGATCACTGGGACCTTGTTTCCAACCAGTCTTGGAAGAATGCAGGGCACGTTTCAGCTGGAAAAACCAGTTTCCTCACTGGTACAGCAGTGGAGATGTTCAGCATAAAGCAGTTACAGAAGGCTTAACCTACAGGAAGAGAGTTCGGTGACATAGGACTACAACAGGCAGTCCTATCACTAATTTAAACTGAAGAGCTGAAGGTGCTCTTGTACAATCTAATTCTCACAACTGAGACTAGCAACTAATTCAAACAGGTCCAAACACACTGGCTGAAGGTTGAGTAACATCTAAACTCTTCCCACCTTTTGAAACCTTAGAGGAGAAGCTACTCATATTTACACAGCAGCATAGGAATGACTTGTTAACTCCTTGTTAACTCCTTGCAAAAGTGTTTAGACATTACACATCAAAGGGAGTCTACCACCTTCCCAAAGCATATTTAAACCCTTAAAGACCAAGGGGTTGTTTTTGTCTCCCCACCTTCCAAAATTTATTTATTTTTTCGGTTCACAGAGTCTCATGATAGCTTATTGTTTGTGGGAAAAATTGTACTTTGTAATGGCACCACTAAATATCATGTACAATGTACTGGGAAAAAAAATCAGAATGAGGTGGAATTGGAAAAAAATCACACATTTGCGCCAATTTCATATGGGTTTAATTTGTCTATTTTTTTCCCCGTGCTATGCTGTTCACCTTATGGGATAAATATTTTAGTATTTAATAGTTTGGGCATTTTTAAGCATGGGGATACCTAAAGTGTTTACTTACTATTTTATGTTATCTAGGCAATCGGGGGGGGGGGGGGGGGCTCTCTCCAAACAGCCCCATACGACCTAGGACGTACTATTATGTCCTTGGTCGTTAAGGGGTTAACTGTCACCACCGTTTTAGAGCCTATATACCTCTGTTATGTATGTCATTTTCTAAGGGGGAGTTCACACTACCATTGTTTGTGTCCATTGCTAGCACCCGTTACAAAATGTTAACTGACATGAATAAATCAGTTAAAATCCCATTGATTTCAATGGGATTTGATCTGTTGTCTGCTAGTGTCCGTTTTCCTCAAATCTGCCACATCTGTTAACATGGATCAGTTAAAAAAACAGACACTCTAACATCAGTTAGCTTCCCCTTTTTTGTGCTTTTTTTTCTGCTTTCTGTTGTGTGAATGCCCCCTTAGATTTGGAGAAAAAAGTTTGAATACTTATGAAAATGAGGCAGTTGGTGCACTGGGGGTGGGCCTTCAGGCCTGACGGCACTGTCCTGACTGGTCAAGTAGGATGGGTGATTTCACAGCAGTAGGAGGATCAACTCTCGCCACATGGTGAGATGGTATGGGTCTGAGTTGCAAAAGCAGTGCTACAGTGAACTAAAAATTTACCCCAAGTGCACCAACTGCCTTATTTGCTTAAAACTTCAAGGTTGATTTTCTGCAAATCTACAAATGTGACATACATAACAATTCATAGGTATGTTTATCACTGTAATGTGCTCTATAACAGGGTGATGACAGTTGAATATGCTTCTGGTAAGGGTTGTGTCACCAAACATATTTTATCCTCTCTCTCTCTAAGATAGAGGATACATTGCTGATCAGTGGGGGGTTTTTACACCTTCTGTGAATGCATCCAAACCTCCTGATAGACACAGATATGCCCCGCTCTCATTTGCTTCAGTGGGAGTGACTGAGATAGCTGAGTGCTGTACTTTTCTACTTAGCAGTGGACCTTTTGGGGGAAATCGCACCGTCAAACTTGTGAAATCTGTACACAGGGCTCCCAAGTGTCTCTTAAAGCCTCACCTCTTATCTGTGTTGTAATAACTTTCCTGCCTTTCTTCTAGACTTTGGATTTGGCTCCCTCTGCTGGGCATAATATGTTCACAGCACTTAGGTAAGATAATAGGTTTTTTCTGCACAGTCCCAGGGCCGTTTTAACACATTGGTGGATCCAGTGCAAAGGTTTCATAAGTGCTCACCCCCCCATCACCAACACTTGGAAATACCTGACTTCCACAAATTATAATGCCCCCTTAGTGGCCCTCACATAGTATAATGCCTCCCTAGTCACCCCATACAATATAATGTCCCCCTCCAGCTATCCCCACAGTTTAATGTCCTTGTCCATCTGCCCCCACAACATAATGTGCCCCTCCAATTACACCCACACTTTAATGTTGTGTCCAGTTTAATGTCCCCCTCCACCTGCCCCCACAGTTTAATGTCCACCACCAACTGCCCCCACAATATTATGTCCCTCTTTTACCAAACAAAAAAAAAAAAAAAAAACACACCAATACTCATCATTCCTCACTCCCCTGTTGTTCTAGTCCAGAGTCTTTAGGGATCGGACGGCCCCCTGCTTCATCATTGTCTTCAGCCTGAGGCAAACCCATAGCTAAGGGTTCAGCACAGGGGGGGCAAATACATCCAAGTGGGCTCCCAACTCTGGCATACCAATATTATAAATATACGGTGACCGTGGTAACTACAGACTCTGCACAGGGCTCTGCAAACAATTTAGGTGAATACAGCACAGGAAACATTTCATGACTTACAGGTGACGTCTCTGACTGTAATCATTCACATTCTGTCTCTATCTGGGCTGGACCGCCATGACTACTTTTTCTTCCAGTTGTGACTTCTCTGTAAAGTTAGCAACACAAACATCTTTGGCTCCTTTTTGAATAAATAAAAAAAAAAAAATCACTGACATTCTGACACCCGGGACCCCCACTAATCAGCTGTTTGAAGGGGACCACCACACCTGTACAAGCACCATGAGCCCTTCTCTGCTTACATTGTATCATCCGTTATATACATTAAATGTAAATAGAGATGAGCGAATTTATCAAAAATTTAATTCAACCGATTCTCCAAAGTTTCCAAAAAGATTTGCTTTGATCTGAATTAATTTGCAGCGAATATCGTTAAAACAGCTATATCCTGGCTTAAGAGAACCTGTATAGTGTAGAACACTGTGCCTTGCAGTAACACGCATAGAGAGCCTACTGTGGTAGTGAAATACTGAGTGTCAGTATGACACACACATGACGGGCGTCGCTCTTAGAACCACTGCACGCTTCACTTATTTGGCCATTTATGAGGCCAAAACTGACCAACTAGATCAATGTGAACTCATCCTTACAGGTCCATGTTAGTGCCAGGTATAAAGAACCGTGCAGAGGCCCAAGATCCTACTGTAGCGTGAAAGAACGCACTCCTTTTACACCGTCGTCTGCTGATTCCACATAGATGTCTACAGAGTGGCAAGGTGACATAATATGGAGGTGGCAGCAGCAGGAGTAGGCCACAGAGTGGCAAGGCAACATAATGTGGTCATACAGTGATCCAGTGGCAGTATCATGAGGAGGCCATACAGTGACCCAGTGGCAGAAGCATGAGGAGGCCATACAGTGACCCAGTGGCAGCAGCATGAGGAGGCCATACAGTGACCCAGTAGCAGCAACATGAGGAGGCCATACAGTGACCCAGTGGCAGCAGCATGAGGAGGCCATACAGTGACCTGGTGGCAGCAGCATGAGTAGGCCACAGAGTGGCAAGGTGACAATGTGGAGTAGGCAGCAGCAAGAGGAGGCCTTACAGTGACTCAGTGGCAGCAGCATGAGGAGGCTATACAGTGACCCAGTGAAAATTATATTTGCTGCACACACAGGTGAACTAGTGTTCAAAAAAGGCAAGACATTAGCAGTTTACAATGGGTATCTCGGCAAACATTTTTGTCAACCCCTAGACGGGGTACCTTTCCCTGTCTTCACTGCATATAATGTTCTGCAGTCATTAAGGGAGAAATTTTCTGTCATCCTCAAACTGGTCACCGTTTCCCAATACGTGATTTCTTTACTTGTGAGTCTGCCTTTGTGGTTTATCTGATAAAATGCCCCTGCAGTCTCGTGTATGTTGGGGAAACCACCCAACATATATGAGACCGCATTTCTAAACATAAATTTACCATCAGGAATAACATCAACACTCTTCCTGTCCCTGCTCACTTTAACAGTCATAAACACAACATAGCTCAACTTAGATTCCAGGTAATAGCACAGGTACAGCAACCAAGAATGGGCGGCAACCGGATTTCCCTACTGAAACAAAGAGAATCATATTGGATCCACACGCTGGGCACAATAGAACCAGCAGGTCTTAATAGAGCCTATGACAGGATCTACACAGCATAAATTCAGATTCACATGGACTATCCACATTCAATGTATGAATTCTATGGACTGATTTTTTTGCCTTTTATATTTTTTGGGCTTATGTTTAAACATTTTCTCTATTTTTCCCACAGACAAAATGAAGCGTCTTACACCTGCGGTTTGGATATAGTATAGCCTTAATGATAGTAGTATAAGTTAGCTCTTTAATACCCATAACCTTAGACATTGTGTTCTAACTAACTAATCTTTACCACTTTATCCTTCTTCCAATTTTCCCCTTCCCTTGTTTTCTCCCTCCATATCTATTATACCCAAATCTCTTTGTCCCCTTTTCTTTCTTTCTTTATTTCCTCTGCTCTTTTCATTATCATCATTATTTTTATTTTTTTCATTTTTCATTATTTTTTTTATATTTCCATATTTCATTTCACAACACTTGTATTTTGCCTGTGTTCCTCCTTATTTCATTTTCCCATTCACTTCCTTGCGTTCCACGGCTGGAACGCATAGCTGCCATTCACCAATGTCACTTCCGGTTAACGGTATGATTTGTACGGTTTGGACTTTTAGTATAATTTCCTCATCCTTTTCACTAGCGCCTCCTCTTTCTTTTTTGACATTTCTCCTCTCTTTTTACTATTCCCTTGCGTTCCATTGTGCTTTCCACCGTTGGAACACACAGCTGGAATGCATTAGCGCTTCCGATACCAGGTCACTTCCGCTTCCTGTTAGCGGTATACCATTACTAGGCCCTTAAGTATAGTATCCCCCTGCGTTCCACTGTGCTTTCCACTGCTGGAACGCACAGGTGGAACGCATTAGCGCTTCTGATACCATGTTATTTCCGCTTCCGGTTAGCGGAATACCTTAGCATCACCAGGCCCTTCAAGACAGTATCCTTGTTTCCATACATCACCTATTAGCACTGCATACTGACGTCACTTCCGGTGACGTGAACTAGCGCGCATTTCCTCTGGTTTCTCCATTTATAGCATGACTGAAGCTCCCCTATACCTGCCAACGCCATTTTCCCTATATTTACTGAGTGATAGGGTACCTATACCATTCTTTGCACCAGCTATGTAGCTTTATCTGATCCTATTTTATGTTTTATTTCTTATATCTTGCCTTTATGTCTTTTACTACTTCCCCCCCCCCCACTTTTTTTTAGTTATCTTGTTGTTACCTTCTTAGTGTTTTAACTCCAATATGTTTTTTCTCCTCTCCATTAATTTTCCCTATGTAATATTCTCTGTTCTATTGTTGCTGTAACCATTATGTATTATGACAATACGATTTAATTTATTACTCTGTATGTCCCGTTAATTTATTACGCTAATTTGATACCTTGTACTATCTATATAGTCTCTAAATGTGTACATATTCATTAATTTATAGATCTAGCCGGATGAAGGTCATAAGACCAAAATGTTGCAGCAATTTTTGATCTTTTTCTCAATTTGTCTACTAATTACTTTAAATATGGCGTTGCAATTCTTATGAAGTATCTAATTCTGTTATGAAGCATCAATTTTTGTCACAAATTTTGTATCAATAAATGATTGCCTTTTTTGAACACTAGTTCACCTGTGTGTGCAGCAAATATAATTTTCCTTGGATTTGGGTTGGAGAACCCTTTTTTGCTAGCACCACAATTGTATTTGAGTGTGTGGTACCAGTGTTATTGTCTATACAGTGACCCAGTGGCAGCAGCATGAGGAGGCCACACAGTGACCCGATGGCAGCAGCATGAGTAGGCCACAGAGTGGCAAGGTGACAATGTGGAGTAGGCAGTAGCATGAGCAGGCCATACAGTGACCTGGTGACAGCAGCATGAGTAGGCCACAGAGTGGCAAGGTGACAATGTGGAGTAGGCAGCAGCATGAGGAGGCCATACAGTGACCTGGTGATAGAGTGGGGAGGTGGGTGGCACAAACAGTACCCGCTGACGGTGGCTGTAAGAAGAAGCACTTGGCATCAGGTGGGTGGCATCAGAAAACTAGCTGAAGCAGGTAGCCAGAAGAAACCGGTCTCTTGTCAAGTTTTGTGTGAGGCAGCATGGATGATTTAATCTGATGCATCCGGCATTGGTGGTTTGGTGGTTGGAAATCCTGGCTGATCCATGCCTGATTCATCTTGACAAAAGTCAGTCTCTCCACATTTTGGGTGGACAGGCGAGTTCTCCTTGGGGTAACTATGGCCTTTGCCGCACTAAACACCTACTCTGATGCCACACTACTGGCCGGGCAGGACAGCTTTTCCAGGGCAAACTCGGCCAGTTGCGGCCACAAATCCAATCTGGCTGCCCAGTAGTCCAGCAGATATTCGATGGGTGGCAGGGTGCACTCTAAGTATGCCACTACCTGCTGGTTCAGGTTCTGCTCTGTGTCTAGCTGCTGATGAGAAGTTTCTTCACTATGCGGGTGAAGAAAGCTGCTCATCAGCTACTCTAGGCTCAGGCTGCTGCTGATGGAGCTAATACTGCTCCTGCCACCCCCACCCTCCCCCTACAACTACCATGGCAGTGCAAGGTGAGCACTCCGAGCCCCCGCGGTCAGACCTGAGAGAGGTTGGACGATGGCGCAGATAGGCAGTGGCCAACTTGCTACATAGGATGTCTCTATAGTAGTTCAGTTTGTCCTCTCTCTCGGCGAGTTTAAATAGGCCCACATTTTTGACCTGTAGCGAGGGTCTAACATGGTGGAGAGTAGCCAGTAGTCAAGTAGTCATCCCTCTGCCGAGTGGTGACAATTCGGCTGTCACTGCATAAGGAAGTCAGCATGCATCGGTCCATTTGCGCAAGTGACTCCGAGGGACTCCCTGCATCCATCTCCAATGCATACTGCCACGGTGTGTCTGGGTCATCTGCCTCGTCTTTCTCATCTTCCTCTTACTCTTCCAGCTGCTCCTCCTCTCCTGTCACCCATGTGGAAAAACCACCCATTTCGCTACACATTGCTTGTGTTCCAATGTCCACCTCCTCCTCCTCCAGTTCTGCCCCCGCAGGGCTCATGTGGCCTTGAGATGCAGGCGCCACGTCTCCAGTCCCCTGACCAGCCAGATTTTCAAGCATCTTTTCCAGGATATGAATCAGTGGAATGACGTTGTTCATCCCATAGTCCTGACGACTGACTAACAAAGTGGCCTCCTCAAAGGGAACGAGCAAACGGCAAGTATCACACATGAGTTGCCACTGGCTAACAGTGAAGTTACACAGGGGAGTACCTCTGTCCGCTTGGATCATCAAGAAATCATTTACGGTCTTTCTCTGTTCGTAGTGTCGGTGCAACATATGGAGAGTTGAATTATAACGGGTGGAAACATCGCAGATCAGCCTATGTTGTGGGAGGTTGTTCTGCCGCTGCAGCTCAAGGAGGGTGTGCTTGGCTGTGTACGAGTGGCTGAAGTGCATGCAAAGTTTCCTTGCCATTTTTAGGATGTCTTGCAGATGGGTGGAACATTTAAGGAAACGCTTGACAACCAGATTGAACACATGCACCATGGCTCAACCCTCCTTGACGCAGCGCCAACACCATGTTCTTCCCATCAGCATGGTTTCAATTTTAAATTCTCTTGGAAAAAGCCAGGATTCTATTTCTTGATTGAGGACACAGAGCAGTTCCTCCCCTGTGTGACTTCATTCTCCCAGGCAAACGAGGTGTAGAACAGTATGACACCGCTGTGCCCTGCATATGTGGTATGCTGGAGGAGCATTGTGAATTGTCCCTGCAGTGGAGGCTGAGGACACAGTAGAGGATGAGGCAGACATTGTTGCAGGACCAACAGCGTGAGAACGTGGAGGAGAAAGCTTGCGTCACCTGTACAAGTTGCTGGTGTTTCTGGGCAGGAACCACATTAACCCAGGGGGCCATAAAAGAGATATACTGTCCTTGACCGTAGTTACAACTCCATATATTGGTGCTGCCGTGCACTTTGGCAGACACTCAAGGACTGGCCCACCTTCTGTTCTACATATTTTTGCAGGCCTAGTACTGCCTTTTTGGTAAATAAATGACGGCTTGGGACTCTCCACCTCGGCTCGGCACAAGCCATCAGTTCTCTGAAAGTTGCAGAGTCCACCAATTGGAAAGGGAGGGACTGCAACACCAACAACTTGGACAGGAGCATGTTCAACTTCTGCACCGTTGGATGAGTGCACACATACTGTTGTCTTTTCGATATCGCTTCGGAGATGAATTGCTGATGCAATGACTGACTAGGAGGAGGAGGAGGGGCAGGAGCATCATGACCAGCAGATGATGGGAAGGACACACAGCTTCCTTCGGCTGAGGGGGTGGAGCCTTGACTGCCTGAAATGGCGTGCGTGCCACTGGGTGATGCAGCGGTTGCTGCGGCAGGCTGGATCACCACATTGGAGTCACGGTTCTCCCAGGCCACTTTATGGTGACGCTGCATATGTTGACACAGGGCTGTGGTGCCAACATTGGCACCCTGGCCACGCTTCACCTTCTGCCCACAGATTGAACATATGGCCATGTTCACCTCCCCCGGCGGCTTAACAAAAAACTGCCACACTGCCCCGCCGGTAGGTGATTTTACCCCCAACACTCCCCACTAACTGACTGCTACCCCTACTGCCTCCGTGAACCCCTGCACCACTGCTTTCCGGACAGGTAGGCAAAGCGGATGGTTTACCCCGGGCACGTTTGACTCCCGACCTCCCACTGCTGCCACCCTGCTGACTCGGCCGCTGCCTCATGCGCAAGCTGCCACCCTCTTCTACGGATGATGATGAAGCCCCTTCGTCGCCCGGCTCCCAATTGCGAGCAGCTACATCTTCTTCCACTACTGTCTGCTCATCACTGATGTCCTCCTCAACGGTCTCTGAGCCAGGAGTCTGACCACCCACAACACCAGCTCCCATGTCACTCTCCCCATCACTACTTGCCTGCCAACCAGAGAAAGTGGCGGATGTCTCCTCCAAATCTTGGCTGGGCACTAGCTACTGACTGTCCTGTAGTAGCTCCTCCTCACTGTATAGTGGATCTGAGCCCACAGTGTAAGATGGGGAAACAGCCCTCATGTTATGAGTATAACTGTTTCTGTAGATAAGTTTATTTTTTTTTATAAACTGACATTTGTTTGTTTGACCACAAGAGGCCACTGTTACCTCAGAAATAGAAGAGACTGTAATTCTGTCCCTGGAGTAGTGACGTGGAGACCCTGTTCTGCAGAGGAGGAACAAGGAAGGAGAGAGTGTGTGTGGCAGCCATTTTAGGAGTGTGCTTTTGAAGCAGGACGGAAGTGAGAGAAACCGGATTCCTAAGGGATCAGACATATAACAAGGGGGTGCTGAAGCAGAGACTGTTCCAGGGTTTGCTCAGACAGCATCCTAAGTTGAAGATTGCTATCAAGGACCGGCTGAGAAGTGGCCCTGTCAGTGAGATCGCATGTTTGGATGAGCCCTGCTTTCAGCGGTTCCAGAGATGAAGCTAACAGGTACCTAAAAAACCTGGATCAGTAAGAGAAGTAATCGTGCACGCACCGCATTACATTTTTGGCGCAAATTGCTTGGGACTGAGTAAGGGCCTGTAGTTAGACTAGTTAGGCATCCTCATCTTCACAGGCCACACTACATGTGAATCTACCTATTCGGTAGTAAGGACTAAGACTCAGAGAATTCTATTGAGTTGTAACTCCCAAAGAGGAGCTTCTGAGGAAGTCTAGAAGTGACATTTTATACATTATCATATTTCTTTGGCTTGCAAGCTGACCTGCAGCATCCCAGAGTGCTTCTGCATTTGTGTGTTTGTCTTGTGTGCCTCTGGGTTTTATGTCTGTAAGTTTGTTCTATGTTAAGTGTAATTGTATGCAGCTTTCCCTTTGTATTTTTCCCCCTGCAGTGTTCAAACCCAGACTGGGTTCAGCCCTGGCCTATCACAGGCCACTGGGCGGGGTTGTGAGGAGATATAATCTCCCCGGCGACGGTTGAGATTCAGTTCAGTGCATGCTGTAGACCAGACAAGGTGTGCAGAGCTGAGCTGCCACCAGGCTGGACTGAAGGCCAACCGCCGCTACCACAGCCTCAGGAGGGATAACATCAGCCCCAGGCTCATCTCAAGACAGCTCAGAGCTAGAGAGTGGAGATTTCCAAGTGGCTGAACTTGATTCGTGTCGTGCCCGGAGGAGCAGGAGAGGACCCTGACAGGAGAGTCGCATTCGGGCCTAGTATCCAGGTATCCAGTTCCCTGTCAGGACTCCCTGCAACTCTATCCCCAGTATAGCAAGCTGGGAGAGGTACAGAGGTGGAGTAGAGGAAGCCATCTTGTGGAGCCGATACTGTCTTTGGGCACCCTCCTAGAACCAAGGCTGGGGTTAGGACACTGCAGGACTACTACCCCCATCTGGAAGCTGTCGTTGTCTTTTGTTCCAGTTGCCTAAATAAAATGGCTGTTTGGTTTACCTGCAACGCTGACTCCTGAGTCGTGCCTGCTTCAACATCAGGGCTCTTCCGACCAACACCACACCGGCTCAGGTAGGAGAGGTCCCCCTCTTCAACTGGAAGTGCCCCGGGGGAAAGAACAACTACCACCACCATCCAGTAGTGCTGCAGGACCCCCCGTGACCTTGTCCGGCCTAGGAGTGGGACTGGAGCCGTTTGGGAGCGTGCTCGGCCTGCTAGGTGGCACAGCATCCGCCACTACTACTCCCATCCTCCGGTCTCGTCCGACTGGGTTGCGGCAGACCTACTATGATATTTACTCGGTTATACTTTGTTTGTGGGGAATAGGGGTATTTTGATAAGTTTGTAAGCTCTTGTGTTACACCGCCGGTGCCTCTATCACACTCACTGAATTGTTCCTGGTACTAGGGTGATAAAAAGGTATCACGAGGCTGATTAGTTGCAGCCTGCAGATAGGTAAAAGCTTGGAGTGTATTGCAGTTACACATGAGAGGGCACCGTGCTGTACAACACCAGGGCCTCAGCTTACTGGCTGAGTGTATGTAAATAGTTGAGTGTTTTTCTGGTAAATAGGTGTTACTGCACAAAGTAAAATCTTGTTTTTTTTACTAAGTTGATTTGGAGTTGCTTCCTTTGTTCGTGACTTCGCTGTATCCTGGGGAGCCCACCCCGGTACACGGCTTACACACAGCATAGAGTACTTCTCTGGCTGAGGGAACAGAAAAGGACAGAGGCAGGTTGAGGACACGTGAGGGCACAGGGCCTGCTCTCAGGCCATGCCAACTAAGGGTTGTGTTTGACGAACCCACCGACTCTTGGCTGGGGGTGTCTGATGTGACTTGGGATGAAGTGGATGACCGAGTCAACCATTCTACAACCGTTGGGTTACTGGTCAAGACAAGACCGCTAGCTGACACTGAGAGCTCAGGCCTCTGTAAGTCACCCTTGCTGTCACGCCCCCTTACTCTGCTGCGACCTGTGCCTGAGCCAGAAACATTTAGGCCTGTGCCGCTCCCCTGTGCATGGCTTGTCGCTTCTCTGTCTGATATACAGTTAGATCAAAAAAGTAATTGAAAAGGAAATTAATACAGGGCATCATAGCCTGTAATTTTCTACTTTCAAGAGAATGGCGAATAAGCCCCTTATTTGTTTTCTCACTAATAAACGCTTTTAAAAAGGCGTTATAACAGATTATTGCAGAGATTACTGTATAAGAATTCAGTTTTTCTGCACTACAAAAGGCTTGTAATGTTCTACCTTAAACACACAGGTATGATCTATTGCAAACCTGCAATGAGCAGCAGTATAATGGCAGTAAGTGCTGCAATGTGTAGTACGATTGTTGCTATTACCGATGCTGCAACTACCCCAAATGAACCCTGTTCTGCTTCAGTACCCTTTTGTAAATTCCTGACTATCCTTTCCCTACACTTCTAAGGCTCTTTCCCTGAACTTCTAGCAGTTTTGAATTGTTTACTACCACTTTCCCTAGCGCCTGGGGTCCCAAGTGTCCCTGATCTCTTATTGATTATATATCCTGAGGACTGATCATCAATAAAAATGAGCTGTAAGAGCCCTGTCATAAAGCCCAAGTGCTCTTTAATTTAATACTGCCCAATTGCCCCCTTATATTATGCCCACTGACAAAAATACTGCGCCCCTAATGCCTCATTATATTAATGACCCCAGTTATATTCATAAAGTCCTCTAATGACCCTTTATATTTACAATGTCCCCAACGACCTCTTTTATAAATAATGTCCCTTTATATTCTTTAAGCCTCCTATAAATAATCTCCTCCAGTAATAATGCCGCCTATAAGGGGTCATTAGGGGCATTATTACTGGGGGGAGATCATTTACATAAGGGGGCTGAAAGAATATAAGGGGCCACATTTAATATTATATTTATGCACACACACATGAATCTCAATAAATTAGAATGTCATCAAAAAGTTGTTTTTTTTTTTTTTTTTTTTAGTAATTCAATTGAAAAAGTGAAACACATATTATATTGAGTCATTATAAACAGAGTGAACTTTTTCAAGTGTTTATTTATGTTAATGTTGATGATTATGGCTTACAGCCAAGAAAAACCCAAAAGTCATAATCTCAGAAAATTAGAATATTATATAAAACCAACTGTAAAAAATTATTTAACACAGAAATGTTGGCCAAATGAAAAGTATGTACAGTAAATGCACTCAATACTTGGTTGGGGCTCCTTTTGCATGAATGACTGCATCAATGTGGCGTGGCATGGAGGTGGTCAGCCTGTGGCACTGCAGAGGTGTTATGGAAGTCCAGGTTGCTTTGATAGCAGCCTTCAGCTCGTCTGCATTGTTGGGTCTGGTGTCTCTCATCTTCCTCTTGACAATACCCCACAGATTCTCTATGGGGTTAAGGTAAGGCGAGTTTGCTGGCCAATCAAGCACAGTGATACTGTGGTTATTAAACCAGGTATTGGTACTTTTGGCAGTGTGGACAGGTGATGGAAAATGAAAATTCCATCTCCAAAAAACTTGTCGGCAGAGGGAAGCATGAAGTGCTCTAGAATTTCCTGGTAGACAGCTGCACTGACTTTCGTCTTGATAAAACACAGTGGACCTACACCAGCAGATGACATGGCTCCCCAAACCATCACTGATTGTGGAAACTTCACACTAGACCTCAAGCAGCTTGGATTGTGGCCTCTCCACTCTTCCTCCTGACTCTGGGACCTTGATTTCCAAATTAAATGCAAAATTTCTTTCATCTGAAAACAACACCTTTGACCACTGAGCAACAGTCCAGTTCTTTCTCTCCTTGGCCCAGTAGTATAATGTTGTACCGTGTTAGCCATAGAAAGTAGTGGAAGAGTGAAGAAATCAGGCGATACCTTTTAGAGGCTAACTGAGTATATTTGATAGTAAGCTTTTGAGAGTCTAGCTCTCTTCTTGAGACTTACAAGAAACTGAAAATTCACACACTCTTTATACACACAAGACCTGGATCTTCAAAGGGTCTTAGAATCTTTAAAAATAACAAAATGCAATATAAGTAGAGAAGATATTTACAACAGGTCAGGAAATAAACAATCTGGAAACTTATGGGGAGTGACGGAGGGATCAGTAATTCTTACTGTTATCTGTTTGCAATGAGGTGGTGATTTGTGACCCTCACAGTTCATACATAGTGTGACATGAAACTGGCATGAATATTAAGTCCAAATTGCAGAGTTTGAAATTTTTGCATTGACTTATATTCCCATTCCTTTCTCTCTCTCTCTCTGCGTCTTAAAATGTCCCATTAAAACCACAGCCTGAAAATCTTCAATAAAGTGGTCTTCTCCGGAAAGGTGCGGCCACTGGGAGATCTGTTCTGCTTTTATTAATGGTGAATCTGTGTGAGTTCATGCGCTGACTAAGTCTCTGCCCTGTTTCCCCTGTGGTGGGACATTGCACACACATTATGAGATACACCACATTGGAAGACCTGCAGGAAAATGTCCCCATAATTCTGTGCACCTGTTGTGACTGTGGGACAGGTACACTGTCAGCGGTGTGTTCCTGCAGGTTTTGCACCTGTTTTGCAGGCAAGATGAGGTGCCATTTTCAGTTGGGGCCTTCAGGGCACTCGGGACAATAATACGCCTTAGGTTTGGTGGTTGTCGAAAGGAACGGAGAGGGGGGACTGGAAATATGTCTTTGAGTCTCTTGTCCCTATGTAGCACAGGTTGGAGCTCCTTGGCAATCCTCTGTAGGATCTCCAGCTGTGGGTTGTAGGTGACCACTAGGGGCACTCGGGCTTCTTTCTAGGTCTCTTTATATGTGAGCAGACTGTCTCTTTTAATGGCTGCCTCTTTGTTTAATTTTTTGTCACTTTCGGTTTATATCCCAACCGGAGAAATTTCGTCCTCAGATCCAGGAGGTGCTTGTCCAGGTCTGATTTGTTGGAACAAATACGATTGTATCGTATAGCCTGGCTGTAAATAATAGATTGTCTTGTGTGCTTGGGGTGGAAGCTGTCTTTTCTCAGGTAGGCCGTTCTGTCTGTGGGTTTGTGGTATATTGATGTGAGTAGCCGGTGATCTTTAATGTATATTGTGGTATACAGAAAGTGGATTTCACTCTCTGAATAGCTAACTTGAGGCGTATTATTGTCCCGAGTGCCCTGAAGGCCCTAACTGAAAATGACACCTCACCTTGCCTGCAAAACAGGTGCAAGACCCTTTGAAGATCCAGGTCTTGTGTGTACAAAGAGTGTGTGAATTTTCAGTTTCTTCTATGCCTCAAGAAGAGAGCTAGACTCTCGAAAGCTTACTATCAAATATACTCAGTTACCCTCTAAAAGGTATCGCCTGATTTCTTCACTCTTTCTTTCCTTGGACCAGGTAAGACGCTTCTGGCGTTGTCTATTGGTCATGAGTGGCTTGACACATGGAATGCGACACTTGTAGCCCATGTCCTGGATATGTCTGTGTGTGGTGACTCTTGAAGCACTGACTCCAGCAGCAGTCCACTCCTTGTGAACACCCCAAATTTTTGATTATCTTGGAATCAGCTGGGAGAAGAAAACAAGGAAAGGTATGAGAAGAATGTCCTTTTTAAAGGCCATTCCAACGTGCCATTAGCTTAAAACTGTTTTTGCAAATGGTAGACTCCCTTTAAGCCCCCTTATATAAATGATCTCCCCCTTATAGGAATAATGTCCCCTATTGTCCCTTTATGCCATATATAAGAACTGCAAAAAAAAAAAATATAACTTATATTCACCTGCCTGCAATCCATTGCTGCTCTGCTGCCACCATCTCTCTTCTCTGCAAGGCACGTGAACACAGACAAGACGTCTCACCAGAGGAAGTGCAATGCTATGACGTCATTGCACCGTTCTGCGTTCTCCGTTTATGGTGGGCCCAACAGAGCCAGGCCACCGTCCATTCTGCCCCACCCCCCGCTAGATACATCACTGTCTTCAATGAGCTGAAGTTGGGACAGCAAGTGCAGTACTGTCCCGCGCTGTCCCAAGGGAGCCCCCACCCCCCGCGCTCTCATAAGGGCCTGGTGCAAGTGTACCATTGATCCTATGTTTAAAGCGGCCCTGCACAGTTGCTAACTTTTTTGGCAATAACCCTGGTAAATTTAAGTAGTTCGAACCAAAAAAGGGGCAAGCTTACAAAAATCAGCCCCAAAGTGGAAAATTCTGTCCAATTTATGGACAAGTACAGGTGGAGCAGGTACACGTGTAGGTAAATTTTCTTTCACCAGGCAAAGACTCAGTTCACTAGTTCACTGTGAATGCCCTTAGTTCACAGGAAAGCCTTGGAAGGCAACCCAGGAACTCCATATACGTACCACCCCCTCAAGTCTCAGATGGAGGACGACAGGACCCCGGACCCTCGGCTAATGGGGACATAGAGCCCAGGCAGTCAGGTGAGAGTGGGGCTTTCTTTTCACCTCTTTCTTCGTCTCTACTACCTTCACAGGGTATGGGTGGTCTAGCAGGGGAGTTGGGTAGAGGCGAAATAGATGTATTAGTGCAGCAATATATAGCCACATGTAACACAAGGTGAAGGAGAAGAGGTCTCTGTGACCTAGGTGATCTGGCATAATGAATGTTGTAGTGACAAAAAATTCCTGAAAATAGTATTTCTGAAATATAGGAAAGGAGGACTCTGGAGCATAGATTAGTTAGATTTAATCAATTTTAGACAGGTAAAGTGGCAGAAAAATCAGAAGTATTGTAAAAAGAGCTGCACTGTATTGTGACTAATGTCCACTGTATCACACATACACTGACCAGGTCACCGTTTCTGTGCCAAATCTTATTTAAAGGGTTTTTTTCACAATGGAATTATTTTTTTTGCCATTAGTGTTGCACAGTAATCTGTGATGGTTCAAAAAATGTCTTACACCATTATGACTAGCCAAGTCACACTTTCAGTGCTAAATCTTTCCTTCCAATAAAGTATTTTTGCAACAGTGTTTTTGATTAAAAAAATAAGTCTCATTGCTCCACTCCCGTGCTCTGTTTCTGCGGAGGCACCGGAGACTCAGCGCTCACCCCAGGAGCAGCCTCCTTCATTATTCTCCCCGCAGTCGTTTTCTTCAGGGGACAGCAATGATTCCCAAGGGAGCAGTATATGTGCACCACAGCATACATCCTCTTCCAATAAAAGAGGCCCCCAACCTTCCTCTGCAGCTATTGCTCCTCCAAGCTGCAAAACTGCACTAACCCCAGGCTCAGCTGTTCCCATATCGAGGACTACCACCCCATCACAGAGCCCAGTTAAACAAAAAATGAAGTAGGACACCAACTTTTGCTTTGAATCCCGCCCGGACACGCTAACAGAGACACCCCAACTTTTTGATTCAGAGGTGCTTCAGGCGATACCGGCAAGCACTCAAATGGCTTCTGAGCCCTTTTTGAAAGATATAATGCTTGCTCTGCATAGATCTATACAGAAAGATATCACTAAAGCTATTACCAATGTTTCTTCAACTGTGGACTCTCTGGGTGATAGACTTAACCATGTTGAACAGAAAATGGGCAAGTTCGCTTCGGCGCATAATACTATTGTTGATGCTCATAATGACCTTGAGGAGGAGTTGGTGGCAGTCAAGCTTAAGTTAGCAGATATGGAAGACAGAAACAGACGCAACAATGTCAAATTTCGTGGTATACCAGAATCAGTTACAGCTAAGGAGCTGGTTTCTTATTTACAACAACTGATGAAAGCTACCCTGCCCCAATGCTCTGAAGCTGATTTGATCATTGATAGGGCTCAACGCTTACCGAAACCGAAAGGTTTGCTGGATCATATACCTAGCGACACTATAGCTCGTATACTTTTCTACCATATTAAAGACCGTCTCATGCTAGTCTCTAGAGAAGGTCCATCTTTGCCGGAGCCGTTTGCTAATATCAAGCTCTTTACAGATCTTTCCCAAGCTACTGTAGCCGCTAGAAGGAAGCGTGCTCCGATCACTGCTGTCCTTCGGCGGCACAACATACTCTATAAATGGATCTTTCCGACCAAGATCATCCTCAGTTCGAATGGAGTGACCCACACTTTCAGTTCTTATGCCACTGGAAAGGCCCTTCTTCGTGAAATGAACCTTCCACCTCCAGTCCCCGACGAAAAGAAGACGTCAAGTCCTGTATCCACCAAAATTGATCCTCCGTGGGCAATCCGCAACTCCGTTGAGTGACTTCTACAGCAAGGAATCTTCTGCGAGCTGCAAGCTTAATTTTTCCTTTTCTTGCAGACTTTCCCCAAAGTCTGCGCAGTAACCTACTGCTCAGTTACGTAATACTTTCTTCTTTACTATTTTTCTAACTGCTGAAAAGTTATATGTTGAATGCTGTTCATAACCAGTTTTTCCCCTCTTGGCCTAACAGATTTATCCTTGGAAACACTCTAACAATACAATCCTCCTGCTGCCAGTATATGTAATTAATTGATTTTAGGAATTGGCCTGACACCAACTAATATCCAACATATTAAAGATTCCTCGCCCTATCAATAGTGCCCACAGTCCATACCTTATCTGGGAATTCAGCTGACCTCAAACCCAAAAGATTTAGTTAAGGTCAACTTTCCAAGTTTATTGGCTTCCCTTAAGAAAGGGCTTGATGTTCTAGTTAGAATTTGAGCACGACTGGATGGGAAGAATAATACTATATAAAATGTTAATTCTTCCTAGAATACTTTACTATTTAAGGACTTTGGTGATCCCGATACCCAAGTCTGTTTTCCAGGGCTTCCAGAAGCAGATGATGGCTTTTATATGGAACGGCTGTAAACCCAGAGTAGGTTTGCATACACTCTGTAAAACAAGGGACAACAGAGGTATGGGAATACCAAATCTGTATCATTACCATTTAGCCACAACCTTGGGTCAACTTAAATTTTGGCTAACATTGAACCATGACAAATTATGGCCAGATATGGAGGCTCAAATGGCTCAGATTAATGACTGGGAAGGTTTCTTGCTGGCGTCGGGAACTGCCAAACGTCTTCCTCTCTCTGCTCCACCAGCTGTACAGGCTAAGGTTGGGGCTTGGCATACCTTCTGTGCTGTTTCTGACATCGATACCCCTGGGGTCACCTTGAATTTGCCTCTCACAATGCTCTTACACAAAGTCCTACATTTGTCCTTAGATATATGGAGCAGCTGTGGTATAAGGTATATTTTGGACCTCTACAGGGGTGGTACCATTGTGCCCTTCTCCACATTGGAGGAAAAGTACAATCTACCTACAAGGGAAACATTTACTAATGCTGGATTAGTTTAATACCTGTCCAACACTCCCTCGGCTCAACTACGTTTGCCTCAGCCGGCCGCCAACCTATTGCATCCCCTAACTTCTCCAGCTGCATATGACACTAAAACCTTGTATCGTACTTTGAACCAAGACTGCACCTTCCGGAAAACCAAACACATATGTCTCTGGGAGGATGACCTGGGCCGCAGGTTTGAGGCTAACTGATGGCGGGAGGCAATCAGGTGGGCAAAGCAATCCACGGTGTGCCTCACACTGGGAGCAATATAGCAAATTACTCTTACGTTGGTATTACCCTCCCCTTCGTCTAGCTAAGTTCTTTCCTTCATGTCCCTCTTGCTGTTGGAGAGAATGCTGAGGAATTGGCTCATTGTTCCATATATTTTGGCATTGCCCACTCATTCAACCTTTCTGGGTTTCTGTTTTTTCATTGCTTAATAATCTGTATGACGGTGGGGTGGGATCTACACCTGAGATGGCGATGCTCCTGCTGGGCATTCACACGATACCGCGTAGATATAGAACTGTTATATGCCAGGTACTAGGGGCTGCTCGCCTACTTATTGTGCGCAGATTCAAATCTACCTCCTGTCCATCATTGACAGAACTGATCTCTGTGGTGTCGTTGAATTATCAATACGAATAAATTTCTGCTGGCAATGGTGGAAACTTAGATAAGTTCAGGAGACATTGGGAGGTGTGGTCAACATTATTCCCTCCATCCAGTGCTCATTGACAGACCTTAAGTCTTGACCTTTTCTAATAATGTTGATATACATCTTCTTACTCACCTATGGGACACTACTTCTGAATATTCCTAGAATACCTTATATAATATTTCTACATTTCTGTTGTTGTAGTTAACTGGCAGCGAACTAATCTGCGGGCGTGTCTACGTAGCAGATCATCAGCTTTATGGGTTGCTATAGAGTGTTTAAGTTCCTTAGGCCTGTTTACCTTATTTATTTTACTTTTCTGGCTTATTCTGACCTCTCCCCTTCCCCTCATTGCCACAATTTAATTTAAATATTACTAGTATACTGTACATTTTATTATATGTCTTTGTTAATGCTTTGCTTATCTACAGTATTCTGTACTCTTTTTGTGCTTGTACATTGTGATGCCATGAATGTATTCTGTGTTCCTTATGTTGACCTCCTGTATTGTATTCATGCAAAAATTCTATAAAAATTATTGACATAAAAATGATGTGATATTAAAACATCAATATATTAATATATCTACAAGGCTTTCCATAATGCTGCACCTCCCTACATCTCCTCCCTCATCTATGTCTATCGCCCAACCCGTACTCTCCATTCACTAATTGACCTAAGACTAACATCCTCTATTATCAGAACCTCCCACGCTCGTATACAAGACTTCTCCCGAGTTGCACCACTTCTCTGGGATGCTCTATCCCGGACTATTAGATTAACCCCCAATTTGCACAGCTTCAAGTGTAAACTAAAGACTTATCTTTTCAGACAAGCCTATCACAACTCCTAATGTAAAACCTTCCGTAGTTAGAATCCCTAAAACGTACCCTCTTTTCACGCTCCCACATTACCTCACATGATATGATGCCGTATCAGACTAACTTTATATGTCCAGGCACCATCTGCATGTTAAAAGACACGACTGGTGATGGCTCATACAGCTTTATATATGTGTAATGACAGTAACCTATATCACAAAATTGTCTGACCATTGTACAAGCAATGCTACGTCTGTTGCCGCCCCTGCTACCTCTTGTGTCATCCCATCTACCTCATAGATTGTAAGCTCTTGCAAGCAGGGCCCTCAGTCCCAGTGTGTGAATTGAATATTTATTTGTAATGTATCTTTTTTTGTCAGTACTTGAACCCTACAAATTGTACAGTCCTGCGGAATATGTTGGCGCTATATAAATAAAAAATTATTATTTATTTACAAAAAAGGGGCTAGATGAATGAAGTCAAGCTCAGTTTTTCATTCAGCCCAAGAGGATTGATAGTTTTTAAACGAAAAATCCATTTGGTCTCTTTGTGTCACCAAACCGTCGCAATTTCTAGAAAGGAACTAGAACTCATCCTTATTAATCAGATTCTCGGCTAGAGCTGTAGAAAGAAGCTGTTTAAGCTCATGCCAATACATGTCTGTAGGATCACTCTCAAGAATCTCATAGCAGGAAGTATCCTCTAATAATAATGCTTCACACATATTTTGGTAATCAACATTATCCATTACTACCGTATTCCCTCCCTTATCCGAAGGTTTGACTATACATGACATATCAGTCTCTAGGGTGGTCAATGGCGCCAGCTCATCTCTGGTACAGTTAAGTTGACCAGTTTGGGACGTTAAACTTTGAAGTTCTTGTGTAACTAACTCAGTGAAAATATCCAAACAAGAGATGTCCCCTACTGGAGGGTTGGCAGTACTTTTGTTCTTAAGCTGAGTAAATGGACCTACACCCGATATTTCCGGGGGGTCATCTGCCAAACCATCCAGGATGCATCTAGGGGATTTTATTACATGACCTGTAGCCCTAGTTGATAGTGTGTAGTTTAACTCTTTCCTCACACTGAACATTACTGTTCATCAGCAATACTGTAGTGATGTGGATGCTGTGTTGTGAGTGGAGTTTGTATGTCCCTGTGTAGCATATTGCTTTAGGCTATTTTGTACGCACATTGTTTAGTGAACACCATTTTCTGCCTGACAGGCTGTGGTATATGTTATATCCCCTCATGAGTCCTAATGTGTATTTGGATGAAACATGCATGACGGGATAGATTGTTTACACTTTGGCATTAGTTTGCACTTTTAGGGAGGGGCTTTTAGGGCCTCAATATTATAGGGTCAGGTTCCAGTCGGGGTCATATGCTGACTAGGGCATTGCCCCGGAGTTAGGCTTTAGGGTCAGTATTTAGTCCTATTAGGGTTATTTAGGGACAGTGGCACCCCATACTGTTACCTTTCCTGACCTTTCTACATACTCCCTTGTCTTTCACTGAACCACGGTTCCACTCATCTGCGTCCTTTGTGGTATCCATACGGTAAGACTTTGGTTTTAATATTTTTATGTGGTGGGCCGCCGTGCCCCTATTTTTCTGTGTCTTGGAGTGGTATACGGTGGATCCTCTGGGATTTCCAGGATATTCTCCTATTTGGTTGTATTTTAATATATTTATTAAATGTTAAGTTTTATTGATTATCATTTGGATTTACATTATTAGAAGATAATCTAGATATCATATATTCTTTGTCATGATTTGTATTATAAAGTTACTATAGGTTGGTCCTCCATACAACTCCATTCTAGCTGTTTAGTACTGTATTGACAAGAATGGAGTTGCTGTAGGTAGGTTCATGGTCTCGGTGTATTTTGCAGTTACTATAGGTAGGTCCTCCATACAATAACTCCATTCTAGCTGTCTCACTACTGTACTTACTAGAATGGAGTTGCTGCAAGTAGGTTCATGTTCTCGGTGTATTTTGTAGTTACTATAGGTAGGCCCTCCTTACAGAAACTCCATTCTAGCTGTCTCGCTACAGAACTGACTACAATGGAGTTGCTGCAAGTAGGTTCATGGTGTCGATGTATTCGGTAGTTACTAAGGTAGGTCCTCCATACAACAACTCCATTCTAGCTGTTGCACTACAGACCTGACTAGAATGGAGTTTCTGCAGGTAGGTTCATGGTCTCGGTGTACTCTGTAGTTACTATAGGTAGGTTCAGGGACTAGAGCCCCCCTCCCACCCCCACAGCACACAGGGGGCAGCACCCCATCTCCCAATGCATAGGTGGCAAGACCCCAGGGGCCCGACCCCTCCAATACACAGGCAGTACCTCAGGGACAACCACCAGCAACCCCGCGCACACACAGACAGCGCCGCAGGAACCCCCCATTTACATGAAAGTAGGACCCCAGTGACCTGCACACCACACAGAAGCACCCCTTGGACCTTCTGCCATATGCACACAGGTGGAAGTACCCAAGGGACCACCACCAGCACCTCCTCACACACATAGATAGCACCACAGGGATCCCCAAACATGCACACAGGTGACAGCACCCTGGGACCACTTCCAGAACCCCCTCTTACACAAGTAATACCCCAGGAACCCCACACACAAAATCAATACTCCATGGATCCCACACAAACCTTGCCCCCCTTACATGCCAGCAGCACCCCAATGGATCCCCCCCCCCCCCCTTAGATGCCAGAAGCTACCCGAGGACCCCTGCTCTCCCTTAAATGCCAGCAGAATCCCAAGGACCCTTGCCCTTCCCCTTATATGCCAGCAGCACTCCACGGATCCCTGCCCCCCCATAGATGCCAGAAGCACCCCAAGGATCCCTGCCCCCCCTTTAATTCTAGTAGCACCTCAGAGACCCCTGCTTCCCATTTAGATGCCAGCTGCACCCTACGGATCCCTTCCCCCCCTTTAGATGCCAGCAGCACCCCAAGGATCCTTGCCCCCCCCTTAGATACAGAAGCATCCCAAGGACCCCTGCCCCCTCCCTTTGATGCTAGTGTAAGCCGTGTAACGGGGTGGGCTCCCCAGGATACAGCGAAGTCATGAACAAAGGAAGCGACTTCAAATCAATTTAGTAAAAGCAAGATATTACTTTGTGTAGTAACACCTCTTTACCAAAAAAACACTCCCAACTATTTAAATACACTCAGCCAGTAAGCTGAGACCCTGGTGTTGTACTGCGCGGTGCCCTCTCATGTGTGGCTCCAATACACTCCAAGCTTTTACCTATCTTCAGGCTGCAACTAAACAGCTTCTTGTTACCTTTTTATCACCCTAGTCACAGGAACAATTCAATGAGTGTGATAGGGGCACCAGCGGTACAACACAAGAGCTTACAAACTTATCAAAATACCCCTATTTCCCCCAAACAAAGTACAACCGAGTAAATATAATAGTAGGTCAGCTTGCAAGCCAAAGAAATGTGACAATGTATAAAATATCGCTTCTAGACTTCCTCAGAAGCTCCTCTCTGGGAGTTACAACTCAATACAGAAGAATTCTCTGAGTCTTAGTCCTTACTACCGAATAGGTAGATAATTCACCAGTAGTGTGGCCTCTGAAGATGAGGATGCCTAACTAGTCTAACTACAGGCCCTTACTCAGTCCCAAGCAATTTTCGCCAAAAATGTAATGTGGTGCGTGCACGATTACTTCTCTTACTGATCCAGGTTTGTTGTGTACCTTTAGCCTTTGTCTGGAACAGCTGGAAGCAGGGCTCATCCAGAAAACATGCAATCTCACTGACAGGGCCACTTCTCAGCCAGGTCCTTGATAGCAATCTTCAACTTAGGATGCTGTCTGAACAAACCCTGGAACAGTCTCTGCTTCAGCACCCCCTTGCTATATCTCTGATCCCTTAGGAATCCTTTTTCTCTCACTTCAGTGCTTCTTCTTCTAAAAGTTCAAAGCACACTCCTAAGATGGCTGCCACACACACTCTGCTCCTTCTTGTTCCACCTCTGCAGAACAGGGTCTCCATGTCACTACTCCAGGGAATTACAGTCCTTCCCATTTCTGAGGTAACAGTGGCCTCTTGTGGTCAAACAAACGTCAGTTTATAAAAAAATAAATAAACTTATTTATAGAAACAGGTACATTCATAACATGAGGGCTGTTTCCCCATCTTACACTAGCAGCACCCCAAGGACCTCTGCCCCTCCTTAGATGCCAGAAGCACCTCAGGGACCCCTGCTTCCCATTTAGACGCCAGCAGCACCCTATGGATCCATCCCCCCCCCCCCCTTAGATGCCAGAAGCTCCCCAAGGACCCCTGCTCTCCTTTAGATGCCAGCAGAACCCCTGGATGGTGATTGTGGGCTATTGCGCATGCGCGGGCCAGCAGCCATCTTAGTTACGGCGCCAGACAGCTCGCACATGCGCAGTAGCCCACACTCGCCCGGGAAGTCTATTGCGCATGCTCGAGTTGAACAATTACTGTGCACGCTTCACTGATGACACCACCAGACAGAAGGAGGCCGGAAGGAAGGTAAGCAAGATGGGTAGCGGTGTACGGAGGGGAGGGGAGTAGGGATATAGTATGTGACACCCATCTCTGGAAGCCAAGAAACGGAACGTCACAGGATACTCTGAAGATGTGCCTGACCGCCCCAGTGATAATAGTAAATATAAAGTTTTGCTAATGAAAGTAATTTATAAAGAAGATGGGGGGACGGGTTTAGTTTAATGTTAAAATGTTGTTTTATCCCGGACAACCCCTTTAATAGGGACATATCTATCCTCCCATTTCCTATGTTTGACTGTGCTCTGATATATCCATGTATGACATGCATATATATGTGTCATCATGTTTTATCCTAGTATTGGATCACATGAGTTTGTGCTTATACGTGAAGTCAAGTTCTTGAATTATAATATTATGAAGTTGGCCTAGGAGGTGTTAGTGAGAGAAAGTTTTAAGATGTACGGAATAATTGTCAAGGTTTCCAGATTGTTTTAAATATGTGGGGTAAGCGGGTGGCTATAGCTGCTGTTTCCACTTTCAGGTATAGATGATCTATTTTGCTTAAAGAGGACCTTTTATGTCATCAAAGATGTGTGGTATTATATACAGCGAGTTAGTCGACAGTGCGCTGAATTCACCTTTCGATCAGCTTTCCCAGTATGCACCCCGATGCTGGCGATTTCGGTGCCATCAGTTTCGGCACTGATATCTCTCCACTGTCAGAAGGGTGGGCCTTACAACTCAGCATCATCCTTGGGCGGCAACGAACGCTCCCCCTAACAGTACAAGGCTATGTAATACTGTCATGGGGGGGTGTTCCTCACAGCCCAGCGAGAAGTTGAGCTGTTGCCTGCCTTTCTGACAGTGGAGAGCTATTGGTGCTGAAACTAAAGGCATAGATATCTCCAGCACTGGGGCACCTACCCAGAAAGCTGGCAGTGTGCTGAATTCAATGCACTGTCTGCTTTCTAGTGGCATAAAATACATCTCTGAGGACATGAAAGATTCTCTTTATCTATTGGTGTAGTGGCAGTGTATGCGGAGACCACCATAGATGAGGAATAGGGAGCTTTGTCCAAAGTAAGAATAGTAGCATATTTGTGTGCTTGGGAATGCTGTCTACTGGGAGACTGAGACAAATATGCTGAGGAAGAACTGATAAAATAGTTGCCTATTTGCAGTTATCTCTTGGATGATCTCATTCCAAAAGGGTTTGAGAGCTGTACAGGTCCACAAAATATGTATGCATGTTCCCTTGTCCATATTACATCTCCAATATCTGTCCGTAGTGGAGGGATAGTACAGGGATGTGTCTGCAGTAGTCGTATACCACCTAGAGATAATTTCATAATTTCAGTTTTCCTGTACTTTAGCACAATTTGATGGACCAGTGATATATTCTTCCTATTTAAGAAGGTGTTAGTGTAATGATGAGGTTGTTTTCCTATAATGGGATATATGATCTTTTTAAAGTAGTCTCCACGGTCAAAAGTAGGTTATGAATAGTTGAGGGTTCCTTTTTTTGGATAGGTATGTTGTGAGAGACGTTTCTAAAATTATGTAAGGTCTCTAGCACTGTCAAGAGTTGCTGGACCTCCTTTTTGAGAAAGGGATGTTTATAAGGTTTTTCTTGAAATGCAGAAAGAGAGATCCTATAAGGAGATAATGTTTAGCATCTTTTTTTTTTTTGGACAGATACTTCTTCTTTATTGTTCAACCAGACACACTGCAACAATTTTTTTCTTTAAAATAGCATACCTGTTGCACTTATAAGTGCTCAAAATGGGCAGTACAGGCAGGTTCTCCTCTGAATTTCAAGTGTTCTCATCAGATAATCCTTTCCATTTTCATTTTTTTTTTTTTTTTATCAATTCTTCACTTCTAGTCTTGTCATTCATTCCTTCGACATGAGGATTATGTGGCAATTGCTCTAACTGCTCATTTCTGGTGGCATTTTGCAAATTATTTTCGACTGGCAGGATAGACACACTGACAGTATAGCACATTTTTTTTCTTGCAATTCTGTAATTGTAACTCCTCCACCTCAAACACAATGTTATTGTGGGATCTGCTCCCATAAAGGAATAATTTTTGGCAGCTTGTTTTTAAAAAGCCAATTTTCCCTTTTCAAATGGCAGGCAATCTAGACATGCTGACAGTCTGCCACAATTTCTGTAGTTGTCACTTGCCACTGCCAGATTGTTGGCATAATAACAAAAAAGCAATGGTGTTTTTGTTTTAAGCCACCATTCCTTCATCACTTTTCATCCAGGCACACTGCCACAAATTTTTCTTCACAATGACATGCCTGTTTAATCCATTTAAACTCTGATTTGTGACAATCTTATTCAACCCAAAATTAATCTTTGGACTGAACCCAAAACAAAATGAATCTTTAAGAGTTTCTCCATCTTTAGGATTTGAGCTCATCCTGCCACTGTTACCTGTTATCTAATCTACCTCTGCTGTTTACCTGTGCCGACTCTGTTGAAGACAAAGGGACCACATAGACAATGCCCTTAAAGGGGTATTCCCACGAACATAACCATTTTTAAATTTGTAGATAATTAAAAGTTAAACATTTTTGCAAATATAAGTAATTAAACATTTTGCAGAGTTTTAAAGATTTTCTCTCAATATCTTGTTGGTCACAAGTTGTTGTCTTGATCGGTTGCCAGTGGATACGACCATGAATGCAGGACCTTTCTAAGGTCAGAAAATCAGCCATGATTTGCCTTATTGTGGCCGGGATATCTTCTGGTACATGTAGTGTCTCTGTCTGATAACCCAGCTACAATAAGAAAATCATGGCTGGGTTCCTGATAAGTTCCAAACCATAGAAAGTTTCTGCATTTGTGATCGTATCCATTGGCAACCGATCAAGACAACAGACTGTCAGCACTAACATAGTTAGAGAAAATCTTTAAAACTCTGCTGAATTTTTAACTACTTATATTTGCAAAAATCTTTAACTTTGCATTATCTACAAATGTAAATATGATTATGTACATGGGAATACCCCTTTAAGACTAGTCCAAAGCCAAACCAGTTAGTTGACACTGTCAGTCTCTGCATATCACCCTTGGGTGGTGCTCATACATCTCATAGAATTCTATCTCTCATCGGTCCTAGCAGTTCTTCTTGGAACTAGGGCTGCAGTGGGTAGTCTCTCTAGGCCTGTACAAAGGTTGGATAAAGACACAAGTCCATGAAGTCCAAATTATAAGCCTACCAAGCTGATCCAGAGAAAGGCAAAAAAAAACATAAGGCTGACTCCAATTACACTCATTGCATCCTATGAAAAAATGTAATCCTTCCCAACTCCAAATATGATAATTGGACTGTCCCAAAAAATTCGGACTCCCAAAACCTATGATATTTTTTTCTTTCAAGAAAGGCATCCAAGCCACAATTGAACTTGTACAAGTTATAAGTCATCACCACAATGTGTGGCAGTGAGCTCCATAGTCTCACTGCTCTTACTGTAAAGAAGCCCTGTCTGTGACTATGGTAAATCCTTTTTATTCTAGACATATGGATGCCACCCTTGTCACATTTACAGGCCTCAGTATAAAGATATAAAGATAAATATATCATTGAAAAGATCTCTGTTTTGTCCATTCATATATTTGAACATCGTAATTGTTGCCCCTAAGCTTTCTTTTTTCCAGATCTAACAACCTCAAGGTTGATAACCTGCCTTTATGCTCCAATCAACTAATCCCCCTTTATCAGATATTAAATAGGTATCCACCCTGCCTTGCAGTTTCAGGGCCACTGTACAGTATTGATGATAACACAGTTTGGCAGTCCAGAGTCAGTGGGGGTTATTTATCAAATGCGCCTCTTATCACCAAAATTTTGCGCAGTTGCTCCTTCATGCGCCCTTTAAATTTCTGACGTGATTCACTAATTGGCGTAAGCAGTTGATAAATTCCATGCACATGTCATCACCATGTGTCTTGCGCCTTTTTTTTTTTTTTTTTTTTTTTTTTGCACCTACATAATAAATAAGGCGCAGACAGAATTGTATTTAAAGAAGCAGAAACGTCTCTGGATCTGCAAAGATGGCTTCAAATCCATTCAGCTTGTCCAATGAAAGGTCCTCCTCTGATTTTTCTGTCTTTGAGCAAACTTTGGCCACCAAATCCAAAATGAAAAAGAATTTCTTAAAAGAAGAGTGTGGCCAGGTCCACTGCACCCTCTGTCCCCCGTTAGCTACGCCTCTGCCCTGCATTCTTGATGCTGCCTGCAGCCATGCAAATATCCACTTGAGTTGGAAATGCATTTTAGGATTTGACATACAATAAGTAATCTCTTATATATATAAAAATGAGCTCCTGTCTGTCTGTCTGTCTGTTCTTTATGCGCGACCAAACGACTGGACCGATATTCACCAAATTTGGCACACATGTACATCAGGTGTCTGGGAATATTATAGACTGGGTCTCAACTCTCTTGGACGTACCGTTCCTGAGATACAGTATTCCCAAAAAATGACCAACATTAGCTAATACAAGCCTGCAAGTCTTTCACTCATATTCCAACTGCCATACACACGGTCACATGTCTCTTATCAGCCAATAAGAGCTCACAGGTGCTTACTCTCCTCAGGTACACAGGTTTCCATAGCAACCAAGCTATTTATGACCTGTATTAGTCAATAGCAGTTCGCAGGTCCTTAAATATTCAGTCACATCACGTGTATCAGCCAATATAAGTTCACATTTCATTTACCAGGTTTCCATAACAACACAGCCATAAATAGACTGTACCTGTACTGAACTCAGTGGCGTAACTAGGAATGGCTGGGCCCCAAGGCGAACATTTGACATGGGACCACCCTTGGCAACCTCCCCCTCCCCCCCCGCACAAACTGCATTCCTGCACATTATTCTGCCCCATAGTGGCCCCTGCACACAGTATCATAGTGACCACTTCATATAGTATTATGCGCACTCCCCACTACCCCTTCAATGTTGGACCAGATGTCACGTGAGCCAGGCATGCATCGCAACGCATAATGACGTCAGACTGGCCCAGCGACGTCTGGGACGTCACCAAGGAGGCCTGAAGCCTGCTGAAAAGACCCCAGAGTATAATGATAGCAGTGTTTGTAGGGTTCACGGCCCGCAGGCCTTACTTACTGGTCCCCGCTCCTGCTCAAAGCCGCCTCTGTAGAAGGTGAAGCGCAGGCGGCCATCAGCAGGAGCGGGGATCGGTAAGTAAATAGGGCCCGTTACCTGCTGGTGTTACACCAGCAGGTAACGGCCTATTAAAAAAAAAAAAAAAACATCAAGGCCCCCGGGACCCCTAATGCCCCGGGCCCTGTGGCAGCTGCTACCACTGCTACCCCAGTAATTTACGCCACTGACTGGACTGCCATACTGGGTTACAGCATTCTTATAAATTGAAACGTTTTTAAACTACTCATGCCCCCTGCAGCAAAACGCATGAAACTAATTAAACTCTCAGCAGACCCAAGCCTGTCTCTAATCTGACAAGATATGTCACAGACAACAGCGAGCTGCTGAAACAACCCAGCAGACCCAAGCCCGTCTCTAATCTGGCAAGGCATTGTCAGCCACATGCACACAGCTGCACTCCATGTTTCCATAACAACCCAGCCATTTTTCTTCACTGCTGTGGGTCAGCTTTAAAGGGGCAGGGCGCTGTGGATGACACTGTTACGCAAGGTCATATACACACAGCTTTACTCCAGGTTTTCCCTAACAACCGATCGCAGGTCTTTCACTGATATCCAAATTGAGATGCACATGATCACACGACGCTTATGGACCAATGGAAAATCGCAGGTTCTTCAGTCTTGACATACACACAGCTTTACACCAGGTTTCCATAGCAACCAAGCTATTTATGACCTGTATGAGTCAATAGCAGTTCGCAGGTCTTTAAATATTCAGTCATATGACGTGTATCAGCCAATATAAGTTCACATTTCATTTACCAGGTTTCCATAACAACACAGCCATAAATAGACTGTACCTATACTGGACTGCCATACTTGATGTCAAGTGCAAAACTGGCCAATTCTTATGGGGTCACTACACAAACATAAAATGAAATATACCCGTGCGAAGCCGGTTCCTTCTGCTAGTTGAATATAATTTATAAAATTGTTTTAAATGTTGTGTGCTAGTTCTGTGTGTGTCTTGTGCAATTGTTTCCTGTAGTCTGCACTGTTTTGCTATGTGACTCCCAGAGTGGAGTAGTATTGCGCCTATTTATGCGCCTATTTATGCGCCTTTTTTTTTATAAAGGAGCAAATAATAAATTCGGTAAACACATGTTCGCCAAGATAGCCACGCCTACTTTTCTCGCCAAAATCACAAAGTGTCGGCTAGGGAATTCTCACATAGAAAAAAGACGCAAACACTTCATAAATCCAGTGTAACGGCGAAAAAAGGCGCAGCTCACGCCAAAATCAGGCTCAAACATGTTGATAAATGCTCCCCAGTGTGTGTCAAATATAGCTTGCAGTCAATCTCCCAAGTCTGTTGGTTAACCCTATGTCACTTCTCACTGTATTTTGTTCTCTGCTACTCTTCTCTCTTGTCAGCTGTTTTTATTTTCTACTTATCCCTAGAAAGATGCACCACGTAATGAGCAGGGAATACAGAAGAGACATTTGTATGAGTGACTGTGTGACGTTCAGCTACCACTGTCTAATGGTTAGAAGGATGTCAGCTGGTGCTAGGACACCTTACAGAGATGATATCATATACACTATATAAGGTGCTATAAGCTGGAACACAAATCATTACAATAATGGTGAAAATACAGTGGGGGAAAAAAGTATGTAGTCAACCACCAATTGTGCAAGTTCTCCCACTTAAAAAGATGAGAGAGGCCTGTAATTGACATCATAGGTAGACCTCAACTATGAGAGACCAAATGAGAAAACATATCAAGAAAATCACATTGTCTGATTTTTTTAAGAATTTATTTGCAAATTATGGTGGAAAATAAGTATTTGGTCACCTACAAACAAGCAAGATTTCTGGCTCTCACAGAACTGTAACTTCTTCTTTAAGAGGCTCCTCTGTCCTCCACTCATTACCTGTAGTAATGGTTCCTGTTTGACATTGTTAGCAGTATAAAAGACACCTGTCCACAACCTCAAACAGTCACACTCCAAACTCCACCATGGTGAAGACCAAAGAGCTGTGGAAGGACACCAGAAACAAAATTGTAGACCTGCACCATGCTGGGAAGGCTGAATCTGCAATAGGCAAGCAGCTTGGTGTGAAGAAATCAACTGTGGGAGCAATAATTAGAAAATGGAAGACATACAAGACCACTGATAATCTCCCTCGATCAGGGGCTCCACTCAAGATCTCACCCCGTGGGGTCAAAATGATCACAAGAATGGTGAGCAAAAATCCTAGAACCACACGGGGGGACCTAGTGAATGACCTGCAGAAAGCTGGGACTAATGTAACAAAGGCTACCGTCAGTAACACACTACGCCGCCAGGGACTCAGATCCTGCAGTGCCAGATGTGTCCCCCTGCTTAAGCCAGTACATATCCAGGACCGTCTGAAGTTTGCTAGAGAGCATTTGGATGTTCCAGAAGAGTATTGGGAGAATGTCATATGGTCAGATGAAACCAAACACAACTCGTCGTGTTTGGAGGAGAGTGAAAGCTGAGTTGCATCCAAAGAATACCATACCTACTGTGAAGCATGGGGGTGGCAACATCATGCTTTGGGGCTGTTTCTCTGCAAAGGGACCAGGACAACTGATCTGTGTACATGAAAGAATGAATTGGGCCGTGTATCGTGAGATTTTAAGTGCAAACCTCCTTCCATCAGCAAGGGCATTGAAGATGAAACGTGGCTGGGTCTTTCAGCATGACAATGATATCAAGCACACCACCAGGGCAACGAAGGAGTGGCTTTGTAAGAAGCATTTCAAGGTCCTGGAGTGGCCTAGCCAGTCTCCAGATCTCAACCCCATAGAAAACCTTTGGAGGGAGTTGAAAGTCCGTGTTGCCCAGCGACAGACCTAAAACATCACTGCTCTAGAGGAGATCTGCATGGAGGAATGGGCCAACATACCAGCAACAGTGTGTGCCATCCTTCTGAAGACTTACAGAAGACGTTTGACCTCTGTCATTGCCAACAAAGGATATATAACAAAGTATTGAGATGAACTTTTGTTATTGACCAAATACTTATTTTCCACCATAATTTGCAAATAAATTATTTAAAAATCAGACAATGTGATTTTCTGGATTTGTTTTCTCATTTTGTCTCTCATAGTTGAGGTCTACCTATGATGACAATTATAGGCCGGCCTCATATTTTTAAGTGGGAGAACTTGCACAATTGGTGGCTGACTAAATACTTTTTTCCCCACTGTACTTCTCTGTATGATGCAAAGAGATGAAACACAGACCCTGCACTAAGTTCTGAAAAGCTTACAATTGCAAGCAATAGTTAGGAATAGGAGAAGAATTTTGTCAGACATAAGCAATTACAGGCAGATTAGATAGAAATCATAGATGGGAGTGATGGAGCATATCAGTACTATTGTATACAGTGTTAAAACATACATTTACTGACAGTCAGTCCTGTCTTTTGTTAAGGTTTTTCTTTTGTGCAACAGTTTTTTTTTTCCATTAAACACAAACTGCTTTTCTAACAGCATTTTTTTTTGTTCACCTTTTTTTTCCGCTCTGCTTATCAATACACAGTGACAGAGTGAATCTGAAAAAAATATTTGCTTAAGTGTTTTTTTATTTTTTGTTGTTGCAGCTCAAACATATATATACAGTACTGCAGTCTGTGCAAATTTAAAAGAAAAAATCTGTTAAGACTTTTTTTTGGTTGTCGATCACCCAATATACAGTCTAACACTTTTAGCCTGTGCTACTCTGGAAGAAAAAAAAACTCTTATTTAATGTTGTATGTAATTTTTTTTCTCCCCTGCTCACCAATGCATAGTGTGACAGTGTTAATCTGAAAAAATATTTGCTTTTTGAGCATTTTCATTTTGTTGCAGCTCATACTCATATACAGTATTGCAGTTTTTTGACAGTCGTTGACTCCATATACAGTCTAACCCTAGGTTCACACTAGCGTTACATAAAAAAGCGGTTACCCACAGAAACGTTGTGGTCTGTGGAGTTCACCGTGTTTCCGACCGAAAAGGGAGAAAAAATGCGTAGAGAAAAGTCCTGCTTGCAGAACTTTTCTCTCCGCATTTTTGATGCGGGTTCGGGGATGGAAACCCTGAATGGAGAGTAAGCGCTTGTGTGAACCTAGCCTTACACTGTTAACCCTTAGGAGATGTTCTGTCCCTAAGCCACTCATTGCCTCCCACAAAGCCAGCCAACTCACTTTGCTCTGCACTGATGAGGGACAAAAATCCCGAAACGGCGCTGTAAGTGAAGTTGGCTTGGCTAAAATCCTGTTTGCTGTCTCAAGACTCGGTGAGTCAAAACCAAATTGAGGATCTGTTACATCCAACAGAGGGCGCATGAGCTCCCGATCTCCTTTCCCATAATGCCTTGTGATATGTAGATGCTTAGTAGAGGGCGAAAGGCAATCCAAAACTCTACACACCTTCACTGGTGCTCTCCTCAAGGAGAGATGTTCCTGTCCCTAACCCTTAGGAGACGCAGACATTTTTCATTTTTGTTTTCGTTATTTACTCCTTACATTCCAAAAGCCATAACTTTCTTATTTTTATGTTTACGTAGTCATTTGAGGGCTTGATTTTTGTGTGACAAGTTGTACTTCAAAATGGTATCATTTATTATTTTGTACAATGTTCCGGGAAGCGGGAAAAAATTCAGAATGAGGTGGAACTGAGAAAAAAACGCAGTACTGCCGTTTTCTTATGTCTTTTTTTTTACGGCTTCCACTCTGCAGTAAACATGCTAGGTTAGCTTTATTCTGCAGGTCAGTATGATCATGGTGATACCAAATTTATATAGTTTTTTTTTTCATGTTTTAATAACTTTACAAAAATTCTAAATTTTGAAGAAAAAAAAATTTCTTTTAATCACCATATTCTAACCCCTGTAACTTTTTTATATTTCAGCACACAAAGCTGTGTAAGTTGTCTTTTTTTGCAGGACAATATGTAGTTTTTATTGATACCATATTGGGGAATGATGTATGATCTTTTTATTCCATTTTTTTAGGGAGATAATAAGGCGAAAAAACACCAAATCAGCCATTTTGATTTTTTTTTCTTGATACGCCATTAACCATATGGGACAAATGTTTTTATATTTTAATAGTTTGGGCATTTTCAGACTTGGGGATATCTAATGTGTTTATGCTTACTTTTATTTATTTATATTTATATGTGATCTAGGGAAAGGGGGGGCGATTTAAACTTTTTTTTTTTTTTTAATATTTTTAAAAACTTTTTTCTTTTTTTTTTTACTTTTTTTTAGCCCCCCCAGAAGGGCTTGAACATGTGATCTTTAGATAACTGCAGTGGAAAGAGCGGTTTGTCATGGGAGTTTTATCTTGTCAAGCCTCGAGCATAATTGTTGGTTGACCTAAGAGGACAAAACTGTCACCAAGGTGTGGAAATGGCAAATTTCCCTTTAAAACATAACTTTTATTAAATAAAGTTAAAACAAATAAACAAAATCTTATATAAAAGATAAAGTACTGCAAAAATTGTGTGGAAAAGGTCATGTGGTGCATGCTGGGGTCTCCCTTTAATTAATCGGGATAGCAGCTGCGAAAAAAAATTCCTCCATACCCACACACAGAGCCCTGTCACCACAACAGATAATCTTACCGTGAACTGCAGTGGACAGAATGTATACAAAGTCCTGATTTCTAAAGAGACAGATTCTATGCCAAATACTGATTCTATCTTGGCAAACCCTGCACTCACTCTAGTATTGTATTTTCTGACCCTGTATGACTAAAAGAGGTTGGTCAAGTGTTATAAAAAGAATGACCTCCTAGTCATTGTTGGGAACCCTTTCCCTACGCTGCCATTCTGACCCTAGACTATGCCAGACATTGTTTATGCAGCTCTCTGAAGAGCCATATTACCTTATGGCGAAACATGCAGGAACAGGGTGAAGAGTAGCCAATGGTCAGGGATTGCTTGTGAGTGTTGGGAAAGGGTTCTGGTGATGATTAGATCGTCATTCTTTTTAGAGTGCGTCATATGGGGCGACAAGATTGAGGATTTTTACACACCTGCAGCGATGCTTGCAAATAGAGGTGCCATCATGTTTATCATGTTCCATTTACTGTATTGATGATCCTGTCTGCTACTGCTTAAAAGCTTCCACCACTGTCATACCTCAGCCAGATGCCGCAACCCAGATGGAGAGAACCGGAGGATGGGAGTATTAGTGGCAGATGATGTGCCACTAGCTAGGCCGAGCACACTCAACCACGTGTAAGGGGAACAAGTTCAATAGTGGCTAACCCCCCTTCAAAACAATATTGACTTGTGCATTCCAATGCCATTACTAGTGCTCTGCTGCCATCTAGGGGCAAGACCTTGCATCCATTTTTGACCTGAATTTGTAAGAAGACTCTGGATGATGTGACTTCCTGGAAGGTACAGAGAAGTTCTGGGAGAGAAGCAGAGTGTTTTACCCTCTTTAGTGGTGATTTTTGATGTTTTGATTATGCCTTGGTTAGAGGTATGTTTTATCTATTTATAATGAATGTTAAGTTTTATTTTTGCATTAGTGCTATGTTATATGGCTTTTCCTATGCAATTATGTTGGTAACAGGGGCGTAACTACCGGGGTAGCAGTGGTAGCAGCTGCCACAGGGCCCGTGACATTACGTGGCCCCGCGGGCCCACGATGCTTTTTTTTTTTTTTTTTTACTAGGCCGTTACCCCAGCAGGTAATGGGCCCTATATACTTACCGATCCCCGGGGGTCCCACTCACGGCCGCCTGCGCTTCCGATTCTGCAGAGGCGGCTGTGAGCAGGAGCGGGGATCGGTATGTGAGGCCGCGGGCCGAACACCACAATCTCTGCTATCATTATACTCCGGGGTCTTTGAAAAGACCCCATAGTATAATAATCGGAGGCCCAGAGTTGGTGAGGGGACATAAAAAACAATGTACTTACCTCTCCTATGCTTCTCCAGGCTTCGGGCCTGTTTGGTGACGTCCCAGACGTCAGCGGATGTCATTTTGCATCGCGACGCCGGCCCTTATCACGTGACACCGGCCTGGTCCAACATTAAAGGCGGCCGAAGTAGCAAGGAGTAGACCAGAGCGAGGAACAGGTAAGCAACATTGTTTTTTTATGTTTGGATCTTCTCCTGGGTCTCCGATCATTATATTCTGGGGTCTGAAAAGACCCCATAGTATAATAATTGTTCATGGGTGGTCCACAATGGGACATATAATAGTGTGTGCAGGGGCCACTATGGGGCAAAATACTCAGTGCAGGGGCCACTATGGGGAATAATAGTGTGTGCAGGGGCCACTATGGGACATGATACTGTGTGCAGGGGCCTCTATGGGACATGATACTGTGTGCAGGGGCCACTATGGGGCATGATACTGTGTGCAGGGGCCACTATGGGGCATGATACGGTGTGCAGGGGCCACTATGGGGCATGATACGGTGTGCAGGGGCCACTATGGGGCATGATACTGTGTGCAGGGGCCACTATGGGACATGATACTGTGTGCAGGGGCCACTATGGGGCATGATACTGTGTGCAGGGGCCACTATGGGGCATGATACTGTGTGCAGGGGCCACTATGGGGCATGATACTGTGTGCAGGGGCCACTATGGGACATGATACTGTGTGCAGAGGCCACTATGACACATAATAGTGTGTGCAGGAATGCATTTTTTTGGGGGGTGGGGGTTAGAGGGGGCGGTCCGGGGGGGCGATTAGGGGCAGCTGTTCGGGGGGGGGGCCCATGTCTAATGTTTTCCTTGGGGCCCAGCCATTCCTAGTTACGCCACTGGTGGTAACCCTAGCTATCTAGCACTGTTCCACCAGTTCTGCTCTGAGTTTGTGGTCTTTGAGAGAAGCAGAGAGCCAGAGAAGAGAGAGAGCTCTGAGAATAAGGGTGTATAAAGTCCTGCAAGGCTACAAATCAAGATATTATAGTTGATCGTCTGCGTTGAGAAGAGAAGCCTCTTCCAACAAGTGCAGACTACACACAGAGACTTTATCCAGAGCAGGCCACACATTGGCCTAATGTGATGCTATACACCCAAAACATCGTCACTGCAGGAGATACATTCTCTGCCCAGGAAGAAAAAGAGGGAAACCATAAAGTTAAGTGTTGTATTACTTGCCATGTAAGGGGACTATAAATATGTATACATTGTGCACTGGCTGATACTTAGGAGTGCCTTGGTGGTGGATAAAGGACATTGGAATAATCTAGAAAGAGACTGTCATCGTTAATAACTGTTTGAACTACCAGTTTGCCTTTGTTCCTGTTTATAAAGAGGATGTATCAGATATCTGTACTGAATCACTTGCTGAAGGAGTTCTTGAGTAAAATATCCAGTTCTATCATACTCCATTGTGGTCTCTCTCTCTCAAGCTGGTGTGAACCAAAAAGGGATTACTACTATACTCCTAACTCACGCACCCCAGCCCTGGTCTGGGCTGGACACTGCTGAGGGGTGTCCTGCAGCACTACCTGATGGTGGTGGTAGTAGTTTCCCCCAGGGCGCTTCCAGTTTGAACTCTGAGCCGGTGTGATGGTGTTCGGAAGGGCCCTGATGGTAAAGCAGGAACGACTCAGGAAGCCAGTTGTGCAGTGAAACAGGATAACGCTTTACTCAGCAACCGTGTAAGTACAACAAGCACCTTCCAAAATGGGGGTAGTAGTTTCTCAGTGTCCAACTCTCCAGCCTTAGTCTTAGGAGGGTGCCCAGGGATGTTTAAGGCTCTAAGGATAATTCCACTCCAACTACAACTCCTCTCATGCACCACTCCCAGCTGTAGATATTGGGGACTTTAGTGCAGGGTAGTCCTGACAGGGATCTGGTTACCTTTAGATAAGGTGCCGAGTCAACACCTCCTGTCATGGAACCCCACTGCTCCTCCTGGCACAGAGTCCAAACTCCTGACAGCCGAACTCCCTTTCCCAGGGCTTTCTCCAGATGAGCCTTGGGCAGTATTCTCCTCCTAGAGGCTGTATGGATGGCCGATGAAGTCAGTCTCAGTGCTGGCTTATTGAATATTAATGACACGTCACTCGGTATTATGAGATAACTGTGCTCAGAGAGGACCTCACATCCGTACTGATAAGAATAAGAAACTCTGGCACTTGTAGTAGATGCTTAATCATTCAAAGTATTTATTTTATCCATATAATTTTGACATGATATGAAACGTTTTGGTCTAAAACCAGACCTTCATCGGTCATCGGATAAGGACTAGTAAAGTAGTATGTGCAAGAGATATGGAGTAGAAGTACTTTTTAAACATGGATGGGTAAGTGGGCATGGTAGGCTATCTAGCTGTCTGTATTGTTGTAAACTCCAGTGGGTGGCTAAAACATTTTAGTACCGATGTGTCAGCCTTAGAGATGTATAGAATTTATCAAACATTGTGCAACATTTGGTGAATTTGGAGCAAATTACGCCAATGCCGACTCCAGTTCTGACTTTAAAAATTCTAATGATAAATTTCCCCGATTGTACATAGGACTGGAGAAGAAGAATATGGTGTAATTAATTAACCCCTTGGGGACGCAGCTCAAAAGTACCATAAGGACCAGGCCTCATTTTTTTTTTTTTTTTGCGACACATTGTACTTCGTGTCAGTGGAAAATTTTGGTCAATATGTTTTGTCGTTGATTTTGAGAAAATAAAAAATTTGAAAATTTTGAAAAAAAATACAGTTTTCACACTTTGAAATTGCATGCCTTTCATATAGAAAGTCATACTACCCAAATTACGTCGTAAGTATAATTTACCATATCTCTGCTTTATGTTGCAATCAATCTTTAATCTCCCTTTAATTTTTCTCAGATATTATAAGCTTTACAAGTCAAGCAGTAATTTTCCAAATTTTCAAGAATATTTCCAAAACTCATTTTTCAAGGGACTAGTTCAGTTCTGAAGGGGTCTTGAAAGGCCTCTCTAATAGAAACCCCCATAAATCACCCCATTCTCAAAACTACACTCCTGAAAGAATTCAAAACAGCATTTAGGAAGTTTCTTAACCCTTTCAGCATTTCACAGCAATTAAAGCAAAATGGAGGTCAAATTTACACTTTTCAATTTACACATTCATAAGGAGTTAAAGGAAAAAATATATTCCATAATGACCTCAGTTTGAAAACTAGATCCCTTAAGAAATTTATCAAGGGATCAAAGACTTTAGTGAGCATTTGCACCCCACATGTTAATTTATTTTCCAGAAATTGATGGACAACAGAGGTTGAAAGGTAAATCTGTGCAGAGTACATAACGGTATAAGGAGGTGATACCATGGAAAATAATTCGAAAATTAATACTCCATGAAACTGTGGTATAATCGGAAGCAATCCTTCATGCACAGGCCAGGTTTTCAGGGCAGGTGTCACACTGATAAATTGTGTTTTTCCTTATCCCCCTTTTGGAACAGACTGCACCATTTTTGGGTCTTCCCTTTCTTTGCAGTTTGTGGTATTTCACTAGGAAAATGTTGCCCAGGTACTACGCACTGTCCCATAAGCTACAGAGTACCTAAAAAGTGGGATGCTGGTGTAGAAGTTTTTTACATATAGGTAATAACCCTGGTCCAGCAGTGGGGGCAGCAAATCCCACACTATTTTCCCACTAACTCCTAGGATTGGGCGGCATTCTGGGGCTCAATTCTTGTGTCCCTTTCTTTATAAATCCTAAACTTGTGGGTGTACCCTGAGCTGCTCTCGCACAGTTTATACATCTTAATGCCATACCATGCGCTCTTACTGGGCAAGTATTGGCGGGATTTCAGCCTCCCTTTGAAACAGATCAGAGACTGTATAGAAATGTTCTGATCAGGGATGTATGACACTGTAAATTTGGCACTAAAGTGGTGAATAACTGGCCTGACTTCGAATAGGCAGTCCAAGTTTGGGGCATCTCGGGGTGGGCACTGTGTATTATCATTATAATGCAGAAATTTGAGGATCGCTTCAAAGCGTGTCCTGGTCATGCCCATTCTATAGATTGGAGTGTTATACAAGATGTCTGTACTCCAATACTGTCTAATTTTTGGTTTTTTTACTATGCACATATGCAGAACAAGACCCCAGAAAATCTTAATTTCTGCTGCATTTACTGGGGTCCACCTCTGGGGCCTGGCATATGAAGAGGTGGAATTTTGTTCTATGAATTGTTGGGCATATAAATTTGTTTGGGCCACCATAAAATCTAGAAAGTCATCAGAGAAAAATACTTTTGAAAAAGTCAATTTCTCTAAAGCCTTCATTCCAATTTTTTATTCTTGACTTACCCTCAAAGTCAGGAAGCTGAGGCTCATAATTTTCTGGTGGTGGAGTCCAAATTTGTTCTGTAGTTTCGGAAGCTACCTCAGCAATAGTTCTCGGGCGCCTCCTTTTGGAATGGGGCATTTTCCTCTTGTCCTTCACTGGCTGTATCAGTGTCAGAGGCCAGTAAGGAGGGAGATGGCAGGAAGCACAACTCTATCTGCTAGGAGGAACAACAGAGGAACACACACTAAATATAGCTCACAAAAACAGCACAGTTACTGCTCTGCTTGCAATCCCAGAGGGAGTGAGGCGAGCAGGGCAGTCACTTTTTGGTTTAAACTTCTCACCTTGTCTGCAATTGGTCGGTCTGCACAAACCGACCACGACCAATGGAGTGGTGCCACTGCACTCCCCCTGATGGTCGACAGTGATTGGTACTATGTATAGGATAGGACGCAGATGAGTTGAATACAATGGTGAAGCAGGAGGCATCCGCAGGAGCCACCACTGTTCTCCTCTGCATGCTCCGGCCCGGAGAGCTGTAGGTGCGATGTGATGACGTCACTCACATCGCGCCTGCAGCTCCCTAAACACTTCAGGAGAAGAGACAGCAGGAGATCAAGGAGAGGTGAGTATCAGTGATTTTATTATGTTAAACTTTGGGGGGGCATTAGACTGGGGAGAGATAAAGGGGGACATTAAACTGGTGACAGATGAAGGGGGCAATTAAACTGGTGGCAGATGAAGGGGGACATTAAGCTGGTGGTAGATGAAGGGGGGCATTAAACTGGTGGCAGATGAAGGGTGGCAATTAAACTGGGGGCAGATGGAGGGGGACATTAAACTGGTGGTAGATGAAGGGGGCAATTAAACTGGTAGATGAAGTGGGCAATTAAATTGGGGGGAGATGAAGGGGGGCATTAAGCTAGTGGAAGATGAAGTGGGACATTAAATTGGTGTCAGATGAAGGGGGACATTAAGCTGGTAGCAGATGAAGGAGGACATTAAACTGGGGGCAGATGGAGGGTGGGACAATAAATTGGTGGCAGATGAAGGGGCATTAAGCTATTGGCAGATAAAGGGGGGACATTAAATTGGTTGCAGATGAAGGGGGCATTAAACTGGGGACATATGGGAGGGGGGGACATTAAACTGGGGACAGATGGAGGAGTGAACATTAAAGTGCGGGGACAGAAGGAGCGTGACTTTAAACTGGGGGCAAACCGTGGGGGTAGCTGGAGGGGGGACATGTCTGCCTCTAGTTGCCCCCACTTTAATATCTCCCTCCAGCTACCCCCACGGTTTAATGTCCCCCTCCAGCTGCCCCAGTTTAATGTCCCCCTCTAGTTGCCCCGAGTTTAAACTGGGGCACGAGGAGAGGGACTTCATACTGTGGGGCAATTGGAGGGGAACATTATAATGTGGGGGCATATAATGTTAGGGTGACTGTAGTAGCATTATACTGTATGGGACAAAAAGAAAAATGGGTGAGAGTGAAACGTAGAAGTGAGTGGAGCTAAATTTGGCACGTGCCAAAAATATACATTTTGAGGCACTTTCGTAGTGAATCCCAGATCGTAAATCTGGGCCTGTGTGTAGCCAATGACATGTACAGAGTACTGATTCATCAAATAGTCAGTCACAAATTCTTAGCATCTAATTTAAATCCAGCCTGTACTGTGTGTTTTGTACTGTACTGTGCAGCTGCCGCATGAATCAAGGAGTCAAATAAGGTTAATCTGTGCTGTGTATTTAACAGTGTCCAATAAGACCAAGAATAGACACTTTAGTCATGCCAAATGCACTCTTTTTGTACATTTCTGGCATAATTTGGCTATAGTTTTTTTTTCCTTGCTAAAAGACAAAAAAATCCAGAGAAGTGGCACTTATTCTTTTGTTCTTAAATGTCGATCATTAAAAACATTTTTTTTTTTGCCTTGATAAACATTAGTTACACACAAGTTACAAAACCATTAGGGACAAGGAATTTATACACTGACTACACTAACACTAGTGTGGTGAGTGCTCCTCTATATTTTGAGTTTCTGCTATATAATACTCATTGGAAATGAATTATAAAAAATCTGAAAGTTCAGTGTGTTTTTAACCTCTGCCGTCACACCCTTTTTTGGCTTTCATTTTTCGTTTTTGACTCCCCACCTGTGGAGGCCAGGTCATCACTCTCCTTCTTGGTCAAATAGCCCTTACACAGTCTGGAGGTGTGTTTGGGGTCATTGTCCTGTTGAAAAATAAATGATGGTCCAACTAAACGCAAACCGGATGGAATAGCATGCCGCTGCAAGATGCTGTGGTAACCATGCTGGTTCAGTATTCCTTCAATTTTGAATAAATCCCCAACAGTGTCACCAGCAAAGCACCCCCACACCATCACACCTCCTCCATGCTTCACGGTGGGAACCAGGCATGTAGAGTCCATTCGTTCACCTTTTCTGCGTCGCACAAAGACACGGTGGTTAGAACCAAAGATCTCAAATTTGGACTCATCAGACCAAAGCACAGAATTCCACAGGTCTAATGTCCATTCCTTGTGTTCTTTAGCCCAAACAAGTCTCTTCTGCTTGTTGCCTGTCCTTAGCAGTGGTTTCCTAGCAGCTATTTTACCAAGAAGGCCTGCTGCACACAGTCTCCTCTTAACAGTTGTTGTAGAGATGTGTCTGCTGCTAGAACTCTGTGTGGCATTGACCTGGTTTCTAATCTGAGCTGCTGTTAACCTGCGATTTCTGAGGCTGGTGACTCGGATGAACTTATCCTCCTCAGCAGAGGTGACTTTTGGTCTTCCTTTCCTGGGGCGGTCCTCATGTGAGCCAGTTTCTTTGTAGCGCTTGATGGTTTTGGCCACTGCACTTGGGGACACTTTCAAAGTTTTCCCAATTTTTCTGACTGACTGACCTTCATTTCTTAAAGTAATGATGGCCACTCGTTTTTCTTTACTTAGCTGCTTTTTTCTTGCCATAATACAAATTCTAACACTCCATTCAGTAGGACTATCAGCTGTGTATACACCTGACTTCTGAACAACACAACTGATGGTCCCAACACCATTTATAAGGCAAAAAAATCCCACTTATTAAACCTGACAGGGCACACCTGTGAAGTGAAAACCATTTCAGGTGACTGCCTCTTGAAGCTCATCAAGAGAATGCCAAGAGTGTACAAAGCAGAAATCAAAGCAAAAGGTGGCTACTTTGAAGAACCTAGAATATAAGACATATTTTCAGTTGTTTCACACTTTCTTGTTAAGTATATAATTCCACATGTGTTAATTCATAGTTTTGATGCCTTCAGTGTGAATCTACAATTTTTATAGTCATGAAAATACAGAAAACTCTTGAAATGAGAAGGTGTGTCCAAACTTTTGGTCTGTACTGTATATATATATATATATATATATATATTGTATCGCTGTATTTATCTATCTATCTATCTATCTATCTATCTATATCATTTATGTTTAACTGGTTAACTTCCTTATGGACCAGGCCTCATTTTTCAAAACTGACATGTGTCACTTTATATGGCAATAACTTTGAGGTGCTATAACTTACACAAGTGATTTTGAGACTGTTTTTTCATGACACATTGTACTTTATGTTAGTGGTAAACATTGATCAATATTTTTGTAGTTATTTATAAAAAATTAGGAAATTTGAGGGAAATTTGGAAAAAAATTGCAATTTTCAAAATGTAAAATGCTCTGCTTTTCAGACAGATAGTCATACCACCCAAATACATTAATAAATATTATCTACCATATCTCTGCTTTATATCGGCATAATCTTTTAATCATCCTTTAATTTATTTTGGATGTTAGAAGGTTTACAAGTGTAGCAGCGATTTTCCAGATTTACAAGAGAATTTCGCAAACTCATTTTTTTAGGGACCACTTCAGTTCTGAAGGGGATTATAAAGGCCTATATATTAGAAACCCCCATAAATCACCCCATTTTCAAAACTGCACCCCTCAAATAATTCAAAACAGCAGTTGGAAAGTTTGTTCACCCTTTAAGCATTTCACAATAATTAAAACAATGTGGAGATGAAATTTAGACATTTCATTTTTATCCAATAATACATTCATTTATCCCTAAAATTAACACATTCACAAAGGGTTAAAGGAGAAAATGCATTTCACAGTTTGTTCTGCAATTTCTCCCGAGCACAGAAATACCCCACATGTGGGTGTAAAATGATTTTTGGGCACACGGCAGTGCACGGAAAAGAAAGAGCGACACTAGGCATTTGAAAAGCAGATTTTGCTGGAATAGTTTTCAGGTGCCATGTCTCATTTGCAGAGCCCCTAGAGTACCAATACAATGGAAACCCCCTAAAAGTGACCCCATTTTGGAAACTACACCCCTGACAGAATTTATCAAGGGGTATACTGAGCATTTTGACCCCACAGCCGTTTCACAGATTTTATTAACATTGGGATGTATAAATGAAAAATTACTAAAACATCACTTTATCCCCAAAGTTTTCATTTTCATAAGGGGTTAAAGGAGAAAAAGCTGCCCACAGTTTGTTACACAATTGCTCCTGAACACGGCAATACCCCATATGCGATCGTAATTTGCTGCATGGATACATGGCGGGGCTCAGAATGGAAAGAGCGCTATTTGGCTTTTGAAGGGCAGATTTTGCTGGAATAGTTTTCAGGTGCCATGTCCCATTTGCAGAGCCCCTAAAGTACCAATACAATGGAAACCCCAAAAAGTTACCCCATTTTGGAAACTACACCCCTCACAGAACATATCAAGGTGTATAGTGAGCATTTTGACCCCACAGCCGTTTCACAGATTTTATTAACATTGGGACATGAAAATGAAAAATTACTTTCTTTCCAATAAACCATCAATTTAGCCCCAAATTTTTCATTTTCCCAAGAGGATAAAGGAGAAAAAGCTCCCCACAGTTTGTTACACAATTGCTCCTGAACACGGCAATACCCCATATGCGATCGTAATTTGCTGAATGGGTACATGGCGGGGCTCGGAATGGAAAGAGCGCTATTTGGCTTTTGAAGGGCAGATTTTGCTGGAATAGTTTTCAGGTGCCATGTCCCATTTGTAGAGCCCCTAAAGTACCAATACAATGGAAACCCCAAAAATTTACCCCATTTTGGAAACTACACCCCTCACAGAACATATCAAGGTGTATAGTGAGCATTCTGACCCCACAGCCGTTTCACAGATTTTATTAACATTGGGACATGAAAATGAAAAATTACTTTCTTTCCAATAAACCATCAATTTAGCCCCAAATTTTTCATTTTCACAAGAGGATAAAGGAGAAAAAGCTCCCCACAGTTTGTTACACAATTTCTCCTGAATACAGAAATGCCCCATATGTGGTTGAAATCTGCTGTTTGGGTACATGGTGGGGCTCAGAATAGAAAGAGCGCTATTTAGCTTTTGGAGGACAGATTTTACTGGAATAGTTTTCGGGTGCCATATCGCATTTGCAGAGCCCCTAACATACCAGTACAATGGAAACCCCCAAAAAGTGACCCCATTTTGGAAACTACACCCCTCAAGGAATTTCTCAAGGGGTATGGTGAGCATTTTGACCCTACAGTTGTTTCACAGATTCTATTAACATTGGAATGTAAAAATTAAAAATTACTTTTTTTTTCCAATAAACTGTCCATTTAGCGACATATTTTTAATTTTTACAAGGGGATAAAGAAGAAAAAAAAAACACAATTTGTTACACAATTTCTCCTGAACACAGAAATGCCCCATATGTGGTCGTAAACTGCTGTATGGGTACATGGTGGGGCTGAGAATGGAAAGAGCGCTATTTGGCTTTTGGAGGGCGGATTTTGCTGGAATAGTTTTCTGGTGCCATGTTGTATTTGCAGAGCCCCTAAAGTACCAATACAATGTAGACCCCTCAAAAGTGACACCATTTTAGAAACTACACCCCTCAAGGAATGTATCAAGGGGTATTATCATTTTGAGCCTAAAAATGGTTCCCAAAAATTAATGTACAAAGTGAAAATTGACAATTTTAAATAAATATGCCATTTTGGTGCCCAATACGTTGTACCCACTTTGTGGCATCAGAGACATACACTCCTAAAACTATTATCCCGGGGGGAAAAAAATTATATATGTGGGTGTAACCTGCTGCTTGGGCATACAGCAGGGCTCAGAAGGGAAGAAGCACTGTGCTTTTTAGCTTTTGAAGTACAGATGAGAGGGACTTTCTGGACGCCATGTTGTTTTTGCAGAGCTGCCAGTAAATTGGAATTCCCCAAGAAGTGACCCCATTTTGTAGGGGCAATTTTAGGGTCTTTGCCAATTTGACATGGTGTCCAAAATCCAACAATCTAAATCTATGCTCCAAAAGCCACATAGCGCTTCTTCACATCTGCCCCCTGCTGTGTACCCAAACTGCAGTTTACGCCCACATGTATGACACTGTTGTACCCAGGATAACGTACTTGGTATAAACTGCTGTTTGGGAACAGCCGGGCACAGAAGGGAAGGAGCGCTATTTTGGTTTTTGAAGCACAGTTTGGTTTTTGGACACCATGCCACTTTTGCAGAGCCCCTGAATTGCCAGTAAAGTGGAATCCGCAGACTTGTGACCCCATTTTGGGAACTACACCCCTGAAGGGATTTATCAAGTGGGGTAGCGAATATTCTTAACCCTTAAGTGTTGCATTCATTTAATTTCAATAAATGAATGCACAGCTGATAACGAAAAGGGAAAATTGCAATTTTTCCAGAGATATGCCATTTCAGTGCCCAATATTTTGTGCCCAGCTTATGTCAGCAGGCACAAACACTCTAAAAACTGTTAAGTGGGTATCCTGGGACACAACATCTTTTGGAGCGTTCATATCTGATACAAGCCGGGCACAACGTATTATGCATTGAAATTAAATATTCCTGGAAAAATTGTCATTTTCACCTTTCACAATCAGCTGCGTATTCATTTCTGGAAAATAAATTATAGCCACACTTGGAAGTAAAAAAAGTTCACTGCACCCCTGGATAAATTCCTTCAGGGGTGCAGTTTCCAAAATAGGGTCACGTGTCAGGGGTTTTCTCTTTACTGGCATTTCAGGAGCTCTGCAAAAGTGTCATGGCGTCTAAAAGCTAAACTGTCTAAATCTGTGCTCCAAAAACCAAATAGTGCTCCTTCCCTTCTGTGCCCAGCTGTGCCCAAACAGCAGTTTATACCCACATATGACATTATGTACGTTATCCCGGGTACACCAGTGTCATACATGTGGGTATAAACTGCAGTTTGTGCGGTGACCAGATGGAAGGTAACGCTGCAGTTGGGATTGCGGGGTGCAAACAGCGCAGACTTGTTACGGTCTCTGGGCACGAGGGCGCAGCGCTGGTGCTGTCCCACGTTACCACCACTGGTACCGGTGATGAGGGGGCTGCACAAATGTTGGTGGTGATTGTTCCCCCGGGGCGCTTCCCCTATACTGTGCCGACTGGTGGTGTTTGGGGCGCCCTGATGTTGTCGGTGCAGAGTCAGACACAGAAACGGTTGTAAAGTTGAACTTTTACTTCCATGGGTGTGGAGGCACAAATGCTTAAACAGTTTCTTCAATACAAAACAACGGGGTACGCCTGGTGACACAGCAAAGTCCTGGGGTGCAGGGTAGACTTGATGAAAGGTGTTCCTAGCCCCTTATACTTAAGTGTTACAGCCCTAAGGTGCGTCTGGGCTCCTATTTGGCTCATAGGAGGATGCCCACCATGATACTAGTACATAATATTCCCCACTCACGTTATGTGGTCCTGATAGCTCAGAGTTTCGGGGTGCAATAGTCAGGGTGGCAGGATATTCCACAGGTCTGGCCTTGGCCCCTGGATCCTGTGATACTTGCTATGGAGCACGTGTTCCAGAATGTTCTCTCCACAGTCTCATGCTGACAAGATGATGACGAGTGACTTCCTTCAGGGCGATGGCTAGGCAGACAGGGGACAGGATCTTCTGAATAGCTGGAGTATGTCAGCTCTCCAACCTTCCTAGGCCTGTCTAGGACTTGAGATTCCTGCACTAAACTCACTGCTTTCTTCACAGGACATCACACTTCTCTCCTCACCTCCTCCTCCTAACACTCCACACTTCTAACTCCTCACACGCAGGACCTTCCTGCCGGGGTGTTACCATGGGGACCCAGTGATCAGCTGACTCCTCCCCTTTTCCCAGGCGATGTCCTCCCATTGGACATTTGGTTACTATTCAATCCTATGGGAGGTGTAATGCATGTGTGAGGCTCACTAGGTGGCACTGTGTTGTGTGAGACTCAGGACCCCCTGCTATGTCACACAGGCTATGAAGCAACAGGAAATAATACAATGCACAGAGATCACCCTCAGCCCAGCCATAGCCAGCTCGGGGATGCCACATACTCCCCCTCTTTCACTGAGCCGACCTCGGCGACGGGCTGGGGTGAAGGTGAGAAATGTAACATAACGTTAATAAATACGAACAAAGTGCAAATGTCACTAACAATTTAGAAAAATATAATACTTAGAAACTTGAGGTAAGACCTCCCGGCATAGTCCTGGAATGTCCATGAGAAGTCTGAAGGGTAACGGAGAGATAATTAAACTCAGACTTATGGAACCTTTTGGCGGTACCATCAGACAGTCCATATAGAAACAACAGTAGTGCAAATGGGTCCAGAGGCTCTCTGGCACAAATTTCGTGAGTGTCCATTATCATGAGAGTCTCTCTGAGAAACAATAAACAGTCCTTTCTGTAAGGAAGAGTAGGCACTCTAGCACGAATGTCCATACCGCAATGGGGTAACAGAACTTCCTTGGCTCGGTGAGCCAGGCACTATGGCTTGGATTGTTGCATATAAGTGTAAATACTATATTACATGGCAAGATATTATATATATACTGTATATACACACAGGAAAAACATTAATGTAATCAGAGCAGGAATAACATATATACAGAAGCAGAGACAGTTAACCTCTTTTACTCAAGGACAGCCATGGCATCACTATAGCGTGTTGGAGGTATGCCTTTTGTGGTACGCTCAGAACGCCTAAGTGGAACGAGATTTGAATCAGGAACAGAGTCACTGAAATCAATTAAATCATATGTCGAAGGATTCTCTTGCACTAGAGCAATTGGTGGATAACAGCTAAATGGTAGTAGTTTAGGCGCCCACATAAGCTCAGTTAACGTTGGGGGTCTCTCTTTCGCTTCAGAAGGTGACAAGATCTCTGTACTCGTTGTCTCAGCTGGGGGCACCTCTGTGGGTAGTCCTTCTTTAAGGCACAGCTTCAGACGGTTTCGGTGTACTACTTGGGGCTGTCTCCCAGGTTTAGAGATCTCATACACGTCGGATTCAGGATATGGTATGGAGATGACACTGTATGGTTCTTTCTCCCAGAATGGATCCAATTTCCCATTCCGATGGTTATTCCTTAACCATACACGGTCGCCAACTTTCAGGGGCGCTGCATGGGCGTGACGGTTGTAATCCTCCTGTTGTCTCCTACGAACCTCATCCATGCGCGTTTCAACTATCTCTTTAGCTTCCTCCATACGTCGGCGGTGTTCAACAACCCAGTCTGTTATGGGTAGTGGATTGATGGTGTCAGGGACCTTCACACCAAGGGTTAAGTCTGAAGGAAGTTGACCTTGTCTTCCAAACATTAGATAAAATGGTGCGTATCCCGTAGATGTTTGGGGTGTGTTGTTGTAAATATAGGCCAAGTCCTTGATACGCTCAGGCCACTCAACACCAGGTGTAACTGCGGCTGTTCTTAGCATGCCGATGATCACTTGATTTGCCTTCTCGCACATACCATTCCCTTGAGGGTGATACGCTGTGGTTCGCAACTTCTTGCAGTCTTGGAACTGACACAGCTCACGGAACAATTGGGATTCAAACGCCGATCCACGGTCGGTGAGGATATGCTCAGGACAACCGTAATGGCGGACAAACTCTGCGTAGAAGGTCTCAGCCGTAGTTCTTGCTGTAAGATCTCTGACAGGCACGATGACAAGGAACTTGGAGTAATGATCCACCATTGTCAGAGCGTAGCTGTAGCCGGAACGTGTGGGACCCAACTTCACATGGTCCAGAGCAACAATTTCACACGGCTTTTGAGTCTTAATTGGATGTAGAGGGGCCTTCTGATCTCTTCGACCTTCCTTGGTGATACTACAGGCGGGACACTCTCGGCACCAACTCTCAATGTCACTCCTCATCCCAACCCAATAGAAGCGACGACGGATGGTAGCTTCGGTCTTTTGTACCCCGAAGTGACCGGATCTGTCATGATACGCCTCAAGTATCATCTGTGCGTCTCTTCTTGGTACGAGGATCTGATGAAGTCTTTCACCTGTGACAGGATCAAGAGTGTTTCTAAGTAGAAGGCCTCGTTGGACAAACAGGCGCTTCCTCTGTCGCCAAAGGCGTTTTAATTCCACGTCATGAAGACCTCTCTTTACACGGGTTGGTATTCTTCCTGTAAGCAGGAAATCTGACAATTCTCCTAAAACTCTGCTCTCTTCTTGGAACGTTTTCCACAGAGATGGCTCCTGGAGGGATTCGGCAGCTGTTTTCGCCAGAGATTCTCCTTCTACAGGGACACCAATAGCAACCTGTTGGGAAAACTTGTTGTAGAATGGTGGCATCTCCACCTCTTCCCAGATGTCTTCTCGGGGTGGTTCTTCTCCCACAGGCAACCTTGAGAGTGCATCAGCGTTAGCGTTGGACTTGCCACTGCGATACTTGACAGAGAACTTGTAATTCGCGAGTCTTGAGGCCCACCGTTGTTCAAGGGCTCCCAGTCGAGCAGTGTCCAGATGTGCCAACGGATTGTTATCTGTGTACACGGTAAAGGGTGTGGCAGCCAGGTAGTCTTTAAACTTCTCTGTCACGGCCCAGACAAGCGCCAGAAGTTCGAGTTTGAAAGAACTATAGTTCTGGTCGTTCTTCTCCGCGCCTCTCAGACTCCTGCTGGCGTAGGCGATGACTCGCTCTTTCTTGTCCTGAACCTGGGACAACACTGCACCCAAACCTTGGTGACTTGCATCTGTGTACAAGCGGAATGGCTGACTGTAGTCGGGATAGGCTAGAATTGGTGGTTGCGTCAGAAGTGCTTTAAGCGCTTGAAAGGCTTCCTCTTGACGCGCTGTCCAGTCTACCGGAAGCTTTTGGTTGTAGTTTTCTCTGGGACAACCGCGCAACAACTCGTTCAGAGGCTCGGCTACTTGGGCGAAGTGTGGTATGAAACGCCGGTAGTAACCTGCGAATCCAAGGAAGCTTCGGACTTCTTTGACGGTTGTTGGTCTTCGCCAGTTCTGGACTGCAGTGATCTTTTCAGGATCAGGTTGGACGCCTTGTGCGCTCACGACATGCCCAAGGTAGTGAACTTGGGGTTTCAACAGGTGGCACTTGGAGGGCTTCATCTTTAGGCCGTGCTGTATAAGTACCTTGAATACCTCGGACAGGTGACGAAGGTGTTCTTGGTATGTCCGGGAGAATACAATAACATCGTCCAGGTACAGTAGCACACTCTGGAAATTCTCATGGCCGAGGCACCTCTCCATAAGCCGTTGGAATGTGGCTGGGGCATTACATAGCCCAAATGGCATACTATTGAATTCAAAGAGTCCCATCGGGGTCGTAAACGCAGTCTTTTCACGATCTTCAGGCGCCATAGGGATTTGCCAGTATCCACTGGTTAAGTCCAGGGTCGAGAAACAGGTAGCTGATCCCAAAGCCGTTAGAGATTCCTCAATCCGCGGCAATGGGTATGCGTCTTTGTGCGTGACGTTGTTGAGTTTACGATAGTCCACACAAAATCGTAGGGTTCCGTCTTTCTTCTTGACAAGGACTAGCGGGGCTGCCCAGGGGCTGTTACTCTCCCGGATGACATCAGCATCTCGCATCTCTTGTATCAACTTTTTCACCGGTTGGTATATCGCTGGTGGTATTGGACGGTGACGCTCCTTGATTGGATGGTGGTCGCCAGTCAGAATGCGATGTTGTATGGTCGTGGTCTTACCAAAGTCCAATGGGTGTTTGCTGAATGCCTGTTGGTAACGCTTGGCCACATTGCGAACCCCATTGATGTGCTCTATAGGGGTATTGGCGTCTCCCACGTTCAATTCATCCCACCAGGACTTCGTGGCTCCATTCTGAATGTTCTCAGCAGCTTGGGTGGAACGCTGTGTGGCGGTAGAATCACCAGAGAGAATGTCTTCTGGTGCTAACCGGTGTAGCAGGGCCACAGAGTGGAACTTGTGGAGGTTCACGGGAGCATCGCCCAAGTTGACTAAGCGGACAGGAACACGTCCATTGGAAACTGTGACAAGGCTGCGGGCAGCCATCACAAGTGGTTGGCCATCTACCTGTATGGGTTGTAGCAAGGCCTCGTAGTCCTGATTTTCTATGCCCGGACGGGCACGGCACCACACCATAGTTTCTGTTCCAGGCTGTAGGGTTACTGGACGGGTATCTTGGATCCGGACTCGACCAATTTCACCTTGTTTGTTGGCGAACTTGTGCTGGGCATTGAGTACACGAATGGCCCGCTGAATGGTCTGCTGGTCACTGGGAGAAGCTGTAAGGAGAGAGGCATGCAAGGCATCCAACACTTCTGCAAAGCAATGGCGTAAAACATTCATGCCTAATATTACAACTGCAAACCTATCATCCTCTACATCAGTGACAATTACACCCTGTCTAGGCAGTTTCAAGTCCCCAATCTGGATAGTGGGTTCCCAATAACCCTGCTGTGGTATGGGCTGTCCATTGCTGGCACACAGATTTATCCATGTGTCAGGTGTTCTGTTCAACACACCTAAGTCCCAATGTTCAAGGAACACCTGCTTGCGCAGGGTTGTTACCTGAGATCCAGTGTCCACCAACGCTGTCAGAGGGACGCCGTTCACCCGGATTGTGATGTGTGGGCAGGCTGAGACGAAGCGTGACAATGGCACTGAAGATTCACCTGGGCCCTTCTTCTTTCCTCCCGAGGGGCGGCCCGCTGCCTCGGGGGTGGCCCGTTTAACTGAAAACACTGAGGCCTGGTGTGTCCATATCTATGGCAATAGGTACAGTATGGCCTCTCACTCTGCGGAGGTTTCACTGAAGACGGACGTCTGGGCGGCGACTCAGGTGAGATGTTGAGACTTCGCAAAGGATCACTGGACGATGAAGACGGCTGGGTCAGACGATCTAGACGGACGGTGATCTGTTCCATGGCACGGGTCAGATGATCCACTCGGGCCAGAAGGTCATCTCTGGAGTCTGCTGGTGTAGTCTGCGCAGTTTGGGCAGCAGGTGAGGTACCCAGAGGTAGTGACAGGACAACTGGAGCGATGCTTGTTGAGGGTCCAGGTGAGGGAGCACAGATGACTGGGCTCGGCTGGGGCTGCTCCTGTCCCAAGACCTGGATGGCAAGGGCCTTGAAGTCAGCAAACGTGATGCTGGGATGTTGTGCAGCAAGCATTCGCAACTGACTCTGGAGCAATGTGGTACCCGCCCCTTCTATGAAGCGGTCAAGCAAGATTTTATCAGAGTCCACATTTTCACGTGGATCCACTTGCACCACAGCTCTGAACGCCTCTTGGAGGGATAAAGCATAGTCCCGCAGGGTCTCACCAGGTAGTTGTCGTCTGGAAAAGAAGCGCATCTTTACCTCGGAGACAGATCGCACGTCAAAGTTCACCTGGAGTTTGTCCAGAATTTGCCCAGGGGTTCTTTTGTCAGAGGCAGGCCAGGATTTGACCTCCCTAGCTGCAGCACCCTCAAGCTGGCCCAGCAGGATCTGTATCTGCTGTTCTGTATTCAGAGGATAGAACTGGAAGAGAGACAGCATCTTCTCACGAAAGTCCCTGAGGGTATGCGCCTCCCCTTTGTAGCGTGGCAGCCATGGTACACCAGGGTAAAATGGCATGGAGAATGGTAGGCTGCTCGCCATGGGCACTGCTGGATCACTAGAAACAGATGGCACAATGTCACTTTGCTCAGTCATGTTGTTTGCAGGTATGACTGAAATTAGGTCGCCGTCTCTTTAAGAAACTCAACTGCTTGCTGGCAGGGAATGGAGACTACAACTTGGAATGCTGTAGCTATTAACAGAGTCACTGTGATGCAGGCTGACGGTGTGCTCCCCCTCTTTAATGGTGGCACTCCCCACGGACACTGTACACGGAAAACACTCGCTGGGGCCGTGGGAGGACTGAAGACAAGGACAGGGAGGCACAGTACTCACCGACAGCAGCTGCAGCGTGGACCGGAGATCAGCGGTGCACAGCAGGGATGGTGATGCGGCACCGGAGAGTCAGAAATGGCGCCGGCACGTTCGCCTTTCACTTTCTTGTATGGGTGCACTGGAGCATTGCGCTCAGCATTCTGGGCTCTCCTAAGATGGCGGCAGATGGGTCTCCTGGCCTCATGGGCAGTGCTAAAAATCTCCCGCACTTTTGCAAGGTTCAGTTAACCCTTTGTGGGCGTTCTTACACAGCGATGTGGCGCAGCAAACAAGTCCTGGGCGTTTTAACTCTTCCAGGGCTGTAACACACTGAGAGGACAGTCTTTATGGCTTACTTCAGGGGTATAGGGCTCCCCCTCTTTGTTGCAAGCACTCTCAGGGAATAAACTTGATCTTAGCAAAGTCCACAATAAAGACCGATGCTCTGGAGACAATTTGGCGCACTTTTCGTGGCGACTTTCTCAAAATGGCACACACCCGTATCCTGTTCGTGACGCCAGTTCTTCTTGCGGTGACCAGATGGAAGGTAACGCTGCAGTTGGGATTGCGGGGTGCAAACAGCGCAGACTTGTCACGGTCTCTGGGCACGAGGGCGCAGCGCTGGTGCTGTCCCACGTTACCACCACTGGTACCGGTGATGAGGGGGCTGCACAAATGTTGGTGGTGATTGTTCCCCCGGGGCGCTTCCCCTATACTGTGCCGACTGGTGGTGTTTGGGGCGCCCTGATGTTGTCGGTGCAGAGTCAGACACAGAAACGGTTGTAAAGTTGAACTTTTACTTCCATGGGTGTGGAGGCTCAAATGCTTAAACAGTTTCTTCAATACAAAACAACGGGGTACGCCTGGTGACACAGCAAAGTCCTGGGGTGCAGGGTAGACTTGATGAAAGGTGTTCCTAGCCCCTTATACTTCAGTGTTACAGCCCTAAGGTGCGTCTGGGCTCCTATTTGGCACATAGGAGGATGCCCACCATGATACTAGTACATAATATTCCCCACTCACGTTATGTGGTCCTGATAGCTCAGAGTTTCGGGGTGCAATAGTCAGGGTGGCAGGATATTCCACAGGTCTGGCCTTGGCCCCTGGATCCTGTGATACTTGCTATGGAGCACGTGTTCCAGAATGTTCTCTCCACAGTCTCATGCTGACAAGATGATGACGAGTGACTTCCTTCAGGGCGATGGCTAGGCAGACAGGGGACAGGATCTTCTGAATAGCTGGAGTATGTCAGCTCTCCAACCTTCCTGGACCTGTCTAGGACTTGAGATTCCTGCACTAAACTCACTGCTTTCTTCACAGGACATCACACTTATCTCCTCACCTCCTCCTCCTAACACTCCACACTTCTAACTCCTCACACGCAGGACCTTCCTGCAAGGGTGTTACCATGGGGACCCAGTGATCAGCTGACTCCTCCCCTTTTCCCAGGCGATGTCCTCCCATTGGACATTTGGTTACTATTCAATCCTATGGGAGGTGTAATGCATGTGTGAGGCTCACTAGGTGGCACTGTGTTGTGTGAGACTCAGGACCCCCTGCTATGTCACACAGGCTATGAAGCAACAGGAAATAATACAATGCACAGAGATCACCCTCAGCCCAGCCATAGCCAGCTCTGGGATGCCACATTTGCGCACACAGCAGGGCGCAGAAGGGAAGGAGCGCTATGTGGCTTTTGGAGCACAGATTCAGATGTTTGGTATCTGGACACCATGTCATGTTTGCAGAGCCTCTAATGTACCAAAAAATTGGAATGTCCTAGGCAGTGACCCCATTTTGAAAACTGCACCCCTCAAAGAATTTATCAGGGGGTGTAGTGAGCATTAGTATCCCAGATGTGAATGCACAGCGGATGGTGAACAGTGAATATGTAAGCTGTGCGGAGTACATGGGGAACACGAAATTCCCTACTATATCCCCAGTAGCTCCTATGATTGAGGGGGGGTCACTCTGGGGGTCACTTCTGGTTTATTATCCTTCGTAAGCTCTAAATCTGGTTTGTACCCTGATATAGGCTCTCACCGCTTATACATTCCCTTCCTGCCGCAGCCAGTTGTGTTCTAATGATTTGGTGATTTTTGGGGTTTTTGTCTTCAAATTGTACAAGCTGTATTCTTTATTTTTCGCATGATGTAGCCATATGAGGGCTGATTTTTTTGCGGTATGATATGCATTTTTTAATGACACCATTTTTTTTGAGTGTCTATAACTTATTGAATAAATTATATTAACTCTTTCTGGGTGGATTAAAAAAAAAATATCAATTCTGGAATTGGTTTTTACCTTTTAATTTTTTTGCCGTGTGGCGTACAGCATAAGTAACATGTTACCTTTATTCTGCAGGTCGGTACAATTACGGCGATACCTCATTTATATTGTTTTTTTATGAGTTACTAATTCTGCAGAACAAAAATCCATTTGTGGACATAAATCAATTGTTTTTGCATCACCATCTTCTGAGATGCGTAAAATTTTTATTTTTCGGTTGACAGACTTGGTTTACGGCTTATTTTTTTGCGGGAGGACATGGGCTTTTTATTGATATTGTTTTGAGGTACATATGAGTTTTTGATCACTTTTTATAGCATTTTTTTGTAAGCGAGATCAAAAATCATTACTTCCAGCGTTTTTTTTCCGTTTTTTTTTCGACGTTCACCGTGTATGTTAAATATTGTTTCAGTTTTATTGTACAGGTTGTTACGGACGCGGCGATACCAAATATGCGTTGTTTTTATTTTTTTTATTTTTTTTTTATATAATTCATTTTATATAGGAAAAGGGATTTTGGGGGGCTTTATAACTTTAGTAATTTTTTTTTTTACACACTTTATTTTTTTTTTAACTTTTTTTTTACATTTTTTACCTGTCCTATAAGGACACCTGAGCCAGCGATGCTCTGATCCTGGCTCAGTATTATAGACTGCAATACATGAGCATACTCTTGTATTGCAGTCTATACAAGAATGTCAGCCGATGTAGACGCATCGGCTGACTTCTTCACATCCCGGCAGGATTAGCCAGGTAGTGGGGGCTTCAGGTAGCCTGGGGTCACTGGCCAGACCCCGGGCTACAGAAAATAGATATTGGCAACCCCCGATCTCGCCGCGGTAACATGGCGGGCGGTAACATGGCGGAACCCCTTGGATGCCGCGGTCATGTTTGACCACGGCATCCAAGGGGTTAAAACCTCTGATCGGAACTCAGTTACGACCGGGGTTTATGGAGCAGGGTGTTAGCTGTCAGTTACAGCTAACACCCGCTCCCGATCCCGGTCACAGGGTCTCTGAAGTGCTGGTCGTAAATTTACTATTGGCCGAACTTCAGAGACCAGGACCGCTGGCCGTAAATTTACGGCCGGTGGTCGTCAACCGGTTAAATCACCCCCTTTACCTAGATCTCAAATAAAAATAAACAAATTATGTATACCTGTGTCTGAAAATTCCTAACTACAAGCATATAAAAAATATTTTTCCCACGGGGTGGGTGCCATAGCGGGGGGAAAAAACAAAATGGCCGAACCACCATTTTTTTCTGTTTTGCATCCCAAAAAATTTGAACAAAAGTGAATGGCCAAGCAAAAAAAAAAAAAAGATGCCTTACACATCCCTGTGTAAATATAAAAAATATAAATAATTAATATAAGAGATATAAAAAAAAATTATGGATGTTAGATTATGGAAATTCCTGGATTTTTGTTAAAATATAAGAAAAACTATATATATCCAAAGCCAAAAGAAAATGGCGCAAATGCAGTTTTTTTTTTTCTAAATTCCCCCTATTAATGTTTTTTGGCAGCCTCCCAGTACGTGTGTCCCGCAAAAAATAAGCCCTCTTACACTGAGTGAACAAAAAAAAATAAAGTAATGGCTTTTGGAACACACTGTTGAACCCACAAGTTGCAGCCCACTAACCATGTGTAAGTAGCAGAGAAAGGAGTAGCTATAGTTGTCTGAAAGCCGACACCCAAGGAAAACTTGCCACTGAGCATACCTGAAAGCCTACCAAACAAACACACACCATACCCTGAGCAGAGCTTACATTACACTCTCCTCCCCCATATATTAAATACCGTACCCCCTCCAGCTAACGCGTTTCTGCTGGTTCCTTGCCAGCTTATCAGAGGTGTTGGATGAAAATATAAGTGCCGTATGGCAGCATAGACTGCCCTGTCAGCCATGATGACTGGCCACCTTTTGTTTTAATATAACCTCCATGAAAGTATTAGTGAGGCTGTGGCTCTAACTATTGTTCTACCCATTCAATACAACGGATTTAACACTGTGGACCTTACTGGCTGATTTGTGAGGGGGGGCTCAAATAGTTTAGACCGAGACAATATGACAGCTCACATTTAGTTAATTAATATGTTAATGTGATGATGCTGGACCTAGGGTGTTGTGTTGATATTTATAACACAATGCTTCACCTGCGTGATATTTGCTAGATATGCCGCATTAACACACTCCATACCTTCAACCTAGTTTAGCATCACTAAGCGGAAGTATTCAGTGATGTTTTTAGGCTCATAGATTTTATCTTATTTAATTTGAATAAAAGTTACATTTTAGTGTACTATTATTTATAGTGTTTTTTAGAATCTGAAACTAACCTGAGTGCAGAATAATGACCACGTGACAGTGACGTAGATAGCAGAGGGGGCAAAACGGGCGGCTGTCCGGGGCCCACTGACTCTGTGGGGTCCACCCCGGGGCCGCCATAAATACATCTTTTACTTTTAACTAGATCAGTGTCTGCAGGATCCTTCATGAGACATACTCCCTGAGTTTCCTCCCTTTGCTGCAGACCCTCCAGTTTCACCTCTCACACAGGGACACAGGAGGATTCTTGTGGTTAGGTCACATTAATCTTCTTAAAATGAATATCATCCCCAGACTCCTGTACCTCTTTCAGACTATCCCAATTGACCTCCCCAAAGATTTCCTCTCCTCTATCCAGAGAACCTTCACTAAATTCGCTTGGCCCTCAAAACCCCCTAGAATTTCTAAACAGGCACTCTCCAGATCTAAGTGAAGAGGTGGTTTGGCAGTCCCGGAATGTTGACAATACTACCTAGCTGTGGTTGCTGCACATATACTGGATTGGCATCACTCCCAGCATTCTAAACTCTGGGTCGCCCTGGAGGGGGGTCTCTGCCCTTTCCCACTTATTTCTCTTCCATGGGAACACAATCGCCATGATGCAGCTCTTCTCTGACCCAGCGGTGATTTCATCTGCCAGGGACCACAGACTGTAAGAGCTGCTGGGCCCTAGAGGACCGAGATCAGCTCTGCAGTTATGAACAGGAGGCTCCTGTAACTGTGGCTAAATGTATCAACTCCAGTTGCATGAGAAAAAAAAAATATAAAAATACTGTTAAAATGCCCCCCAAAAGATCTATTATGACCTTTATTGGGGGCAGAATGTAATTAAATAAATAGATAAATAAATAAAATAAATAAATGAAAGTAAAATAGTAATAAAGAAAGTTAAAACCACACCAACATCACAGGTTCTAAATCTGCCACCCCACGACACAACACTACATAGAAATTACTGCAACGGAGAGGGAAAACTGTTTCAAAAAGTTTTTTGTAGCACTTTGTGATATTAAAAAAGTGAAAAAATGTAACAGAGACACTTTTTCCCTCTTTTTTGCATACATTTTTCTGCGTGTGTACGTGCGTATGTACGTGCGTGTGTGTGTATCTATATATATGTGTATATATGTATCATATATAATAAAGAACATGCAAAAATAAAAATGACATAAAAATAAAGCCCTATGTGTCACCGAAAAAAACTAAAAATGTGTCCGGTCCTGAACCAGGCACAATATCCCGTTACTGAAGTGGTTAAAGGGTTATACCCTACTAGATATTTACAATAATTTTAAGGAAAAGAAAAATTTGGGAGTTTATTTTAACATATCATATCAATAATTGTTAGAAACTTACTGTTCCCACTCACATTTCAAAGCATTTACAGGTGCATCTCAATAAATTAGAATATTTTTGAAACGTTCATTCATTTCAGTAATTCAGTAATTCAATTCATAATCATCAGTCTTCCATGATTGTGTGTCCTACTGAACCAAACTGAGGGACCATTTAAAGGCTTAGGAAACGGAAGCCCATAAGGCGGTCATGAGGGGTCACTGCATAGCTCTAGCCACCCGACTTAAGAAAGATAGAAAGGCCAGGGAGGTGGCCTTAGTGTCCTGAATCCGATCTCTATCGGATTGCTTGGCCCAAGCCCCCTCAGTCTCCACTCTCCACCACTTAGTAGCGGCCAGAGCAGACCTCCGCGACCTCGCCACTCAGGCTGCCCACCGTCTTTTCCTTTACAGTCACCAGCGCTATTATGAAAGAGGCAATAAAGCCCACACCTTGCTCTCTAAGACCCTACGCGACTATCAGGCCTCTTCCATACTGCATGCAATCCGCGACTCTTATGGTGTCCTCCAACATCATTCTGACTCTATAGTGTCCCTATTTAAAGATTATTATACTAAACTATATAACCTTCCTTCCCGTTCGGGTGCTGACCGTGTTTCCTAGGACATGGCCTTACACTTTTCCCTGGACGCTTGCCCCCTCCCTAGGCTCCCATCCTCAGCAATTGCTACTCTAAATGCTCCTGTCATGGAGGATGAGCTTACCGCTACCCTTAGGGGTCTCCCGAATGGCAAGGCTCCGGGCCCGGACAGGTTTTATGTACCTGTTTTATAAAACATTTCAATATGACCTGCTTCCACACATGTGCCGCCTCTTTAACTCCTTCCTTGATGGCTCCCCTATCCCTCAGTCCATGCTTCATTCTCATATCACCCTAGTCTCCAAACCTTGCTAGGATCATCCGGAGTGCTCTAATTACCACCCCATTTCGCTCCTGAATACCGATTTAAAACTTTTCACTAAGGTTTTGGCCAACAGGCTTAGAGTCTGGCTTCCGTCTCTAATCCATAAGGACCAGGTGGGTTTTGTCCCTTGTTGTCAAGGGGGAGATAACACCAGAAAGACTGTGGACTTAATAGATGTCGCCAACCGCTCTGCTACCCCCACCCTCCTTTTGAGCCATGATGCCGAGAAGGCCTTTGACCACCTTGACTGGTCATTTATGTTCTCCACTCTTGAAAAATTGGGGTTCTCTGGAGCCTTTCTCATGGCTATCGGGGCACTGTACTCTCAGCCCTCAGCTGTGGTAAAACTCCCTAACTGTCTCTCATCACCGTTCCTCATCTATAATGGGATGTGTCAGGGGTGTCCCCGCTCCTATTTGCATTGTGTATTGAACCCCTAGCCTCCCAGATTCGATCTAACCATGACATCACTGGGGTAGTGGTTAGGGATAGGGACTTTGAGATTAGCTTGTTTGCTGACGACGTTCTTTTAACCCTTACTAATCCGCACACGTCCCTCCCCAATCTTCTCCAAGTGCTGAAAACATATGGCAGTTTTTCTGGCTATAAAGTTAATCCTACCAAGACCGAAGCATTACCTATTAACGTCCCTGACTCTACTTTACAGCTGCTCCAGTCTAACTTAGATTTTCAGTGGAGGGAGCACTCCCTCTGTTATTTGGGAATTCAGCTGTCTCCTTCTTATTCTACCCTTTACTCAGTTAACTATTCTCGCCTGTTTGGTGAATTACATTCTATTTTAGACAAGTGGCGTTCTCTCCATATTTCCCTCATTGGTCGTGTTACCGCTGTCAAAATGACTCTCCTCCCAAAACTTCTTTACTTCTTTGAAATGCTCCCAATCGCTGTCCCTCGCTCAGAGCTACGTGCCTTCCAAAAATCGATTTTCCAGTTTATCTGGAATGGTAAACGCCATTGTATTCCCCGCTCAGTGATGTTGTCAGGCAGAGGTGAGGGGGGTTGGCGGTCCCACATGTTTTGCATTACTACTGGGCATCCCATTTGCGTTGTATCCAGTTCTGGGCTGCTCCGCAGGCTTACACGAAATGGGTTGAGATTGAGAAGCTTTGGCTAGCACCGATGCACCCTAATGCATTCTTGTGGTCCTGTTCCTCTCCCCTCCCTTCCACCCCTCTCCTAGGACCCATCCGCTTCATGCGAGCTATTTGGATCACCTGCTCCAAACTTTTTCCTCTGGCCTCTCCATGTTCCTCTGTGGTTTCCTTCTTTTGCAACCCACTCCTCCCGGATGGACTCACGGCGGCTATGGTACGGCCCTGGAGTAAATTGGGCCTCTTTCATATTGCTGACCTGGTGGATCCATCGACCTTGGAGCTCAGGCCCTTTGGCTGTTTTACCTCTGTGCTGCATTTGCGTACTTGTGAGTGGTTGCACTACCAGCAAATTGTCCACTTTGTGGCCTCCCAGTTTGGTTCCCTGAAGGTCTCCGTTCCTACTGCCTTTGAAAAGGTTTGCCATGCGGGTATCTCCACGGCAGGTCTGATATCAGGCGTCTATAGGCTCCTTTCCTCTCCAGAGGGACAGGACCCTGTCTCCCATAAGTATATGATTAAGTGGTCTGGGGCTCTGAATAGGCAGATCTCACCCGGGCAATGGCAGATTATTTGGTCTCGTGCAGCTAAGTCCTCTACCTGTATTACTTTCCGCAAGACCCAATATAAGTTACTTATACATTGGTACCAAACCCCTGCCTTGTTCCATTCTCTTAATCCTAGCATTCCTTCCATTTGTTGGCGCTGCCAGGCGGGGAGTGGGTACGTTATGCCACTTTTTTGGGAATGTCCGGGGATACGGCCCTTCTGGATAGAGGTTAGATCCCTCACTGATGTCCTTTTTATTCAAGGTGTTCCCCTGGATCCCTTTACCTATTTGCTTAATCTTCCCCCCAATGAACCTAGGTAAGCAGACCTCTAAATTGTTTCTATACTTATGTACTACCGCTAAAACCATCATTGCTCTCCATTGGAGGAAGACTTCTCCACCCACTGGTCCAGAGCTTATTGCTTGAGTGAAAGACGTCCGCAGTATGGAATATTTGACGGCTTCTCTCAATCATACAATGGAAGCCTTTACTGCTGTGTGGTCATCCTGGGACGCATATTGTATTCTACATGGTCTCTGACTCCTCCCCCTCCTTCACTCTTTATCCTTCTTCCCTTCCCCTCTTTCCCTTGTTGTTACCCTCCTCTCCTGCCTGTGTTCTTTGTGTTGTCACTGGACGATTTGTCATGTATACTTTTTCTTTTTTTTTTTCTGTTTCTCTTGATTTCACCTCCCATATTGTTGTTATGTTACTTATAAAAATTTCAATAAAAACTAGTTAAAAAAAAAGGCGTAGGAAACCTTGGCAGGTGACACACTGAATTTAAAATACTGAATATTAAAATTTTCTTAGATTTTGGTTTTCATTACCTGTAATCCATAATCAATATTTACAGAAATAAAACACTTGAAATAGAACACTCTGTGTGTGTGAAGAATCTAGAAAATATAGGCCATTTTTTTAATTTAATTACTGAAAGAAATAAACGTTTCAAAGATATTCTAATTTATTGAGATGCACCTTTAAGAAGAGCGAAAGTTTTTTTTCCACTAGATGGCGATAATGATTTGCTGCAAAACCCGAATTCTGAATGGAACAAATTGTGTTGCAGAAGAATAATATTTCTTTAAAATAGAAGATTGCTAAGATGTACAGACTGCTTTGTCTATACTTTGATCTTTCAGCAGTCACTGGTACAGTATTATATTTCATAATTTTCACATTTGTTTAATAAGTTTCTTTATTTACAACATTTAGCCTTCAGTGTATTCATGAATGTGCTTTTCTTGGTAACATTGGTGGCCTGGCATATCTTCAGATGCATCATTTCATTTTAGCAGCTGCTCCTTCCACTAAGGGTTAAACTCTACGTTTCCTTGTAATGCATGTTGTGATGAAAGGAGCCTTTTTGTGTATGTATTATTACAGAATCATATTCAGGGTTGGACTGGCCCACCAGGGTACTGGTGAATCCCCCAGTGGACCCCATGCCTTTAGTGGGCCCTACCGGACCCCCATTGCTTATTTTTAGGCAGTGGAGGGCTGGTAACGATTGCGGCTGCAAGGGGTGCGACCGTGACTAGAGTGCTACTGGGCCCGCTGGAGATGGCCGGGGCCCCGCAGCACTGTAATAGCGATCGGGGAAAGCCTGGTTCACCGACCGCTAAACATATTGTTAATGGAAAGGAGCCCGGCATTATGTTGGCACTTTCCAATACCGCTATTATTATACACTGAGGTCACCTCAGTCCCCAGAGTATAATCGGATGCCCAGGGGAGGAGATTAAATATAACAAATACTTACACTCACCTTTCCTGAGACTCCGATGACTCCCATCATCTTCTTCAGGGCTCTTCCAGGCTGTGAATGAGGTCACGTGCCCCAGACGTCACTGCTGGGGCCTGTGATTGGTCCTCAGCAGTCACGTAGGGCGCTCCAGCATAATGACGTCAGCACGCCCCACGTGATCGCTGAGGCCCAATCACAGGTCTCAGCATTGACGTCAGAAGGGCCTGACTTCAATTGCACGCAGAAGAAGACCAAAGAGAATGCAGGAGACAGGTGGAAGGAGCGAGGATGCCCAGGAGAGGTGAAGTAAGGTGAGTATACGTTTTTTATTTTCTATCTCCTCCCCTGGGCCTCCAATTATTATACTCTGGGGTCTAAGGCGACCCTATTGTATAATAATAGCACTAAAACTATTAGGAGTGCCAAACCTCACAAATATTCGTCAAATTTTTTGGGGTTCGGTTGAAGCGGCTTAAAGGGGGACTCCTGGAAGCATTTGATACTGTTTGGGGCCACTATGGGGTGAATAATATACTGTGTGGGGCCACTGTAGAGCATATTATACTATGTGGGGGCTACTGTTGAGCACTATATACTGTATAGGGGCCACTGTGCTCTATATTGTACTGTGTGGGAGCCACTGTGCACTATATTATACTGTGTGGGGGGCCACTGTGAAGCATATAATACTGTGTGGGGGGTCACTGTGGAGCATATTACACTGTGTGGGGCCCCTTCATTATTTACATTACACCCCATCTATTTTATAGCAGACATGTGATATTATTACAGAATGTAATTAAATTGCACGGTCACTATAAAACAGATCTGTGCGATGTAAATAGCAAAGGGGTGAGGGCGCTTGCAAAAGCACCACGGTCCCTTCAAACAATTGATCAGCAAGGGCCCTGGGTGTCAAACCCCCGCTGATCTTTTAGATCTCTTAGACTGTTAGGACCCTGCAGATCAGATGATTACCAGAACACGCAGCTCCCAGTTTCCATGCTGGGCCCAGTTCACTCACCATATTCTTGATAACCACAGTTGTGGGTACTAAAGTTGTATGTGCCATGTTAATGTTAACAATTCCAGGAGCCAAGCTGCTCGCTTGCCATACATAGTGTAGAGGTGGGTTTAGGTAGTGCAGTGGTGCACATCGTATGGCGGATGAGCAGCATGGCATTGTTATTACCTGTAGCCGTGCTATGTCGGCACGGCTGATCCGCAGGGGTCCTGGTGGTGGGCCCCTAGAAACAATTCCACTGGTGGGCCCTAGACAACCCAGTCCGACACTGATCATATTGTTCATATGTATATCCTTAGTGAATGTATTGTTTATGCATGTCTTATCCGTATGCTTCATTGGGTTAGGTCAGATGGGTGGGTCAGCATTAAGACCATTATTTACCTGCAGCCCAAAAACAGATGTCCCTAAGAGGATTTTATTGTTGTATAACTAGTTGTTTTTATAACTAGAATGTGACCCTCTAATGACCTCATGGCCATTTGTGGAGGATTCCTCATTCCAAGGCACACATGAAAACAGTCATCTTTCAAACCCTTAAGATGTGGAGAAGGGGAGGAGGAGGTCATTCTGGCAGGGGCATAGCTAAGCACAAGCAGGAGCCTCAACCTACAAGACACTGAGAATTCCATGACCGCATGTGACATCTGTGGAAGTCAGCTGATAGTCCATCAGAAGAGATCCTTCAAGCTACCTGAAATAAAAGACTAAGTATTTTTCTATCTTTCTCCTTATTATTAAAAACGGCTTGTTTGTCATGTCAACAGGTTGTCTACTTTTATAAATAGCACTGAACCCTTTGTATAGTAAATTGTTAAATGTAATGGTATTTTGCATTTGCTCTATGAACCCATTACCTTTTTGAAGTGTTATTGTCTGACTGTTGGAGAGACGCGTGTATATGGGAGCAAGGTTTCCACTAAACCTAGCAAGTCCTCTTCTCAGGATCCAGATAAGACACCAATATTATAAATAGTGCATGGTAAGTGGGGGCCACATTATAGATTTTGCACTGGGGCCCAAGAGCTTCAATTTAAGCCTCTGTACAGTGCCTTGCGAAAGTATTCGGCCCCCTTGAACTTTTCAACCTTTTGCCACATTTCAGGCTTCAAACATAAGAATATGAAATTTAAATTTTTTTGTGAAGAATCAACAACAAGTGGGACACAATTGTGAAGTGGAACGAAATTTATTGGTTATTTTAAACTTTTGTAAAAAATAAAAAACTGAAAAGTGGAGCGTGCAATATTATTCGGCCCCTTTACTTTTAGTGCAGCAAACTCACTCCAGAAGTTCAGTGAGGATCTCTGAATGATCCAATGTTGTCCTAAATGACTGATGATGATAAATATAATCCACCTGTGTGTAATCAAGTCTCCGTATAAATGCACCTGCTCTGTGATAGTGTCAGGGTTCTGTTTAAAGCGCAGAGAGCATCATGAAGACCAAGGAACACACCAGGCAGGTCCATGATACTGTTGTGGAGAAGTTTAAAGCTGGATTTGGATACAAAAAGATTTCACAAACTTTAAACATCCCAAGGAGCACTGTGCAAGCAACCATATTGAAATGGAAGGAGTATCAGACCACTGCAAATCTACCAAGACCCGGCCGTCCCTCTAAACTTTCATCTCAAACAAGGAGAAGACTGATCAGAGATGCAGCCAAGAGGCCCATGATCACTCTGGATGAACTGCAGAGATCTACAGCTGAGGTGGGAGAATCTGTCCATAGGACAACAATCAGTCGTACACTGAACAAATCTGGCCTTTATGGAAGAGTGGCAAGTAGAAAGCCATTTCTCAAACATATCCATAAAAAGTCTCATTTAAAGTTTGCCACAAGCCACCTGGGAGACACACCAAACATGTGGAAGAAGGTGCTCTGTTCAGATGAAACCAAAATCGAACTTTTTGGCAACAATGCAAAACGATATGTTTGGCGTAAAAGCAACATAGCTCATCACCCTGAACACACCATCCCCACTATCAAACATGGTGGTGGCAGCATCATGGTTTGGGCCTGCTTTTCTTCAGCAGGGACAGGGAAGATGGTTAAAATTGATGGGAAGATGGATGGAGCCAAATACAGGACCATTCTGGAAGAAAACCTGTTGGAGTCTGCAAAAGACCTGAGACTGGGACGGAGATTTATCTTCCAACAAGACAATGATCCCAAACATAAAGCAAAATCTACAATGGAATGGTTCACAAATAAACGTATCCAGGTGTTAGAATGGCCAAGTCAAAGTCCAGACCTGAATCCAATCGAAAATCTGTGGAAAGAGCTGAAAACTGCTGTTCACAAACGCTCTCCATCCAACCTCACTGAGCTCCAGCTGTTTTCCAAGGAAGAATGGGCAAGAATTTCAGTCTCTCGATGTGCAAAACTGATAGAGACATACCCCAAGCGACTTGCAGTTGTAATCGCAGCAAAAGGTGGCGCTGCAAAGTATTAACTTAAGGGGGACAAATAATTTGGCACGCCTCACTTTTCAGTTTTTTATTTTTTTACAAAAGTTTAAAATATCCAATAAATTTCGTTACACTTCACGATTGTGTCCCACTTGTTGATTCTTCACCAAAAAATTAAAATTTTATATCCTTATGTTTGTAGCCTGAAATGTGGCAAAAGGTTGAAAAGTTCAAGGGGGCCGAATACTTTCGCCAAGGCACTGTATATATACACACACATACACACACAGTGGGGATAAAAAGTATTTAGTCAGCCACCAATTGTGCAAGTTCTCCCACTTAAAAAGATGAGAGAGGCTTGTAATTGTCATCATAGGTAGACCTCAACTATGAGAGACAAAATGAGAAAACAAATCCAGAAAATCACATTGTCTGATTTTTAAAGAATTTATTTGCAAATGATGGTGGAAAATAAGTATTTGGTCAATAACAAAAGTTCATCTCAATACTTTGTTATATATCCTTTGTTGGCAATGACAGTGGTCAAACGTTTTCTGTAAGTCTTCACAAGGTTGGCACATACTGTTGCTGGTATGTTGGCCCATTCCTCCATGCAGATCTCCTCTAGAGCAGTGATGTTTTGGGGCTGTCGCTGGGCAACATGGACTTTCAACTCCCTCCAAAGTTTTTCTATGGGGTTGAGACCTGGAGACTGACTAGGCCACTCCAGGATCTTGAAATGCTTCTTACGAAACCACTCCTTCGTTGCCCTGGCGGTGTGCTTGGGATCATTGTCATGCTGAAAGACACAGTAACATTTCATCTTCAATGCCCTTGCTGATGGAAGGAGTTTTGCACTCGAAATCTCATGATACATGGCCCAATTCATTATTTCATGTACACGGATCAGTCGTCCTGGTCCCTTTGCAGAGTAACAGCCCCAAAGAATGATGTTGCCACCCCCATGCTTCACAGTAGGTATGGTGTTCTTTGGATGCAACTCAGCATTCACTCTCCTCCAAACACGATGAGTTGTTTCTACCAAACAGTTCTACTTTGGTTTCATCTGACCATATGACATTCTCCCAATACTCTTCTGGAACATCCAAATGCTCTCTAGAAAACTTCAGATGAGCCCGGATATGTACTGGCTTAAGCAGGGGGACACGTCTGGCACTGCAGGATCTGAGTCCCTGGCCACGTAGTGTGTTACTGATGATAGCCTTTGTTACGTTAGTCCCAGCTTTCTGCAGGTCATTCACTAGGTCCCCCTGTGTGGTTCTGGGATTTTTGCTCACTCTTCTTGTGATAATTTTGACCCCACGGGGTGAGATCTTGCATGGAGCCCCTGATCGAGGGAGATTATCAGTGGTCTTGTATGTCTTCCATTTTCTAATTATTGCTCCCACAGTTGATTTCTTCACACCTAGCTGCTTGCCTATTGCACATTCAGTCTTCCCAGCCTGGTGTAGGTCTACAATTTAGTTTCTGGTGTCCTTCCACAGCTCTTTGGTCTTCACCATAGTGGAGTTTGGAGTGTGACTGTTTGAGGTTGTGGACAGGTGACTTTTATACTGATAACAATTTCGGACTATAAGATGCACTGGACCATAAGATGCACCTAGGTTTTAGAGGAGGAAAATGGTTAAAAAAAATTTGAAGTAAAAATATGTGGTAAAATATTTAATATATTGGAGTCGTAGTTTTGCAACAGCTGCAAGACCACATTCACAGGTGGCCCTGCAGTTGTACGGGGATGCATAGGGCATCTTTGTTTTGCGGGGCCAGATGTACTTTTTAGTTATACCATTTTGGGGAATGTCTATTGCTTTGATCACTTTTTATTCAAATCAAAGGTGAAACAGCGAAAAAAAACAGCAGTCCAGCACTTTTGATTTTTTTTTTCCCGCTATGACGTTCACCCAACGGGAAGAATATTTTTATAAGTTTGTAGACCAGGCATTTTTGGACACAGGGATACCTAATGTGTATGTGTTTCACAGTAATATTCTACTTTTATATGTATTCTAGGGAAAGGGGGTGATTAGAATTTTTATTTTTATTTATTTATTACTATTTTATTATCCCCCCTAGGGGGCTTGAACCTGCAATCATTTGATTGCAAGTCCCATAGACTGCAGTACAATTGTATTGCAATCTATTGGAGATTCCGTACATTACTATTGCGGCTGGTCATAGACCAGCCCCAATAGTAATATTCCTGAGACAAGCCTGGGAGCCTTCATAAGGCTCCCGGCTGTCACAGGAACAGGTTGTCTCCCGCTATCTTGCCTCGCGGGAGCCGGTCTGCAACTTCAAAGGCATGGGGCCTGTCCCGGGGGCTACTTTGTCACTATAGGAGGACTTTAACCCCTTAACGCTATTTCACGTACATGTACGTCAGGGAATGTGGTTAGTTACTGCATCCCCACGTACAGGTACGTGACGGTGATCGAGCGGGCTCAAAAGCAGAGCCCGTGCGATCACCGCGGGAGCCCAGCTGTATCTGACAGGGAATTTAGTGTACCCAATGTACTCCGCACATCTTACATATTCACTGTTCACCATCCGCTGTGCATTCACGTGTGGGATACTAATGCTCACTACACCCCCTGATATATTCTTTGAGGGTTGCAGTTTTCAAAATGAGGGATTCCACTTTACTGGTACTTTAGAGGCTCTGCAAACATTACTTGGCGTCCAGATACCAAACCTCTAAATATACACTTCAAAAGCCAAATAGAGCTTCTTCCCTTCTGCGCCCTACTGTGTGCCCAAACTGCAGTTTATGCCCACACGTATGACACTGGTGTACCCAGGATAACGTACTTAATGTCATATGTGGTGTGAGGGTGTGAACCTAGAGGGTGCTGGAGAGCGACCCAAAATCAGGGTTGAAAAGGTCCTCGACCACACCCATACTGGGGGGCTTCACTCCAGAGAGACTGCACACAGCAGGAGAGTGTTGCTGCTAACCTGCAGGGAGCAGGTGGATTGTGGAACCAGCTGGAGACGGACAGGTGGTCTGTTTCAAGAGGACTGGGTTCCAGAAGGGACTGGTTAAGCTCAGTGTGAGCCAGACTGCTGAGGAGAAACCTCAGTAAATCTTGCCCTCAGAAGTTAGTGAGGGTTCAAGTAGTGAGCTATTGCCCTATATGCGAGCTAGGCTGTTTTGTTGTTTTTGTTCCTGTTTACTTTTACAAGCTGAATCCATTTCTTTTGGTTTACTGTTATCTGCTGTGCGGTTTATTTGGCACCCAGCGCCACCAACACCTCTGTAAAGTTCAGGAAGCTGCCACCTTTGAAGCTAAACTACCCCCAATTGTCACACATGGTGCTTCGGATGCGGGCAAAAAGAGATCTACGCAAATCCTGGAAGATAAGTGTTTGGTAAACTGCAGTATCTCTAAATGTGCATTGTGGCCTACAGCTGAAAAAGAAGTCTGTGATTTCAAGTCAGAAACCCAGGAGGGGTGAGTGGAACTACAAAATAGCAAAACTGTGTGCAAAACTGGTGAAAGTAAAACTCTGGAAGAGGAATCCAGGGAATGGACTTTAAGTATACTGTGGCACAGAAGTCTGTAAAGTGCTTGCTGATGGCAAGAAAGTAAGCAATGTGTGTAGAAGCTGGATATTGCAAACAGTCTATGTGAAAGGTTATGATGCCATGTCTGTGTTTTCTGTGGAAGACAGAAGAAAATGCTGGTTGTTGTAGTGTCACATAAATTAACTGTTTGCTGAATACACGTGACTACAGAAAATATTAAAAAGTTGCTGTTGGTTGAACCCAAGGTTTCTGGTGAATATTGTGTACTCTTGTTATTAAACCATGGGCAAGAAAAAGAAAACTTCAGTTTGTAAGAAAGCAGAAAAGTTGTGCACAGGTGTGTTGGTGCAGCAGTCTCAAGGCAGAGAGACACAAAACCCGGAACAGAGCCTGTGGAGTGCAAGTAAAGAAAATGGCTTGCATGAGAGTGACTTAGTTTTTCTGAAGCACCTCTGTTCTATGGATGAATATGTCCCTGCTGACTGTCTCATACTGCAGTGCATGAAAGCGCCAAAGAAGAAAATATTATGGTGAAACAGCTTCAAGTTGAGATTAAAACCATCAGGTTTATTTGAGTATGAAATGTCTGATTGGAAATGGCAACTTGAGGTATCAGAAAAAGAGAACTTGAAGTTAGAACTTGACTCTATAAAGAGTTTACATCCTAGTCATTGTGAAAATGTGGTGCTGGGTTTGCCTGGAATGGACTATGTCACTAAGAAGGAGTTTGCTCAAATGAAATGCGCTGTATCTAATAAAGTTCTACAGAGTGTGGAGCAAAAGCAAGTGCTTGAGAAGCAATTGCAGGAGTTAAAGGACCAGCATATCCAAGATTCCAGTGCCAAACAGTGTGACATTGAAAAATTATGATATGAGCTTGAAACTGCTAAACGTGAGAAAAGTGAATTTTTGCAACGTCAATAAGAATATTTGGAGGCCCAATTCATGAAGTGTGAAAAACTTTCGGCTGAATTAACTGATAAAGAAAATGAAGTGGCACAGCTGTGGAAGGAGGTGTCTGACCAAGAGAATTAATTGGAATCTGTGGTGCAGACATTGCAGTCAGAGTAGAACCTGCATGAACTAAAGCAGGTTCACCTAAACAATGAAGTGAAGGAATGGCAGAGCAGAGCTGGAGTTCTGGAACAAAGAGAAATGGAACTCAAAGCTAGAATATGTAGCCTGGAGAGGGTGCTTACAGGATCTTGTGAAGATAATGAAAAATTATCTGTTCTGGTGCAAAATAAGGACAAAGAATTGATGGAGATGTCGTCTGTCCATGCTAAGAATTTACAAAGATTACAGGTGAATCACAAAGAAGTTGAGACAAACCTGAAATCTGTACAGATATTGTATGAGGACAAAGCCAATGCTTATGACAAGCTGGAAAAGGCCAATTGGACCTCCAGATAGAAGACATGAGGATTCAGTTTGAGGAAAACCTGTCTAATTTATCTGCTCAGATTGTACTGTAAGAGACAGCCAATGTTGTCCTAAGCTTCATTTGTCTGTATAAACTGTTAATGTTGAATGTATTTCTGTGATTCTGTTCCTTTAAGACAGCAGCCATTGTAATTGTGACATGATGCTGGAGTGAGACCCCCCCCCCCTTTTATGTCAGCCTGCCTGTTCTGCAGACAGAGTGTGAGCAGAGAAGCAGGAAGTGACGAGACAGAGAGCAGCAGCCATCTTGGCAAGTGTTGTATTGAACTGGTGTGGAGATTTTTCTGTACAGCTAAGCTGTATCTTGGTCCAGAGACAAACAGAGTGTAAAGAGACAACAGGACTAGTGAGTCCACGTGAAAGGAACTGTGCTCAGTGGCTGATCAGTGAGACTGACATTGTGACTGTGTATATGGATACCACAGATAGAGACTCGCAGTGCTGTTGATGTACTGGACAGCACCTGCTAAATCCCGGCTTACATCCCAGCTCAGTGTATGGATTCGGCAGGACTGTCAGTGTGCTGAGTGGAATCTGCTGTTGGATTACATTGCATTCAGTTGGTTTTCCTGTCTGTTAAAGAGGACTTCATTTCTCCCGAGATCCTGATAACCGTGAAGGGAGGACGCTTCACTATAAAAGAAAGGAACGACTTTGGGCCCCACCGCGCGCTTCTACGGACTGTAAGCGGTCCACCTGGACCACTGGGGAAAAGGGGGTGCACAAAAATGTGATGTCAGGGTCAGTTAGGGATAGTTTTGAGTATATTGTTCATTCAGTGTCCATACTGCAGAAGTGGACAGAGTAAAAGTAGAAACCATTGCAGAATTTGCCTTGAAATTGTTCATGCTATATTGTATATTTTGCTTGTCTTTATCCCTGTCATTTTACCTTTAACTAACCTTTATTAACTTATAGTAAATATATATTTTTTTTTCTTGAACTACCGCGTGTGCGTTCATTTCTGGTTGCGGAGTCCAAACCACCTGCCTTGCTCTCGGTTCACAAATTGGCGTAGTCGGCAGGATCCGCTTACCAGAATGGACGGTGACGCACCCGTTCGGGAGAATGGTGCTGGAGGAAGAATGCCAGCAGGGGCTATAATGAGTCAGTTAGCTAAATTTGATGGCAATAATATGTCAGTGAGTATGTGGGTGGAACAGATACGAATGATACAGCGAATGTACCAGACCGCACCAGAAGTACTAGTAGAGCTAGCAATATTGACATTACAAGGGGATGCTAAGACCACGGTGATACTGAGGCCATTTGAACAAAGGCAGACATTTGAGCAAGTAGTCCAGATTCTAGAAACCATCTATGGAGAAACTGCATTGCTGGGGTCTCTGCAGGCTCGGTTCTTCCAGAGGGTACAACAGGAGAATGAAAGCCTTCCCCAATATGCAAATGCCCTACAAGAACTGCTCCGAGATATTGAAAGGAAGGAAAGAGGGGGCTCGCCAGCCTTCTGTAACCCTGATCGGACTCTCCGTGACCAGTTTGTCCTGGGGATACGTGACGGCAGTTTAACTGTGACTATGCAGGATTTTATACGACGAGAGACTGATGCTAAATTCCATGATGTACAGGTAGAGGCCATCTCCCGTGCCAATAGTATGGTCCCGAGGCCGCAGACCGCAGTTGGAGTTACTTTGTCACAGGGGGCTAGTTCTGGCTCAGAGACAGTAGAAAAAGGGACGGTTAAAGAAATTCTCACAGTAATGCAGAAACTGCAAGAACAAATGGAACACTTGCACACTCGTTGTGATGAGCAGTCTATGAAAATTGCAGACTTCCAGAAGACTGGAGATGAAAGGGTGAGCCATCCACACCCAGCAAGTCAGAATCACCCACCACCCCGCTGGAGGGGTGAGGATAGGACCTACCGAAGGGGTCCAAATCATTTAGTGCAGTGCTCAGGAGAAATCGAAGGGGCTTACCGAAGGGGCCCAAACAGATGGCCAGAACGACGGGGGATACGCTGCTGGGAGTGTGGACGGATGGGCCACGTTGCTGCTAGATGTCCAGAGCAGCGACAAACTTATGAGAGACCGCCGTTAAACTGAAGTCCCCTGCTGCTGAAGGGCATGTAGTAGGGGAGACTGACAAGGAGACTATGTGGGGAGAATGCCCTGATGATGACCTGATCGCTGCAAGTCCTGTCATACAGGTGGAAATGGAGGGTATTCCGGTTACCGGGATGATTGACACGGGTTCCCAAGTAACGACCTTGAGTAGAGACTGTTATGAACGGTACTTCCGGCAACATGTGAAATATGATCCCCATACATTCGTACGAGTGGTCGCAGCTAACCAGTTACCAGTTCCGGTCGTGGGAGTGGCCTGGATGAATGTCCGGGTATGTGGCCAAGATCTAGGTAGGAAAGGCATTGTGGTGGTACAGGAGTCACATGAAGTAAAGGTCCCTGTCATTTTGGGGATGAATGTGTTAAAAGAATTAGATCAGATCCTCTTTGAAAAGAAAGGTCACGGTTATTGGAAAGAAACCACCACCCATCGGCCTACTCAAACAGCTTTCCAGCGGCTGATCCGGACATGTGGCTTACAGAAAAGTTCAGATGCACAGCGTCCTCTGGCTCGAATTTCAGTTCCTTTGCATACAAAAGTTACACTGCCACCCAGTCGGGAGACAATAGTGTCCATGCCCGTAGGCACCTGTCGGAAACTAGAGGGCATAGCTGTGTTGGTAGAACCACTGCAGGCAGCCGAAGGAGGTGTTGATCCGCTAGTGGCCCGTTCCTTGGCAATAGTTCGCAATGGAAGAGTACCACTTCGATGTGTAAACACTCAGGACCAGAGTGTGGACCTGACCCCAGGGAGGCTGCTGGCTAACATCTATGTGACTCCGGAGGAAGTAAGGAAAGTAACTCCAATGCAGCTGAAGCCGACTGAAAGGGATGAGTGGACCGTAACTGTGTCCATGGGAGAAGATGAGGAACCCACCTCTGAATGGAATGGCTGTGCAATTCGAGAACAGATGAAGATGGATGTAAGTTCATGTTCTCTGGAATGGGTGCAGAAGGTAGATGAGCTGTTGTGGGAGAACCGAGCCACCTTTGCACGGTATGCTGAAGATTTTGGATGTACCACAGGGATCTACCATGAGATTCCCACAGGAGACACCCCTCCAATTAGAGAGCGCTACCGACAAATTCCTCCACAGTTGTATCAGGAAGTGAAAGAACTGTTAGCTAAGATGCTACAGGGTGGGATCATCCAAGAAAGCCAGAGTCCCTGGGCGGCTCCTGTGGTGTTAGTAAGAAAAAAAGATGGGTCCATCCGATTTTGCGTAGACTATCGGAAGTTAAACGCTTGCACCGTACGAGATTCCTACCCCTTGCCACGGATTGAGGAGTCCCTCTCAGCGCTAGGGAGAGCCCGGTACTTCTCCTCACTAGATCTGGCTAGTGGGTATTGGCAGATGCCGATGGCCACAAAAGACAAGGAGAAGACGGCATTCATCTTGCCCATGGGACTATACGAATTTAACCGGATGCCCTTCGGGTTGACAAATGCACCCGGAACGTTTCAGCGGTTGATGGAGAAATGTCTCGGTGACTTCAACTTTGAGTTCACTCTCATCTACTTGGATGACATTATAGTGTATTCTGCGACCTTTGAAGACCATCTCCACCAGTTGGGGCAAGTATTTCGAAGATTGCGGGAACATGGGCTCAAATTGAAACCCAGTAAATGTCGGTTGTTCCAATCTGAAATTGATTACTTGGGTCACCGCGTATCAGGAGAAGGGGTGAGACCATCAAGAGACAAGATAGCGGCTGTTCAAGATTGGCCGATACCGACTACCCTGCGAGAAGTGAGGGCGTTCCTTGGAGTAGCCGGTTACTATCGACGGTTTTTTAAGGATTTCGCCAAGGTAGCAGCACCACTTAATGCTCTCCTACGAGGCACATCCGGTGGTCCAAAGAACCGGTCCGTGAAGTGGGGACCTGAACAGGAACAAGCCTTCCAGGCATTGAAGGATGCACTGACAACAGCCCCAATCTTGGCATATGCTGATTACCACTTGCCGTTCCAGCTATATACAGATGCAAGCCTGTATGGTCTTGGAGCAGTGCTTTCCCAGCTTCAGGATGGCCAGGAGAGGGTCATAGCGTACGGCAGCCGGTCTTTGAGAGATTCTGAAAGAAACCCCGAGAATTATAGTTCATTTAAATTGGAGCTGTTGGCACTGGTATGGGCCATGACCGAGAAATTCTCTGAATATTTGACCGGTGCTGAAGTTTTAGTACTGACTGACAACAACCCACTAGCTCACCTAGAAAATGCCAAGCTCGGGGCGTTAGAGCAGAGGTGGATAGCCCGAATGTCTACGTTCAATTACCGCATTAAGTATCGGTCCAAGACAGAGAACCAGAATGCTGACGGACTTTCTATGGTAACTGCCCAGACCCCCACAGAAGACGTGGATCATGAGTTGGAGCATGTGGAGGTGCCCGACTTCAGCAGATTTTCACAGGCCTTGACCGCCACTAATCAGTTTGAGATGGAGGGGACTGAAATGGCTCCTTTCTTTGGTCCCTCACGACAGGAATGGGCACAGATACAACAGACCCATGAGGGGCTGGCGCAGATGATCAAGTGTGTTGAGAAAGGCCAGAAGCCCTGTAGAGAGGAAAGAGAACGACTAACACGTGAGATATTATCTGTTTTGAGTCAGTGGGAAAAGTTGGAGATGAAAAATGGAGTGCTATGCCGAAAGGTCTATTTACCTTCTGAGATCGACATTCGATACCAAATTGTGGTGCCTAGTGAACTGGCTCGCTCGTTGGCAGTTGAGGCTCATAATAAGAATGGACATTTTGGTCATGAGAAGACCTTTCGTTGGTTACAGCGACTGATTTACTGCCCTGGTCTTCGTCAAATGGTCGAAGAAGTATGCCGCAGCTGTCGAACTTGTGAGATCCATAAGGCAATAGAACAGAGAGCTCCCCTGCAAACCATTGTGACCCAGGAACCTTTAGAAATCGTCATGATAGACTATCTAATGGTGGGCCCATCCAATAGCGGACACCAGTATTGCCTCGTAATGGTGGATCACTTCACCAAATTTGCGGTGGTAACCGCCACCAAGGACCAGACAGCTGAGTCAGCAGCTCGTGCTCTGTGCCAAGATTTCATTCGAGTATATGGGTGCCCCCAACGCATCCACTCCGACCAGGGCGCCTGCTTTGAGGGACACGTAATGAAAGAAGTTCAACGTATCTACGGGATAAAGAAGTCGCACACGACTCCATACCACCCTCAGGGAAATGGGGCCTGTGAAAGATTCAACAGAACTCTGCTACAGATGCTGCGGACTCTGGAGGAAGACAAGAAGTTACAGTGGCCTCAGTTCTTGTCTGAAATGGTGTGGGCCTATAACAATCAGGTCCATTCTACAACGGGGTACTCTCCTTATACACTTCTCTTTGGGCGGTCTGGGCGAAGTATAGGAGAATTACAGTTGAATGATGTGGATGGGTTCCCTCCGAGGGATCCAACCTCTTGGGTGCGGGCGCATCGGCAGAGACTTGAGACAATCCATCGATTGGTGCGGCAGCGCCTGCAAGAACATCCCCATCCTGATAAGACCCCAGTGCAAGAAGCACCATTGCAACCAGGCGACCTGGTGCTAGTTCGTGTCAAGAAACCCCAAGGGAAATTGGAAAGCAGATGGGAGGCTTTGCCGTATCGTGTTGTTGGCCGCAAGTATGCGAATGGGCCAGTGTACCAGGTCCAGAAAGAAGGAACTGATTGTGTTCGAGTACTTCACCGAAATATGTTGCGCCTGTGTCATTCTGAAGGGACAAATCACAATGGGCCTGCCAATGTGAATGAGCTCCCACAGTCAGAGAATGGAGGTGCGGAATGGGCCTCCGACGAGGAGGATGATTGTTGGCCGATCCCTGCTCCTGGGGATGTTCCACCTGTGACTACTGTATCTCCGGCCTGTGCCCCCTCTGGTGCGGAATCCGCTGGTCCTTCTCAGCCCATAGCTGCAGCACCCCATAATATACCACCGGTCCTCAGACGGACCACTAGGCCAAATGCTGGTATTCCCCCTGTTCGGTATGCGCAGGATGAGTTTGTTTGGCCTGCCATACATCGGTATACTACCACCCTGTGCATAAAAGTACAACCCTCTGGATATACAGTCATAGGCAGGGACTGCCAATCTTAAAGTGGGGGGGAATATGTAAGAGACAGCCAATGTTGTCCTAAGCTTCATTTGTCTGTATAAACTGTTAATGTTGAATGTATTTCTGTGATTCTGTTCCTTTAAGACAGCAGCCATTGTAATTGTGACATGATGCTGGAGTGAGACCCCCCCCCCCTTTTATGTCAGCCTGCCTGTTCTGCAGACAGAGTGTGAGCAGAGAAGCAGGAAGTGACGAGACAGAGAGCAGCAGCCATCTTGGCAAGTGTTGTATTGAACTGGTGTGGAGATTTTTCTGTACAGCTAAGCTGTATCTTGGTCCAGAGACAAACAGAGTGTAAAGAGACAACAGGACTAGTGAGTCCACGTGAAAGGAACTGTGCTCAGTGGCTGATCAGTGAGACTGACATTGTGACTGTGTATATGGATACCACAGATAGAGACTCGCAGTGCTGTTGATGTACTGGACAGCACCTGCTAAATCCCGGCTTACATCCCAGCTCAGTGTATGGATTCGGCAGGACTGTCAGTGTGCTGAGTGGAATCTGCTGTTGGATTACATTGCATTCAGTTGGTTTTCCTGTCTGTTAAAGAGGACTTCATTTCTCCCGAGATCCTGATAACCGTGAAGGGAGGACGCTTCACTATAAAAGAAAGGAACGACTTTGGGCCCCACCGCGCGCTTCTACGGACTGTAAGCGGTCCACCTGGACCACTGGGGAAAAGGGGGTGCACCCAAATGTGATGTCAGGGTCAGTTAGGGATAGTTTTCAGTATATTGTTCATTCAGTGTCCATACTGCAGAAGTGGACAGAGTAAAAGTAGAAACCATTGCAGAATTTGCCTTGAAATTGTTCATGCTATATTGTATATTTTGCTTGTCTTTATCCCTGTCATTTTACCTTTAACTAACCTTTATTAACTTATAGTAAATATATATTTTTTTCTTGAACTACCGCGTGTGCGTTCATTTCTGGTTGCGGAGTCCAAACCACCTGCCTTGCTCTCGGTTCACAGTCATCTAAAAATGCGCTGCTCAATAAAGGGCGAGCGGAACAACAGGGGGGGGGCCGGGGGGGGGGAAAAGGAAGAGGGGGGGGGGGGGGGGGGCGGGAAAAAGTCCCAAAGAGGAAGGGGGGGGGGGGGGGGGGGGGGGGGGGGGGGGTGGGGGGGGGGAGGGGGGGGGGGGGGAGGGGGGGGGGGGGGGGGGGGGGGGGGGTGGGAGGGAAGGAGGTGGAGGTGATGAGGGGGTTGGGGTGGTAAAAAAAAAAAAAGTGTGGGGGGGGCTTGTTGGGGGCGGGGTGGGTGGTGGGGGGGGGGGGCAGAGCCGGGCGAGAAGGGGGGGGGGGGGGGGGGGGGGGGGGGTGGTGGTGGTGATGATATGGGGGGGGGTGGGGGTGGTGGGGGGGGGGGGGGGGGGGGGGGGGGGGGGGTGGGGGTGGGGGTGTGGGTGGGTGTTATCATGCTGGGGGGGGGGGGGGGGGGGGGGGGGGCCCGCCCCCCCACCCCCTGTTGTGGGGGTTGTTGTGGGGGGGGGTGGGGGGGAAAGGGGGGGGGGGGGGGGGGGGGGGGGGGGGGGGGGGGGGGGGGGGGGGGGGGGGGGGGGGGGGGGGGGGGGGGGGGGGGGGGGGGGGGGGGGGGGGGGGGGGGGGGGGGGGGGGGGGGGGGGGGGGGGGGTGGGGGGGGGGGGGGGGGGGGGGGGGGGGGGGGGGGGGGACATCTAAAAACCGCCAAAAAGGGCAAGCGGAACAACAGGGGGGAGCCCGCAAGGCAAAAAAAGGAGGGGGGGGGCGCGGGGAAAACAAAAAAGAAAGGGGGGGGGGGGGGGGGGGGGGGGAGGGGGGGAAGGGGGGAAGGGCCGGGGGGGGGGGGGGGGGGGGGGGGAAGGAAAAAAAAAGAGGAAAAAAGGGGGGGGAAAAAAAAAAACCGTCCCCTCTCCTCCGCCCCGCCGTGGCTGGAGGGGGGCGACAAAAAAAGGGAACCGCCCGCGGGGGGGGGGGGGAAAAAAAAAAAAGGGGGTAGGGGGGGGGGGGCCGGCGGGGGGGGGGTGTGGTGGACATAAAAAGAAAAATGGGGGCCCCCCCCCCCCCTCTCCCTGTGGGGGGGGCGCAAAAAAAAAGGGAGAAGGGGGGGGGGGGGGGGGGGGGGGGGGGGGGGGGGGCTGTGGGGGGGGGGGGGTGGGGGGGGGGGGGGGGGGGGGGGGGGGGGGGGGGGGGGGGGGGGGGGGGGGGGGGGGGGGGGGGGGGGGGGGGGGGAAGGTAACAGATGTAGAGGGAAAGATAGTGTAGAAATGGAAAGAGGGCTAAATAATGTAACTGGGGGTGGAGTGGGGGTGGGGTTAGAAAAGTCAGTAGGCAGTGGAAGAGTAGGGATAATGATAAATCCTTGAAATGTATGTATACTAACGCCAGAAGTCTCACTAACAAGATGGAGGAACTGGAAGTGATAATGTTGGAAGAGAAATATGACATGGTGGGGATAAGTGAGACATGGCTGGACTCCAGCCATGACTGGGCTGTAAATATACAGGGGTACAGTATGTTTAGAAAGGAGCGTACCAATAGGAAAGGGGGAGGGGTTTGCTTATACGTAAAATCCAGCCTTAAGCCAGTTCTGCGTGAGGACATCTGGGAGGAAAATGAATATGTGGAATCCTTATGGGTGGAAATAGAGGGAGGAACAAAGAATAATAACATACTGATAGGGGTTTGTTATAAATCTCCAAATATAATGGAAGAAGCTGAAAATGTACTAACAAAACAAATAGATGAGGCCGCAAAGCACAATAAAGTCATTATTATGGGGGATTTCAACTACCCAGATATCAACTGGGAGGCAGAAACCTGCAGGTCCAACAAAGGGAACAGGTTTTTGTCAGTAATAAAAGACAATTACCTATTGCAACTAGTGCAGGACCCAACAAGAGGTGAGGAACTTTTAGACCTAATTTTAACAAATTAATCTGACACATTGTCAGAAGTGGAGTTTGGGGATCATCTTGGTAATAGTGACCATAACATAATAAGTTTTCTTGTACACACTAAAAAAATGTTCAGTAGAGGGGGAACAAACACACTAAACTTCAGGAAGGCCAATTTTAACCAGCTAAGAGAGGAGATTAGCAGCATAAACTGGGACAATGTCCTCAAAGTGACTGGAACACAAACAAAATGGGACATTTTCAAAAGCCTTCTAAATAGGACCACTAAAAAACATATCCCTTATGGGAATAAGCGGGCCAGAAATCATAGAAAACCAATATGGCTAACTAAAACGGTAAGGAGTGCAATGAGGGATAAAAAGGAAGCATTTAAAGTGCTAAAAAAAAGAAAGTAGTGACACAGCATTAAACAACTATAAAGAGAAAAATAAATTGTGTAAAAGACAAATAAAGGAGGCAAAGATTGAGGCTGAGAGAAAAATTGCCAAGGAAAGTAAAAATAATCCAAAATTATTCTTCAATTACATAAATAACAAGAGAATAAAAACTGACAATGTGGGCCCTCTCAAAAATAATCTGGGTGTAATGGTGGAGGAGGATGAGGAAAAATCACAACTATTAAATGCCTTCTTCTCTACGGTGTTTACACAAGAAAATTCAATGGCCAGCAACATGATTAGGGGTAATGTTAACTCTCCATTAAATGTTACCTGTTTAACCCAGGAGGAAGTTGCGGTGCCGCCTTCAAAACACTAAAATAGATAAATCACCAGGTTCAGATGGCATACACCCCCCGAGTTCTGAGGGAATTATGCACGGTGATAGACAGACCCTTATATCTAATATTTAAGGATTCAGTAATGACTGGGTCTGTTCCACTTGATTGGCGCATAGCAGATGCGGTACCAATTTTCAAAAAGGGGTCTAAAAGTGAGCCTGGAAACTATAGGCCAGTAACTTTGACTTCTGTGGTTTTATGAGGAATTGGTCCTGTCAAACTAATCTGATCAGCTTCTATCAAGAGGTAAGTTCAAGACTAGACAAGGGTAATGCAGTGGACGTGGTGTATCTGGACTTTTCAAAGGCTTTTGATACTGTACCACATAAAAGGTTGGTATGCAAAACGAGACTGTTGGGACTGGGGGAAAACATATGCATTTGGGTTCGCTACTGGCTTACTGATAGCAAACAGAGGGTGCTTATTAATGGTAAATATTCAGACTGGGTAACAGTCACCAGTGGGGTGCCACAGGGGTCAGTATTGGGACCTCTCCTGTTTAGTATCTTTATTAATGACCTGGTAGACGGTTTGCAAAGCAGGGTGTCCGTATTTGCAGATGATACTAAACTTTGTAAGGTAATCAAAAATGAGGAGGATAATAGAATATTACAAGGGTATCTAAGGAAGCTGGAAGCATGGGCGGAGACTTGGCAAATGAAGTTTAATATTGACAAATGTAAGGTTATGCATTTTGGACGACGAAATAAAATGTATGATTATGTACTTAATAGTAAATTACTGGGTAAAACTGCCAAAGAAAAAGACTTGGGGATTGTGGTGGACAATAAGCTTACCTTTAGTGACCAGTGCCAGGCAGCGGCTGCAAAAGGCAAATAAAATTATGGGATGCATCTAAAGACTTATAGATTCTCATGACAAAAACATAGCACTGGTACGGCCACACTTAGACTATTGTGCACAATTCTGGGCCCCAGTATACAAGAAAGACAAAATCGAACTAGAAAGAGTGCAAAGAAGGGCAACCAAAATTATTAGGGGAATGGGTGGATTGGAGTACAACGATAGATTAACAAATTTGGGGTGATTCAGTTTAGAGAAAAGACGTCTATTGGGAGATCTAATAACAATGTACGAATACATGAAGGGACAGCACATTGAACTTTCTAATGATCTTTTTATTCCTAGGCCAGTGACAGTGACAAAGGGACATCCTCTACGACTGGAGGAGAGAAAATTTCACCAGCAACATAGAAGAGGATTCTTTACAGTAAGAACAACAAGGCTATGGAACTCTCTGCCCCAGGAAGTGGTGATGGTGGATTCATTGAACAAGTTCAAAGAGGGCCTGGATGCCTTTCTCGAACAGAACAACATTATGGGTTATGGGCTTTAGATTTTAAGGGGACGTTGATCTGGGATTTTATACTGATTGCCAGATTGGAGTCGAGAAGGAATTTTTTCCCATGAAATGGGGCAATTGGCATAAGCCTCTTGGGGTTTTTTGCCTTCCTCTGGATCAGCACTGTAGGGGACTGTAGGGTTATAGGTTGGACTTGATGGATTGATGTCTTCATCCAACCTCATCTACTATGTAACTATGTAACAGGCAGAAATCGTTTTACAGCCAGATGCTAATAACCAGAAGAAAAGGCTGAGATATGATGTTAAATTTATCTACAAAAAGATAAATGTGCTGAGTAACTGGAAATCTCGAATGACCGGAACTTGGAAATTGAGACCACCAGATAAGGACATCTGGAGAGACACTGGACAAGCTTACATGATTAAAGAGGGATGTTGTCATTGTATGTCTTGTCCCATTGTCACTTACCCCATAAGCGGTGAGCTGAGGGAGAGGAAATGTGAGGGTGTGAACCTAGAGGGCACTGGAGAGCGACCCAAAATCAGGGTTGAAAAGGTCCTCGACCACACCCATACCTAGGGGGCTTCACTCCAGAGGGAGAGCACACAGCAGGAGAGTGATGCTGGTGACCTGCAGGGAGCAGGTGGATTGTAGAACCAGCTGGAGATGGATAGGTGGTCTGTTTCAAAAGGACTGGGTTCTAGAAGGGACTGGTTAAGCTCAGTGTGAACCAGACCACTAAGAATAAACCTCAGTAAAGCTTCTTGTCCTCAGAAGTTAGTTAGGGTTCAAGTAGTGAGGTATTGCCCTGTGTGCGGGCTAGGCTGTTTTGTTATTTTTGTTCCTGTTTATTTTTACAAGCTGAATCCATTTCTTTTGGATTGCTGTTACCTTCTCTGCAGTTTATTTGGCACCCAGCACCACCAACACCTCTGTAAAGTCCAGGAAGCTGCCACCTTTGAAGCTAAACTACCCCCAATTGTCACAGTGGTTTAAACTGCTGTTTGGGAACAGAAGGGTAGGAGCGCGATTTTGGATTTTGGAGCACAGATTTAGACACTTTGGTTTTTAGACGCCATTATGCTTTTGCCTGAACCCTGAAATGCCAGTAAAGTGGAATCCCCTGACACGTGACCCCATTTTGGAAACTACACCCCTGAAGGAATTCATCCAGGTGCACAGTTAACATGTTTAACCCCCAAGTGTTGCATTAATAAATTTTCCAGAAATGAATACGCAGCTGATGGTGAAAGGTGAAAATGACATTTTTTCCAGGAATACGTCACTTCAGTGTGTAATATGTTGTGCCCGGCTTGTATCAGAGACGGATGCTCCAAAGGCTGTTGTGTCTGGGATCCCTGCTTAACAGTTTTTGGAGTGTGTGTCTCTGCTGACACAAGTTGGGCACAACATATCGGGCACTGAAATGGCGTATCTCTGGAAAAATTGCAATTTTCACTTTCACTGCGCATTCCTTTCTGGAAATTAAATGACTGCAATGCTCAAGGGTTAAAAATGCTCACTACCGCACTTGATAAACCTCTTGAGGGGTGTACTTTCCAAAGTGGAGTTATGTGTCTGCATGTTCCACTTTACAGCTAATTCAGGGGCTCTGCAAAAGTGGCATGATGTCCAAAAACCAAACAGTACTCCAAAACCAAAATAGCGCTCCTTCCCTTCTGTGCCCGGCTGTTCCCAAACAGCATTTTATACCCACATCTGGCATTAAGTATGTTATCCTGGCTACACCAGTGTCATACATGTAGGCATAAACTGCCATGAGGGCGCAGATGTCAAGGAACGCTATGTGTTTATTGGTTTTTGGATGCCATGTCACATTTGTAGAGACTCTAAAAATGCCCCTACAAAATGGGGTCATTTCTTGGGGAACTCCAATTTACTGGCACTTCCAGGGCACCGCAAAAACATGGCGTCCAGAAAATCCCTCTAAATCTGTACTTCGAAAGCTAAAAAGCACAATACTCCTTCCCTTCTGAGCCATGATGTGCCCAAGCAGCAGTTTACACCCACATATACAACTTCTTTCTACCCGGGATAACCCACTTAATAGTTTTAGGAGTTCATGTCTCTGACACAATCTGGGACCAACGAATTGGGCAACGAAATGGCATGTTTCTTTAAAAATTTAAATTTTCACTTTGTACATTATTTTTCGGGAAGCACTCCTGGGCTCAAAATAATACTCCTTGATAAATTCCTTGAGAGGTGTAGTTTCTAAAATGGGGTCACTTTTTGGGGGTTCCCATTGTATTGGTACTTTAGGGGCTCTGATAACTTGACATGGCACCTGAAAACTATTCCAGCAAAATCTGCCCTCCAAAAGCCAAATAGCGCTCTTTTCATTCCGATCCCCACCATGTACCCATACAGCAGTTTACAACCACATGGGGGGTATTGCCATGTTCAGAAGAAATTGTGTAACAAACTGTGGGGTGTTTTCTCTTCTTTAACCACTTGCAAAAATTAAAAATGTCGCTAAATGGACAGTTTATTGGAAAAAAAGTAATTTTTCATTTTCACGTCCCAATGTTAATAAAATCTGTGAAAAGGCTGTTGGGTCAAACTGCTCACTATATTCCTTGATATGTTCTGGGAGGGGTGTAGTTTCCAAAATGGGGTCACTTTTGGGGGTTTCCATTGTATTGGTACTCTAGGGGCTCTGCAAATGCGACATGGCACCTGAAAACTATTACAGCAAAATCTGCCCTCCAAAAGCCAAATAACGCTCTTTCTATTCCAAGCCCCCCCATGCACCCATGCAGCAGATTACAACCACATATGGGGTATTGCCATGTTCCGGAGAAATTGTGCAAAATACATTAAAGGACGATTAAAAGATGATGCTGATATAAAGTAGAGATATGGCAGATAATATTTATTAATGTATTTGGGTGATATGTTTGAAAAGCAGAGCATTTCACATTTTGAAAATTGCGATTTTTTTTTCCCCAAATTTCCATCAAATTTCGTATTTTTTTATAAATAAATACAAAAATATTGATTAGCGTTTACCACTAGAAATCAGCGAAGTATTCAAAAATTCGATTCGCAACTTCGCCGTCTTTCGCAATATGATTCTATTCGATCTGAATTAAATCACGGCGAATCGCGTACCAAAAACAGCTATTTATTGGCTGCAGAGAGCCGGGGTGGGCAACAAAATGGCGGAACCCCTTGGATGCCGCAATCATGTGCCCCAATATAGTAATCCTAAAGAGTGCTATTTTCCTTCCACTTTTGAAAGAAATGTTGTATCTGATCTTTTCTTGGTATGACCTAACAAACCATTTTTGCCATAGAAAATATTGCTTGTTAGCCCTAAACTGTTGACTCTAAATGCTATAAGACATGTAAGACATGTTTGCACTATATTAATATCTTTATTTCTGACTTTATATTAATATGCCCTTTATATTAGTTGCAATGAAATATGTATATATTATATTGTGTTATGTCTCTAGTTATTTTTTACATTTTGTGTTTCTAATTGTAGTAGGAGTTTGTTTCAATGTGTTAGTGCAGTGGCTGGGTAATTTGTATGGTAATTTCCACAAGCCAGGATACAGGTGGTCAAACAAATCGTTGATTATATTGTTAATCTGTTTTCCCTTAGTCCTAACAGCAGCACAATATGGGGTATTTCTCCCCCTGTGTGTTGTTTAGGACAGGAGGAACTTTTAATTAGCACAAAAATGTGCTTACTAACCTGCCCTATAAGAGGGCATGAGAGACCTCCCTCACCTGTGTAAATTATAAAGTAAAAGAAACAAGATTTTAGGGAGGGAAGCCTTGTGCTGCTGTTAGGACTAAGGGAAAACAGATTAACAATATAATCAACGATTCCCTTACGTCCTACAGCAGCACAATATGGGGATATAGCAAGTAATTCCCCTAGGGAGGGTTTCCTCGCCTTACAACCTCAAGAACTGTCTGGCCAAAGGCAGTCGCCTCGGAACTGCGGACATCCAAACGATAGTGTTTGACGAAAGTCAGCTGGGATGACCAAGAAGCAGCCGCACAAATTTGATCCAGTGGAAGCGAGCGATTCTCAGCCCAAGAAGTCGACACAGCCCTGGTCGTATGGGCTGTACAAAAAACTGGAGGAAGCAACCCTTGAGCAATGAAAGAAATTTTGATTGCCTCCTTAATCCATCTGGACAAGGAGGGTCTGGAAGCTTTAAGACCTCTGTCTTTACCATACATATTGATTAAGAGATTTTCAGCTCTCCTGAAAGATTGTGTCCGCGATAAGTAAATTCGCAGACACCTCACCACATCCAAAGTATGAAGTTTAAACTCCTCTTCTGAGGACGGGTCCGGAAGGAAAACAGGCAAAGAAATCAATTGATTATAGTTATTATGTGAAGGAACCTTAGGGATAAAGCCAGGCAAAAACCTAAGGTGGACCCTATCCGAAAAAAATACAATATAAGGTTCTTTGGAGGAGAGCGCCTGAAGCTCTCCTACCCTTTTGGCAGATGTGATGGCTAACAAAAAAGTAGTTTTAAAGGCTAAAAATTTTAGCTCCGTAGCTTCCAGAGGTTCAAAAGGAGGACCACAAAGGCCTGAAAGGACCGTCGCAAGGTCCCATTGGGGAATAGGAGAAGATACCGCAGGTTTCAGCCTCGCCGCTCCTTTAAGGAATCTTGCAACCAGGGAATCCTGGGACAACCGTCTGTTTAAGTGGGCGGATAAAGCCAATACCTGTACCTTTAAAGTAGCAGGGGCAAGGCCCCTGTCCAAGCCATCCTGAAGAAAATCCAAAACATCAGAAGTCAAAGGATTAGAAATATCAACGCCTCTTTTGGAGCACCACTCCAAAAAATTCTTAGCCGTCCTCTGGTAATTCCTTTTGGTGGATTCAGCTCTAGCACAGGAAAGCGTCTTCAGGACGGCTTCTGACAGTCCTCTATACATTCGTAGGGACTGGTCAACCTCCAGGCTGTCAGGTTGAATCTCCTCAGATCCTGGCACTTCAGTGATCCTTGGGAAACCAGGTTCTGGGTGGGGGGAAGCCTCCAATATATCCCTCGACTCATCACCATGAGCTGGGAAAACCAAGCTCTTTTTGGCCAGAATGGAATGATGGCTATTACAGAGGCTTGGTCCTGTTTTATTTTCATCAATACTCTGGGTATCATAGGAATTGGAGGGAAAATGTATGACAGCCTGGACATCCAAGGGATGGACAGGGCATCCACTGCCAAGGGATTGTCCTCCTGGTACAGGGAACAGAACGTCTCCACCTTGGCATTGAGTCGGGTTGCCATGAGGTCTATCTCCGGTAGACCGTATTTCAGGGTAATCTGATGAAACACTTCTGGATTGAGTGACCATTCTCCTGATACGGCACGACCCCGACTCAACCGATCCGCTACTGAGTTCAGGGAGCCCTTGATGTGAACAGCGGTTAGATGGGTCAGATTTTTCTCTGCCCAGGAAAAAATCAGATCTGCCTCCCTGAGGAGTGATGATGATCTGGTGCCTCCCTGTCTGTTCACATATAATACCGTCGTCATGTTGTCCGAGCGAATCCTGACTGCTCTTCCCTTGAGAAGAGGAGAGAAATGGAGTAAGGCACGGTACACAGCTCTGAGCTCCTTCCAGTTGGACGACGTCCTTCCTTCTGGAGCGCTCCAGACTCCCTTTATGGAGTTTCCATCCAGATGGGCTCCCCATCCCGTAAGGGATGCATCTGTAGTCAACAGGGTCCAACGAGGTTGGACCGTGGACCTTCCGTCCTTGAGGTGCAACCACCATCTGAGAGAAAGACGGGTCCTGGGGGAGAGTCGAATCCTCCTGTTGAGACCGGGCAGAGAGCGATCCCAAATTCCTAGGATTTCCATCTGAAGAGGACGTAGATGCCATAAGGCCCAAGGAACCGCCATGATGGAAGATGACATCAGACCTAGGATTTTCATCAAAGTTCTGATGGACGCTCTCGGCCTCCTGAAAAGTTGCCGAACCGCTGTAATTAATTTCTCTTTCCTTGCAGTCGCCAAGGAGATTTCCAGCCAGTCTGAATCTAGGAAGTAACCAAGAAACTTCCTTTTGGTTGAGGGGACGACTTCTGACTTCTCCCAATTTATGAGCCATCCCAGGCTTTGAAGCAGGGATATGGCAATCTGTAAATGCTGGAGCAGAACAGACACTGACTGGGCTTTTATCAGCCAGTCGTCTAGATAAGGGACCACAAAGAGTCCCTGAAGCCTGAGGGCGGCTACTATGGGAGCTACCACCTTGGTAAAGGTGTGGGGAGCTGAGGAGATCCCGAAAGGGAGGGCCTAGAACTGATAATGCTTCCTGTGGCCGGAAATTATAACCGCAATCCTTAGGAACTTCCTGTGCTGAGGGTAAATTGGCACGTGCAAATAAGCGTCCTTCAGATCTAGGGTGACAAAAACGTCGCCCTGGAGAAGAAAAGAAGAAACTGAGCTTATGGTTTCCATGCGGAACCGTTTTTTTCTGATGAAACGGTTTAGATACCTCAGATCTATAATCATCCTCCATCTGCCTGCTGGCTTTGGAACTAGAAAAACGGGGGAATAAACCCCCAAACCTTCTTCTAGAGAAGGAACTTCTTCTAGAGCTCCTTTGCGGATATACTCTTGAATGGAGCGTTCCAAAATACCTAGCTGAGACGAGGGAAGACGGCGAGTTAAGACGAACCGATCTCGGGGAGGACAGAGAAATTTGATTGCATAACCTCGCTGAATTAACTGTAAGACCCAAGGGTCCTGAATTTTTTTCCCGCCAAACGCTGAGAAAAAGGGAGAGATGACCCCCGACAGGAATTTCGGCCACAGGAAGACAGCTTCTCATGTCAGAAACTGGGCTTCCTTCTATCTTCGGTTTTGGGAAATCTCCGTCCAGAGCCTCTAGAATAATGCCTAGAGACCCTCCAGGACTGCTGACCACGTCGAGGTGAAAAACCTCTGCCGTGGCCAGGGCCAAATCTGCCCCTAAAAGACTGAGGCAAAGTCTTGCCTTTTTTATCAGCCAAGCCTTCTAAAATTTCATCCAGGCTACTGCCAAAGACTCTTCCTGGCTCAAATGGTAAGGCACAAAGGTTATACTTGGAGATAAAATCAGCTCTCCAAGGTTTTAACCATAAGGGTCTCCTCGCCGCCGTGGAAAGCGCCAAGGACTTTGACGCCAGCCTTAATTGATAATGGGAGGCCTCAGCTAGGAATTCTGCCGCCAAAGAAGTCGAAGTTAAGAAGGAAAGTAACTCGTCTCTGGAGACACCAGAATCGATGTCCCTCTCAAGCTGGAGCAAATCAGCCCGTAGTTTGGCTGAAACTTCACATGACGCAACAGCGACAGAGGTCTGAGCAGAGGCCGCTGAGTAGGCCTTCTTGAGAGTACTCTCCATGCGTCTGTCCATAGGATCCTGCAGATTTGCTCCATCCTCAGATGGTACTAGAGTGCGGCGAGATAGCTTGGCTACCGCTATATCCACCTTAGGGGGAGGACCCCACTGATCCAGTTGAGACTCTGTGATGGGGAACAAGGCCTTAAACCTACCAGTAGTTATAAAGGGTTTCTCCGGAAATTTCCACTCTGAAGACATTAACTTTCTTAATGTCTCGTCCACTTGGAATACCCTAGGCCCTCTATAGGTGGACGTGGAGGCTTCCCCATCAACATCACGGTCTTTAGACCGGATGGACTTCAGCAGCCTATTGACTTTCTCGAGTGGGAAGAGAGGTCTGCTGGTATCTTCAGCGGAGTCATCAGAAGACAAAGTTTCATCCACAACCTGAAAATCTTCGTCCGAGACCCGCAAGAGAGGATGTTTTTCAAGACGTGGTCTCTTGGCGATCTGGGAGATAGAATTCCGGATCTCCTTGAGAGAGTCCTCCATGTATTCTTTCACCCATGTCACAACCTCACGTATGGATGGCTCCTCAGAAGGGGGGCCACGACACTGGCGACAGCGGGTGAATTCATAGCCGTCAGGCAAGGGAGTCTTACAATCTAAACAGGTTAAATATTTACACTTGGAGGATTTCTTCCTCCTAAAATCTCCATCACCAGAGCCGGAAGCAGAAGAAGACATCTAAAAAGACCACAAAAAGTCACAGACAATAACAATACCAATATTACAAACGCAACCAGAACCAGAGAGAGAGGGGTACCTTAAGGAGGTCGGTCGTCGCAAAAAATGTAGCAACAGTACACGCAATAGTCAAATAGAGTAATCTCTGAATCACAGAGGAGAATTCTACTCCTTAGCAATAGGAGAGCCAGAAAATCACAGCCCAACCGAAATGGACTATGGGACATTTTAAAGGCAACCATAAGTGGAGGCGGAGCGAACACAAAACTAATCCACAATGAAAAAATTCATAGGAAATCATGCAGCAAGGCCAGCGATATGAATCAACCATTCATATAATATATGAACAAGAATAAATAAATATTAATTACCTTCTTGAGATTTATAACACCAAAAACGGGTCAAATGCCATAATGAATCATAGAGGAGCAAAAGCCTAAGTCAGAGGCTCAAACAACAAGCAGAAAAAATCAATTCTATATTTTGCCTTTAAATTTAAAATTTCCAAACTTACCGCACTTTTTCCGAGAACCGGAAGTAGGCGCGAAGGAGTCCGGCGAAATCCGACCGCACGGGAACCCGGACACAGAGAAGGGTTCCGGCCGTCGCAAAGTCCGACGCACCCTCCGGGTAGGCCGAAGCCTACCGCCGGCCGAAGAATTACCAACAGAAGCGCTGAGAAGAAGGAACGCAGGCCGGCAACAGAAGGAAACGACCACCTCAAGGTAAGAAAAAACCCCTTAACTCTAGAGAGGTCACAAGAGACCTCCTCCACCTGTCCCACACAGGACAGAAAAAAACACAGGTGAGGGAGGTCTCTCGTGCCCTCTTACAGGGCAGGTTAGTAAGCACATTTTTGTGCTAATTAAAAGTTCCACCTGTCCTAAACAACACACAGGGGGAGAAATACCCCATATTGTGCTGCTGTAGGACGTAAGGGAATCCTAGATTGTGGTCAATCTAATTAGGAAGTCAGTGTGTGTGGAGTGTAGCTGACATCACAACTCCATTTGTCAGTCTGAAAGCATGTATGCTCAGAGCTCTGATATCCAACATGAGAAAATTATGACTTCACAGGTTGGAGGTTCCAGGAATCCTTTAAAAATTGATGAATTCAGGGTCAGCCTTTGGAGATATAGGGCACCTGTAGAGTCTACCCATCTACTTCCGGCTGTGCTTGTTTTCCATACTTTGTATGCATACGTCTTTTAATGACTTTTTTTTTTTTTTTTAAATTAAGCATTGTGCTTTTTTGGGATATAAAATCTGAAATTTAACCACTTCCGGACCGCCCATTGGGTATATACGTCCAGAAGGTGGTTGCTTTGTTCTGCAAGGACGTACCGGTACGTCCAAGCAGATTTCAGCAGCTGCATGAAATTGTGCAGCTGCTGAAACGGGGAGCCAGCTGTAACTTCAGCCGGAGCTCCCAGAGAGAAGGCAGGGAAGGTTTATTATCAATGAGCACTGTATACGTGACCTGCTGGGATCAGAGCCTATTAGAGCTGCTGGGTCCTACAGGACCCAGATCAGCTCTATAGTAACGGGCAGGAGGCTGTATTCCTCCTGCATCTGGGGCTAAATGTACCAGCCCCATTTACAGGGGAAATCAGCCTCCCCCTCCAAAAAAAAAAGTGATCACATGTCCCCAAAGGTCTATTATGACCTTATGGGGATACAATGTAAAAAAAAAAAAAATTATGTAAATAAAATAATTAAAAAATAAAATAATATGTCAAAAACACACCCTTATTACAGGTTCTAGCCCCACCCCTGACAAAACCATACAAAATAATTACCGTAACGGAGAATAAAAACTATTTTAGGCTGAGGCCCCATGTTACGGAAACACAGCTTTTTTGTTGCAGATTTTGTTGTGGTTTTTTGAGCCAAAGCCAAGAAGGGCTAAAAATGGAATGGGAAATATATAGGAATCTTCTTACACTTCTCCCTTCTACTCAATCCACTCCTGGCTTTGGCTCAAAAAACCGCAACAAAATCTGCAACAAAAAAACGCTGCGTTTCCGCAACATGGGGCTTTAGCCCCTTTTGTGTTTATTTTCCTGGATATCAAAAAAAAATAATTAAAACACATGCAAAAATAAAAACATAAAAATAAAGCCCTATGTGTCACCGAAAAAAGATGCAGAAATTAGTTGAATAACGCAAATGATAAAAATGTTACAGCCCTCAAAACCGCACATACAAAAAAAACCAAAAATGTGTCTGGTCCTGAACCAGAAATTGGCCCGGTACTGAAGTGATTAATAAGATTGTCCTTCGCTCTAAATGTACTCACAAGTCCAAAGAGAGTAAATATTGCTTAAGCTTCTCACCCTTTTGTGTGCCAGTTGTGCGTGGTTTGGGTATGTTGGTTTCTCTCCTACCATAAGTGGTGAGTAGTAGCAGCTATATGTGTGGATGTGTGATTGTATGGGTCACTTCACTACTGTGTAGCCTAGTGTGATAGGTGAGTGTGGAAGCCGAGTTCCTCTTTAAGGATGCATCCAGGGTCATAAGTGTGTGGTGAACAAGGTACGGATATCTCACAGAACTGATATTCAACAAGTCAGATATATTTGTATGTGAGACCCAATCCCTGATATTAATAGTTTCATTAATATAAGAAAGTATTTCACTATATTAGAATAGTTTTTATTTTAGTTAAGGCCCGATTCACATCTGCGTTCGGCCATTTCGTTTGCAATCAGTATTTGAAATCTTCAAAAACTGATTACATACTGATAGCAATCAGTTTGTGTCCGTTTTTGACCAATCTGTTTTTTTTTTCACCTTCCCCCTTCTTCATTCTGAGCATGTGCAGAAGGAAAAACAGATTGCAAAACGGACACAAACTGATTGCTATCAGTATGTAATCCGTTTTCCATAGACTTCAATGTTAAAAAAAAAAAAAAAACGGATTGGTTGCTGTCCGTCTGGAATCCTTATTTTCATTACGGAGAGAAAGTACTGCAAGTACTGATTTGCTCTGCACGGAAAAGTGGAAACCAGACGGAAAGGGCACATGCGGTTACATGTGGATTGCTTTGAAAACCCATTGAAATCAATGGGTTGTCATCCGGACCGCACAAAATCAGTTTTTGAAGATTTCAACTACTGTTTGCGAACGGAATGGCTGAATGCAGATGTGAACCAGGCCTAAGACCTGGGGAATGAGGGTTATTGCTCCTGCCTGAGGGTGCTTTCTATGTTCAGCCTAATGTTCACGTAGTGATTTACTAGATTTATCACCTCCATGCTCAGCTTTTCTGGTATTCTCTCTGCTTATTTTATTTGCACGTATCATATAAAGCGTTACACACATGTTCTGAAACACTAATGTAAATAAAACTTTAACCATTTATATACACTGTGTATGTTATCAAATGAAAGCACATTTTTTTTTACAAGCAAACAAGTCTTTCATATTCAGTGTCTTCATTCCAACCAATCAACCATAATTCACCTGTTGAGAAAACAGGAATAACTTCAACTAGGAAAGTAAGAATTTGTTAGACATTCATAACCCATTAGAGTATTCCAAATTCTTGTCATTTGTCACATGGTCTACAAAAGAAACCTCAACTGGTATATTTGTAATAGACAATACATTTTCTCTGCAGGTGACCTAGTGGTAGGTAATTTAGTGGTAGATGACTGGTATATTATAGTGTTGATCGTTGTCCGTTATTAAAGTAATCTCATGCCAATCTTGCTTGTGATCTGCAGGATAAATCATTTCATACTTTTCTGTGTTAAATTTACTCAACCGCAAGACTTTTATCTTCACTTCAAGAGCATAGCCAATTAAACACAGCTCAGCCTAGAATAAAGAGAGGATATAGTAATAAATAAGGCACATAGTTACTACTGTAGTAAAAAAAATATGTCCATAAAGTTAGGGGGAGGAGATAGATTGTAGATCAAACAGAATGTGAGGAGTAAATCATAGATCTTTGTTACCTCCTTATAAACCAGGGGAAGAAAATCATAAGACATGAGCCAATCAGACTGAACTATTATACTGTATGTACAGTATACCAGGGAGCTTTATATTTTAATAATGCTCACATTTTAGGCAAAATGTATTTAGGTAATAAAAATAGACAACAAACCCATTACATCAAAAGGGGCTTACAAATTTAAACTTCTGCCAGTTTCACACAGAATTTTTTAAATATTGATCAATTTTTTTCTTTTTACAATTAATGTCCTTGTCTAAGAAAATACACGAAAAACTAGGATATTCAATGAATGCATCAAAAGCGTTAATGAATTTGACAACAATTCATACACAAATAAAAATATTTTACTTTTATGGGTCCCCTACCAGGTATCCACAGAAGTTGTTAGAAGTATAACAGAGATCATTCCACTCCTTAAAGTGGCTCTTCACTCTATAGGCACTTATCCTTTATCCTGTGTTTACTGCAGGGGTCTGATTGCTGATACTCACAGCTACTGCAAGGTCCCTCCCATTGCACAACCAAAAATCCCTGGGTTGCCTTACAACTCCTTGACTAATGTTAGTAAATGGAGTTGCGTTGCGACACATAAAGTGCTGCAACCATAACTTAAAGTTGAATATTGCTAGACTTTTTGCGAACAGAAGTCGCAGTCGTGACACACTAGAAGACATAACAAAACCCCTAAATGACAAACTCTCAAGACAACCATTGCGTGGATACACATAGACACACATACTGTGTCACTTTGTGACAATATTTGAAAAACGATTTTGTCCAGATAAACTGATCATCTCATAACACACATATTTAGACATCAATTCAAGATGAAGAAAGGGAATACCTGTAGCTGACAGACTCCAAAATAGTGCCTTCTGTCTGAGGTATAGATTAAGAGAAAAACTCCAACATTTACCTCAGATAGAACGCAAAAAAAAGTGTTACATTTTGTTTTTGCTTTCTATCTGTTTAGAGCCTCAGAGTTAGGAAAGCACAAACAGAATTTCTGACTCAGTGACTGCTACACTATTTAAAACATACTTGCTGTGTTACCCATAGCAGATGTGGGTATCAGTGAACTGGCTGGGGTTTAAAGAGGTTTTCTGTTGTGGGCTTTATCAGCCAATGACCTGTTTTTTAGGACAGGTCATCAATTGAAGATCAGCAGGAGTGCGACACCTGGAACCCCAGCGAATCAGCTGTTTGTAGTAGTAGCGGCACTCCCTGGGCTTTACAGGCTGTATGACATCACATTCATCAGTCACTTAGACAGTTTGCAGCTTATTCCCATTCAAATGTACACATAATGTATCCATACAATGAATGGCACAGTGCATGGCTTTCTGTGAAGAAGCCACCGTGCTCATCCAAACACGGAGTTCTCTTCAAACATCTAAAAGGTGGGAATTTTGGGTGTCGGACCCTCGCTAATCTTCAATTGATGACCTAACCCAAGGATAGGTCATCAATTGATAAGCCTATAAAACCCATTTAATTATTGTGGAGGTGCTTAAAGTAGTAATGCCTTACCAAGTTTTTCTATAGTATCCAGACTTATTTAATTAGCTTACTTATATAACGCCATCATATTCTGCAGCACTTTACAGACATTGTGGTCACTGTCCCATCTAGGGCTCACAATCTACATTCCCTATCAGTACGTCTTTGGAGTGTGGGAAGAAACCGGCGTACCTGGAGGAAACCCACGCAAACACGACTTATTCATTTTGTATATATTTTTTCCAAGTTGGCATTGGATTACTGTTTACATATTGATGTCATGTTAATGGTTAGATTTGAGATTCTCATTTCTCATGTGGTAGAAGCAAGAGATGGACAATATGTTGTGCATAAACCATTAGGAAATCTCTAGTTCTTCATTGATAACCTTCACTCTGAGTCTCTTCAGATTGCAGATATGACCAAGAGGTAATATGTGAATATGTGTTGCTGAAGAAACACCAAAGCTATTAGCGAAGAACTAGAAATCTCCTTGTGGTGTATATACCACCAATTGTACACTTTTTGCATCTACAACATTGATTGTTCAGTATGCAAAATTGTTCAGTGTAGTAATCTATAGAGCTGCAGAGAGGACCTGCTGCTGTAACCATCACACTTGAAATTAATCACCCCATAAATTTACCTTGTCCAGACCTATGGTATCACCGACCATGTTCAAATGGTTCATCATGTAGCTTAGAGGGTCAGCAGATGTGTCTCGTGAAAAGAGAAAGTGGAAGAAGTTGGGAATTTGTTCTTCAGTCTTCAGATTCTCATGAGCTTCTATCACCAAGTACAACATGATGAATTTTAAAGCTTCATACACTTTATTTTCTTTGGTCTCATCAGAAAAAAATGACCTGCACATTTTGTTCCTTTCCACTCGATCCTTAGAAGCACAAAAATCTACCCACTTGAACAGAGAAAAATATGGAAATCATATTTATTGTACAGTAGAATCCACACACTGCAGCAAATATTACATGGGGAAGGTTTACGTCATATTTAGCCTCTATGTCCACTGGGAAATTCTGCTGACATTGAATATGTTCATTCAATCATTAGATAAATATACTATATGCCAAAAAATTACCTTTATCTCTATTGTATTGAGAAGTGTAGTTTACTATACACTTATGTACTGTACCACTGTCCGGGGCGCACCTCTAATGGGGAGAAGTCGGACATGCAGGACTTTGTTTCCGACGAAAAAAACTGGATTCGCGGCGCAGAGGGTATAGGCGCACACCCACGCATTGCTTTAAAATCTTTCGCTATCCAGTCCCTATACTGTTTTCCGAGATTTTCAGTCGGATTCGCGGCGGATGGACTCCTCCGCAAGTGTGAACCCACCCTCAGGCGGCACTATCCGTCACTGTCTGGGGGGGCGGCATTTTTACTATTTATTTAATGTAAACCAGCCCAAGACAGGCCGCTTTAAAAAAACAAAACTGAGCAGGGCCTGTCCTGGACTGGCTTACGAAACGTCCTCCATATCTCAGCGCAGGCGGCGATATAATGATGTCATCGCGCCTCCTACGCTGAGACACAAGAAGAGAAGGCGCGGCTCAATCAAGGGATCACAGGTAGGTGAGGATAAGTTTTTTTTTTAAATTTATATAAAGAGGCAGTTACCTGCTGCTCGTGGCCTCCTCCGCTTCCCTTTGTGCTACGAGACGCAGAAGGGGAAGGGGAAGCGACTGTGCAAGCGCGGGGGTAGGTAAGTGAGGCCGCGGGCCTCAAATACTACTATTATTATACTCTGGTGTCTTTTCAGACCCTAGAGTATAATAATTGGAGACCCAGGGGAGGTGAGGGAACGTAAAAACCAATGCTACTTACCTCTCCTGCGATCCGATGTTACTCCGAGCAGGCTTGGGCCCTCTGGTGACGTCATCAGGTCGCGTCACCGGCCTGATCATGTGACATCTGTGCGCAATTAAAAAGGACCGAAAGCTGCAGGGAGTGCACCAGTGCCAGGACTGGTTTTTATGTTTAACACCTCCCTTGGGTCTCCGATCATTATACTCTGGGGTGGACCACTATGGGGTATAATAGTGTGTGCAGGGGCCACTGTGGAGCATAATACCTTGTGCAGAGCCCACTGTGGAGCATAATACCGTGTGCAGGGGCCACTATGGAGCATAATACCAGTGCAGGGGCCGTTATGGGGCATAATACTGTGTGCAGGGGTCACTAGGAAGCATAATACCATGTGCAGGGGTTGCTGTGGAACATAATACCGTGTGCAGGGGCCTCTGCGGGGCATAATACCATGTTCAGGGGCCACTATGGAGCATAATACCGTGTGCAGGGGCCACTATGGAGCATAATACCGTGTGCAGGGGCCGCTGTGGGGCATAATACCGTGTTCACGGGCGACTATGGGGCTTAATACCGTGTGCAGGGGCGACTGTGGTGCATAATACCATGTGCAAGGGCCATTATGGACCATAATACTGTGTGCAGGGGCCAGTTTGGAGCATAATCCCGTGTGCAGGGGCCAGTTTGGAGCATAATACCATGTGCAGGGGCCACTATGGAACATAATACCGTGTGCAGGGGCCATTGTGGAGCATAATACCATGTGCAGGGGCCACTGCGAGGCATAATACCGTGTACAGGGGCCGCTGCGGGTCATAATACCGTGTGCAGGGGCCGCTGCGGGTCATAATACCGTGTGCAGGGGCCGCTGCAGGCCATAATACCATGTGCAGGGGCCGCTGCGGGCCATAATACCGTGTGCAGGGGCCGCTGCGGGCCATAATACAGTGTGCAGGGGCTGCTGTGGAACATTATAGTGTGTGTAAATGGGGCGGTATAAACAGGGGCTATGGCGCCTGTTTATATCATACGCTGTCTGTTTATAGTGACTGTGTGATTACACAGTCTTGTCACATAGACATGTATAGGACAAGGCTTAGTTACATTACATGGCCATTATGAGATGAATGACACTATGTAAACAGAGAAGCGGTCACAGCACTTACACAGGTACCATTCAAACAGCTGATCAGTAGGGGTCCTGGGTTTTTGAGCCCCACTGATTAGTTTATTAATGAACTAGAAAACCTTTTAATTAGTTAACACCTGAGGCATTATTAATAAGGGCACTATTTATACAGGGTACACACAGACATTATTAATATAAAGATGCACTTGGGAGTATTATTCATTATGGGAGGTTATGTCATATATTTTATAATTGGGGTAGCAGCAGGATGGGGGCTTTGTGTATGTGAGGACAATGTGGGTCGGTACCTGGAAAAGTGAGGAGCCAAAGATGTCTGTGTTGCAAACTTTATAGAGACAAGTCACAGCTGGAAGAAGTGGTCATGGCGGTCCAAAGGGAACAGAAGGGAAGTGTGAACGATTAGTCAGAGATGTCACCTGTAAGTCAAATTGTTACTGCCCTGTATACACCTAAATGATAGAGGATAAATATGGGGGTCTGTCTGCTGAGACCCCCACTGAGCCTGAGAATTGTTTTTTTTCGCCCCACTGGGTGGGATTTCAGCCTGGCCGCATGTTTCAGTCAATAAATCAAACTAATACAATAATGAAATCTCTGGTAAAAGCATGGGTACTGTTAATATGAGAAGTTATTATACAGTACATTGAAAAGTTATTTTAAATATTGACATCAAGGTCTATAGAAAATATGGATGCATGCTACTAGCTAATTCCTACTGTAAATCAGAGTGTCTCTGATATGCAAGTTTCTCCTCTCTTTTTTTATTTTTCTTTAAAATTAATTTAAAATATAAAAAAGTAATTACCAGCCCTCCTTTGGGTATGTTCACATGGAATTTTTCCTAGCTGAAAAATTCAGCTTCAGGGATTTGAAGATAAATATTTCCACTTGACCAAATTCCGCTTCCAATATTTGTCCAATTTCACCCCTGCCAGGCGGTATTTTTCTGCCTCCCATTAAATTCAATAGTAGCTATCAGACAGAAACCGAGATTGAACATGATGCTTATTTTTTTCCGCTAGCTGAAAAAATCAGCGCCTGTCTCTCATTGAAATCAATGGAGGCTGGTTTCAGGTGGAATTTGGAGCAGATTTTAAGGCCAGTAACCAAGCTGTTTTTTAGACTCTTCTCTTAGCTATAATGGTGAAATTCAGCAGGGAAAAGATGAGAGAGAAGGCATGCACCCGACAATTCACAGATTGCAACCTGACATCGAGGAATACCTGAAGAAAATGGCAGCATCCTCTTTGGCAGAGGCGATGTGGAAAGTCTCACTGATACACAAGAGGCACAGCCATCACATGACCTGGGGCCTATATGTAAAGATTTCCTCACGTGCATGATCTCTCAGGCACTTAAACTGGTCATAAAATGAACTGGTAGATATTAAAGCAAAATTGGAACAAATAGGAAGACATTTGGAAAGTTCCCAGCCGGCCATTATTTCTTAAATTGAAGTTACCAGACTCAAGTTCCTGGAGCAACAGAAGCACCTTAAAGACTCATTGTTCCTGATTTGAGGACAAGGAAAATAGCAGCCACCACACAAATTTATGCTTGATAGATGTGCCTGAATCCGACACCCTGAGGCAGCTCACACACTCTATCATCTGTTCTCCTCTGGGCCTTGAAAGAGCTGCATAGGTCACCATCAAGAGTATTCATCGGGCACTATGCCCTAAGGACCAGCCATAAGCCCCCCACAACATCATATGCAGCTTACTGTGTTATATTGACATGGTAGACATACTTAAAGAGGCCAGAGGCAAGGATGCCTTTTCTTATGAAAACTACAAGCTCAGTCTCTATCAGGATCTATCGCCAACTAACCTGGCTAAGAGGTGCGCTATGAAACTGCTGTTGGACTATCTCCGTTCACATAGTGTGCATTACCAATGGCTGTTTCCGTTAGAAAAAAATCCATTTGGTGAGTGTGATACAATGACTACCTTACTCTCTGTACTTTCAGCCCTTAAGAGAACTTCAAAACTATCAAAATAGTTACCTGGTGTATCATCTACAACCCAGCCATCCTATGTAGATGCTTGGGAAAGGAACTAAATGTAAGGCTCACAAATGAAGAGTGCAGACAGCTACTGACTTGCTCTCATGGTTTCTCGAAGTGTATGCACATTCAAGAAAATTCCTATAAAACAATCTCAAGATGGTATAAAACACCATTCTTTTTACACAAATGTGGTCTTACTGTGTCAGACAAATGCTGGCGATGTGATTTGGTAATGGGCAATATCCTCCACTGGTGGTACTGTGATAAAATCATCCCTTTTTGAAAGGGTGTAGAAAAAAATATTAACAACATCTATATTTGTCTCTCTCTCCTAAACTATTATTATTCTAGCTAAAATAGCCTTCCTTTCAACTAGCCAGATCCTCCTTGGCCACTTTTATGATCATGGCTGCTAAATTACTAATTCTATGTTATTGGTTACAAAAAAGACCCACCTCCACTATCCCTATGGTTTGATTTAATTAACCAAATCTACAGAATGAAAGAGATAACTTCTTGGGTAGACCATTTTATTCTTATTGCCATGTATTTTATGTAGTTACATTATAGAACAATTTTATCCCATCCCCCCTATATTTTTATTACACACACACCTTTTCCCTCTTGAACTTATTTCTCAAAGATGTATCTACAATATTTATGTTTTCTGTACTGTGTTTTTGTTAGATAAAAATTCTCAATAAATAGAGATTTAATAAAAAAAATACACTACTAGCCATAATGACTCTCAGTAAGCTAATATCTCTGTCATACAATGGCTAGTCTATGTAGATTTTCTTCCACAGCTGTATGTGATAACCATCAGCCAAGTCTATTAAAACATGAAATTTATTTTCCTCTATGTAGTTACCTCATTTTTGAAAAGATCTAGACAACTGCGTAATTTTCCATAGACTTTTGGACCGGCATATTTTTCTGGACCAAAGCTGTATTGCTGTATCCAGTTGCATCCTTGAGAATATAGGAGCTTTTCAGGAAGCTGTAAGAATAAAACTGATGTAAGGAAAAATGGAAATAAATTATTTATCAAATGTGAGTTATCGTGGAACATATCCACTATTACCAGTATACTGTAGAACTGTAGTGTAGAAATACAGCACATTCAATGGCATATGCCAGGTACAGTCTTTTGCATATAAGCAATTCAGTTTACAAATTGCAAGCTACCTTTTTCTAACACTTACAGAAGATCTGTATTAGAAACAAGTGGCAGGGCTTAAAAAAATGTTCTTCCTGATCGCCATTTATATAATTATTGCAATGTTCAATACCAACTATAATAATAATAATACATTTTATTTATATAGCGCCAACATATTCTGCAGCACTGTACAACTTGTAGGGTTCAAGTACTGACAAAAAAGATACATTACAAAGAAATAGTCAATTCACACACTGGGACTGAGGGCCCTGCTCGAAAGAGCTTACAGTCTATGAGGTATAGGGGGTGACACAAGAGGTAGCAGGGGCGGCAACAGATGTAGCATTGTTTATACAATGGTCAGACAATTTTGTAATAGAGGTTACTGTCATTACACATATATAAGCTGTATGAGTCGTCACCAGTCGTGTCCTTTAACGTGCAGATGGTGCCTGGACATATAAAGCTATTCTGATACGACATCATATCCTATGAGGTAATGTTGAAGCATAAAGAGAGGAGGGTACATTTTAGGGATTCTAACTACGGAAGGGTTTACATTAGGAGTTGTGATAGGCCTGTCTGAAAAGATGTGTCTTTAGTTTACGCTTGAAGTTGTGGAAATTGGGGGTTAATCTGATAGTCTGGGATAGAGCATTCCAGAGAAGTGGTGCAACTCGGGAGAAGTCTTGTATACGAGCGTGGGAGGTTCTGATAATAGAGGATGTTAGTCTTAGGTCATTGAGTGAACGGAGAGCACGGGTTGGGCGATAGACAGAGATGAGGGAGGAAATGTAGGGAGGTGCAGCATTATGGAGAGCCTTGTGAATGAGGGTGATACGTTTATATTGTATTCTGTATTGAATAGGCAGCCAATGTAGTGACTGGCACAGACCGGAGACATCGCTGTAGTGTCTAGACTGATAGATGAGCCTGGCCGCTGCATTCAGAATAAATTGTAGAGGGGAGAGTTTAGTAAGGGGAAGACCGATTAGTAAGGAGTTACAGTAGTTACGGCGAGAGTGAATCAGGGCAACAATAAGTGTCTTTAGTGTATCTGTGGTAAGGAAAGGGCGGATTCTGGATATGTTTTTGAGGTGGAGATGACAAGAGCGTGCGAGTGATTGGATATGGGGGGTGAAGGAAAGGTCTGAGTCAAACAAAACCCCGAGGCAGCGGGCATACTGCCTAGGAGTTATGGTAAGGCCGGAGACTGCAATGGAGATATCAGGAACAGATCTATTAGATGGTGGAAACAGCAGTAGTTCAGTCTTTGAGAAATTCAGTTTCATATAGAGCGAAGACATGATATTTGAGACAGCAGGGAGACAGTCACTGGTGTTCTGTATTATTGCAGGGGTGATGTCACGGGATGATGTATATAATTGGGTGTCATCAGCATAAAGATGGTACCAGAAGCCAAATCTAGTGATGGTTTGTCCAATGGGAGCTGTGTAGAGGGAGAAGAGCAGGGGGCCTAGGACCGAGCCCTGAGGAACCCCAACAGCAAGGGGAAGAGGGGAAGAAACAGAGCCCGCAAATGATACACAGAAAGTGCGGTCAGAGAGATAAGAGGAGAACCAGGAGAGAGCGGTGTCTGTGATGCTGACAGAGCGGAGCATAGTGAGGAGGAGTTGATGGTCAACAGTGTCAAATGCTGCTGAGAGATCTAGAAGAATAAGAAGAGAGAAGTCACCTTTGGATTTAGCCATCAGGAGATCATTGGAGACTTTTGTGAGGTCCGTTTCAGTAGAGTGCAGAGTGCGGAAGCCAGATTGTAAGGGGTCAAGAAGAGAGTTAGCAGAAAGATAGCGGATTAAACGAGAATAGACCAAGCGTTCCAAGATTTTGGAGATAAAAGGAAGGTTAGAGAACCAACTAAGTACTTGTATGGATATCCACACCGAAATGTACGTAAATTCAGTAATATTTAGAATCAGAAACAGATCTACGCAGAGCAGTTAAAAAAGTCAAAATGCCTAAACATACAAAGAAATCTTAAATCTGTATTCAGAGATACAGAAACTACTGTGTAAAACGGAATGTGAAACTCTCAAACTCTGAGCCTGGCATAAATGGGATTTTCCCAGCAATATACATAGGGCTAATTGATCTACAATGTAATAAACATATTTGGTACATATTCTACTTTGTGTCTCTTGTTTATAAATCTGGTTGATACAGGTGATCTGTGGCAATATCTTTAGGGAAATAAGTATGCGCAGTACTGCATCAGGCTATCTCTTCCCCAGGACTGTTGGCACTTTCATTGCATACAAAACAGCCCACTGGCATCATTTCAAAAAGTATATGTGGGACAATGATCATTGCAGCAACCTTAAATAACAGGAAAACAGTTTAACACCTTAATGCACCAGGGCGTAGTAGTCGGGGGACGTTGGGAGTATTAGTACTTGCAGTGGTTACGGTAGCAACCTCAACCAGATGTTCCAGCTCTCCTCTTACTCTAGTGCAGTGCTGAGGGGGCGTGCAGGGTGTCTGATGGTGGTAATAGGGTTCTAATAATAGTAAACCTTCCTGAACCTGATGGTGGATGGAGTAGCCATGATGGTCATGCAGGAATAGGTCATACAGGAAAAGATTTGCAGAAAAAGGTAACTCATGGTGTTTATTTACATAGTTGCATAATAAATGAGGTTGGATAAAGACACTGGTCCATCAAGTCCAACTTATAACCCTACAGAGTTGATCCAGAGAAAGTTAAAAAAAAAAAAAACACATGAGGCTGATGCCAATTGCCCCAAGTTAGAGGAAATAATTCCTTCCTGATTCCAAATCTAGCAATCAGTATAAAACCCTGGATGAACCTGTCTTTACCAAAATTTAAAACCCGTAACCAGTAATATTTTTATGTTCAAGAAAGGCATCTAGGCCCTCCTTGAACTTCTACAATGTATCCACCATAAACATATCCTGTGGCAGTGAGTTCCATAGTCTCACTGCTCTTACAGAAAAGAATCTCTATGTTACTGTTGAAATGGTCTCTCCTCTACTTCAGGTAGAACATGTATTTTATTGAGATTTTAAGTGATAGTCCAACACAAAGTAATGCATAATAGTGAAGTACAACGAAAATGATACATGGTTTTCAAAATTGTAGTCAAATAAAAATCTTAAAAGTGTGATGTGCAGAAGTATTCAGCCCCCTGTAACCTGATACCCCTAAATAAAATCCAGTGCACTCAATTGCCTTCAGAAGTCACTTAATGAGTTGATAGAGTCCAGCAGTGTGTAATTTTGTCTCAGTATAAATAGACCTATTCTGTGAAGGCATCAGTGGTTTGTTAGAGAACACTAGTGAACAAACAGAATCATGAACACCAAGGAACTCACCAGACAGGTCAGAGATAAAGTTGTGGAGAAGTTTAAACCAGGGTTAGATTATAAAAACATATCCCAAGCTTTGGCCATCCCAAGGAGCCCTGTTCAATCCATCATCCAAAAATAGAAAAAGTGTGCTTCAACTGCAAACCTACCAAGACATGGCTGTCCATCTAAACTAACAGATCGAGCAAGGAGAACACTGGTCAAAGAAGCAGCCACGAGGCCCATGGCCACTCTGGAGAAGATGCAGAAAGCCACAGCTCAGGTGGGAGAATCTGTCCACAGGACAACTATAAGTCATGTACTCCACAAATCTGGCCTTTATGGAAGAGTGACAAGAAAAAAACCATTGTTGAAAGAAAGACATAAGAAGTGCTTGCAGTTGTCCACAAGCCATATAGGGGACACAGCAAACATGTGGATGAAGGTGCTCCGGTCAGATGAGACCAAAGTTGAACTTTTTGGTAAAGCGCTATATGTGGCGGAAAAGTAACACTGCTCATCTCCCTGAACACACCATCCCAACTGTGGAACATGGTGGTGGCAGCATCATGCTGTGGGGAGGCTTTTCTTCAGCAGGGACAGGGAAGTTGGTCAGAGTTGATAGGAACATGGATGGAGCTAAATACAGCCCTGGAAGAAAACCTGTTGGAGGCTGCAAAAGACTTGAAAATGGGAAGGAGATTCACCTTCCAGTAAGACAATGACCTTAAACATACAGCCAGAGCTACAGTGGAATGGTTTAGATCAAAGAATATTCATGTGTTAGAATGGCTCAGTCAAAGTCCAGACCTAAATCCCATTGCGTAACTGTGGCAAGGTATGAAAATTGCTGTTCACAGACACTCTCCATCCAATCTGGCTGAGCTTGAGCTATTTTGCAAAGAAGAATGGGTAAAAATCTGTCTCTAGATGCTCAAAGGTGGTAGAGACATACCCCAAAAGACTTGCAGCTGTAATTGCAGTGAAAGGTGGCTCTACAAACTATTGGTATAGGGGGCTGAATACTTTTGCATGTCACATTTTTCAAATTTTTATTTGATTAAAATTTTTAAAACCATGTATCATTTTCATTCCACTTCACAATTATGTGCTACTTTGTGTTGGTCTATCACTTAAAATCTCAATAAAATACATTTAAATTTGTGCTTGTAAGGAGACAAAATGTGAAAAAGTTCAAGGGGTATGAATACTTTTGCAAGCCACTGTATATGGATGTAAACCTTTTTGCAGAGCTTCCAGTGGGACACTACTGTAGTATGTCATGGAGCCATGTAACTTAAGGTACCATGATATAATATTATGTCATAGTCATGGCACTTGCTCAGGAACTGAGTGGGTCTTTGGAGAGTGAATATAAGCTATAAGATACAGCTGAAACCCTGCTGTATCACCCATGGTTGAAAATAACTGCTTTCTTACGCTAGGTTCACACTTGCGCCTTTTATCTGTCCACTTGCAAACCATTTAAAAAGAAAAACAATTTGGTATAAAAAGGATTCCAAACAGTTACACAGTAGATACCCAAATACGTTTGTAATCCATTTGTAATCTGCTTTCCATAGACCTCAATATTAAAAAAAAATGTATTTGTTGCTGTCCATTTGGTATCCTTATTAATTGAACAGAGAAAAAGTCCTGCAAGTCCGACTTTTTTCTCGGTCCTAAAGAGCGGATACCAGACGGAAATGCTCCAAACGCAGACCTGCAGATGGTTTTTACAGCCCATTGAACTCAATGGGTTTTGAAATCAGCTTTTGAGGATTTTTTGAGACGGTTTCAAGAACTGATTTCGCATGGAGAGCCAAACGCAGATGTGAACCCAGCCTTAGAAGTCGCAGTCAGTCATGAACTTGGCATCTAAGAAATTTGATAAAGCTGTTTCCCCCTGATTGCTACCCCCAAGCCTCCTTCGGGGGGGGGGGGGTGATCAGTTTCTATGGCAGCCTGGAGCCCAGCTTGTGCCAAAAGAGACACATACTCCAAAAGCTGTTATACCCAGGATAACCTGCTTAACAGGTTTGAAGTGGGTATCTCTGTTGACACGAGCTTGGCACAACATATTAAGCACTGAAATTGTGTATTTCAGGAAAAATTGCAGTTTTCATTTTACACTATCAGTTGTTCTTTCTTTTCTAGAAAAAAACAATTCCTTGGGGGATGAGGTTTTGAAAAATGGGGTTACTTCTCAGGGAATTCCACTTTGCTGGCACCGCTGTGGCATCCATAAACCAGTCCCTCTATGCACTCCTAAAGCCAAAAGTCCAGCACCACTCCCTTCTGAGCCCTGCTGTGTGCCCAAATAGAAGTTTACGCCGACATATACCACCTTTTGTGCATTTATTTTTGGAAATAAATTTTTGTCAAAATGATCATTATTACCTCTTAAGTCCTCAAAATTTGCCCTCCAAAAGCCAAATAGTGCTGTTAACCTTCCTGGCCCCGTTGTGTGCCCATACAAGCATTTTACAACCACATAAAGGGTATTTTAATACTCATTAGAAATTGTGTAAGAAATTATTTGGTGAACTTATTCCTACTACCCCTTGGGAAAATTAACAATTTGGGGCCAAAGCTACATTTTATTATAGGAAATGCAATTGTTTATCTTTTATTGGCCAATTTTAATTTATGAAACACTTGCAGGGTTAAAATGTGTACTATAGCTCTTGATAAATTGTTTGAGGAGGGTAGTTTCCAAAATGCAATTAACATTTTTCATTGTACTGCAAATAACAAATGGCTCCCGAAAAACAGAAGTTTACAGCCACATGTTACATATATTTGTAATTTAGAGAAATCGTGTGACATTTTTGAGTCAATTTTCTACTTTAACCCCTTGTGAAAATGAAAAATTTAGAGCTATAGTGATATTTTATTGTCAAAAATGTAATTTTTCATTTTCACTGCCCACTGTTAATAAAATCGATGAAACAATTGTGGGGTCAAAATGCTCACTTTCTAAGTGGGGTGTAGTTTCCAAAATAGGGGTCATTTAAAGTGTAACAAAACTTTCAAACAAGCTCTGATTTTCTGGCAGCATTTGTGTCATTAATACATTTTGTAATATACTTTTAGTAACAAATTTTAGCTACTTTTTGTTAAATTTCAGCATTTTCTTATTCTTTGCCTTGCCTCTTTATACAGCACTGCACCCTACTTCTCACCGTGTATGGTGTAGGATATTGTGTGTGTAATGAAGAGAAAATTATTGTGGCAGAGGGCTGCTTTAAACAGTTATATCTCAGACAATATAAACATAGAAATGTGCTTCTGGTGTCATATGAAATAAGATTCTCATTAGGTTGAAGTTCTAACTGTACTATTTCACTGATATCACTGGTTGAATAAACAGTGAGGATTGGGATATTACATGCAGCTGCAAGCTTGTCATTCCATACATTACCAGAAGCAAGTTACTATGTTTTGATATTGCCTGAGGCATAACTGTTTCAAGTAACTGTACCCTACCCTAATTTTCTCTTCATCACACCATATATAGTGAGAAGCAGGGTACAGCTCTCAATAGAAAAGCAAGACAAAGAATAAAGAATGCAGGATTTCACAGAAAGGAGCCAAAATGTGTTATTGTATTATGTAAACAGTATCGCAAAATGTATTAATGGCACAAATGCTGCCAGAAAAGCAAAGGTTGTTTTAAAGTTTAGTTATGCTTTAATGGGGATTACCTATATTCTGGTACCTTGGCTCAGCAAATACACTATGGCACTTGAAAAGAATTTCAGCAAAATCTGCCCTCCAAAAGCCCAGTGGCACTCCTTTCCTTCTGCAACCTGCTGTTTGACCCAACAGTAGTTTACATATACATATGGAGTATTTATGTACTCCACAGAAATTTCTTGTTTCTTTCTTTCTAAAAATTGTGGGAAACTTTTTTCCTTTTACACCTTGTAAATGTGTACATTTTAGGGCTAAATGAATGTATTGAAAAAAATTGACATTTCTAAATTTAATCTCTATTTTATTTTCATTTTTGTGAATAACTTAAAAGGGTTAGCAAATTTACTAAAAGTTGTTTTGAATGTTTTGAGGTGTGTAGTTTTGAAAATGGTGTGATTTATAGACGTATCAAATACATAGGCCTTTAACCTTTTCAAATTTCAAAAATTGCTATTTTTTAAACTATCGTTGATTATATTGTTAATCTGTTTTCCCTTAGTCCTAACAGCAGCACAATATGGGGTATCTCTGCCCCTGTGTGTTGTCTAGGACAGGTGGAACTTTTAATTAGCACCAAAAACGTGCTTACTTACCTGCCCTATAAGAGGGCATGAGAGACCTCCCTCACCTGTGTAAATTATAAAGTAAAAGAAAACAAGATTTTAGGGAGGGAAGCCTTGTGCTGCTGTTAGGACTAAGGGAAAAGAGATTAACAGTATAATCAATGATTCCCTTACGTCCTACAGCAGCACAATATGGGAATATAGCAAGTAATTCCCCTAGGGAGGGTTTCCTCGCCTTACAACCTCAAGAACTGTCTGACCAAAGGCAGTTGCCTCGGAACTGCGGATATCTAAACGATAGTGTTTAATGAAAGTCAGCTGGGATGACCAAGAAGCAGCTGCACAAATTTGATCTAGTGGAAGCGAGCGATTCTCAGCCCAAGAAGTCGACACAGCCCTGGTCGAATGGGCTGTACAAAAAACTGGAGGAAGCAACCCTTGAGCAAGGAAAGAAATTTTGATTGCCTCCTTAATCCACCTGGACAAGGAGGGTCTGGAAGCTTTAAGACCTCTGTCTTTACCATACATGTTGATTAGGAGATTTTCAGCTCTCCTGAAAGATTGTGTCCACGATAAGTAAATTCGCAGACACCTTACCACATCCAAAGTATGAAGTTTTACCTCCTCCTCTGAAGATGGATCCGGAAGAAAAACCGACAAAGAAATCAGTTGATTATAATTATTACGTGAAGGAACCTTAGGAATAAAACCAGGCAAAAACCTAAGGTGGACCCTATCCGAAAAAAATACAATATAAGGTTCTTTGGAGGAGAGCGCCTGACGCTCTCCTACCCTTTTGGCAGATGTGATGGCTAACAAAAAAGTAGTTTTAAAGGCTAAAAATTTTAGCTCCGCAGCTTCCAGATGTTCAAAGGGAGGACCACAAAGGCCTGTAAGGACCGTCCTAAGGTCCCATTGGGGAATAGGAGAAGATACCGCAGGTTTCAGTCTCACCGCTCCTTTGAGGAATCTTGCAACCAGGGAATCCTGGGACAACCGTCTGTTTAAGTGGGCGGATAAAACAGATACCTGTACCTTTAAAGTAGCAGGGGCAAGGCCTCTGTCCAAACCATCCTGAAGAAAATCCAAAATATCAGAAGTCAAAGGATTAGAAATATCAACGTCTCTTTTGGAGCACCACTTCAAAAAAATCTTAGTCGTCCTCTGGTAATTCCTTTTGGTGGATTCAGCTCTCGCACAGGAAAGCGTCTTCAGGACGGCTTCTAACAGTCCTCTGTACATTCGTAGGGACTGATCAACCTCCAGGCTGTCAGGTTGAATCTCCTCAGATCCTGGCACTTCAGTGATCCTTGGGAAACCAGGTTCTAGGTGGGGAAAGCCTCCAATATATCCCTTGACTCATCACCATGAGCTGGGAAAACCAAGCTCTTTTTGGCCAGAATGGAATGATGGCTATTACACAGGCTTGTTCCTGTCTTTTTTTTTATCAATACTCTCGGTATCATAGGAATTGGAGGGAAAATGTATGACAGCCTGGACCTCCAAGGGATGGACAGGGCATCCACTGCCATCCACTGGTACAGGGAACAGAACATCTCCACCTTGCGTTGAGTCGGGTTGCCATGAGGTCTATCTCTGGGAGACCGTATTTCAGGGTAATCTGATGAAAGACTTCTGGATTGAGTGACCATTCTCCTGATACGGCAAGACCCCGACTCAACCGATCCGCTACTGAGTTCAGGAAACCCTTGATGTGAACCGCGGATAGATGGGTCAGATTTTTCTCTGCCCAGGAAAAAATCAGATCTGCCTCTCTGAGGGGGGATGATGATCTGGTGCCTCCCTGTCTGTTCACATATAATATCGTCGTCATGTTGTCTGAGCGAATCTTGACTGCTCTTCCCTTGAGAAGAGGAGAGAAATGGAGTAAGGCACGGTACACAGCTCTGAGCTCCTTCCAGTTGGACAACGTCCTTCTTTCTGGAGCACTCCAGACTCCCTTTATGGAGTTTCCATCCAGATGGGCTCCCCATCCCGTAAGGGATGCATCTGTAGTCAACAGGGTCCAACGAGGTTGGACCGTGGACCTTCCGTCCTTGAGGTGCAACCACCATCTGAGGGAAAGATGGGTCCTGGGGGAGAGTCAAATCCTCCTGTTGAGACCAGGAAAAGAGCGATCCCAAATTCCTAAGTTTTCCATCTGAAGAGGACGTAGATGCCATAAGGCCCAAGGAACCGCCATGATGGAAGATGACATCAGACCTAGGATCTTCATCAAAGTTCTGATGGACGCTCTCGACCTCCTGAAAAGTTGCCGAACCGCTGTGATTAATTTCTCTTTCCTTGCAGTTGTCAAGGAGATTTCCAGCCAGTCTGAATCTAGGAAGTAACCAAGAAACTTTGGGTTGAGGGGATGATTTCTGACTTCTCCCAATTTATGAGCCATCCTAGGCCTTGAAGCAGGGATATGGCAATCTGTAAATGCTGGAGCAGAACAGACACTGACTGGGCTTTTATTAGCCAGTCGTCTAGATAAGGGACCACAAAGAGTCCCTGAAGACTGAGGGCGGCTTCTATGGGAGCCACCACCTTGGTAAAGGTGTGGGAAGCCGAGGAGATCCCGAAAGGGAGGGCCGAGAACTGATAATGCTTCCTGTGGCCGGAAACTATAACCGCAATCCTTAGGAACTTCCTGTGCTGAGGGTAAATTGGCACATGCAAATAAGCATCCTTCAGATGTAGAGTGACAAAAACATCGCCCTGGAGAAGAAACGAAGAAACTAAGTTTATGGTTTCCATGCGGAACCGTTTTTTTCTGATGAAACGGTTCAGATACCTCAGATCTATAATCATCCTCCATCTACCTGCTGGCTTTGGCACTAGAAAAACGGGAGAATAAACCCCCAAACCTTCTTCTAGAGAAGGACCTTCTTCTAGAGCTCCTTTGTGGATATACTCTCGAATGGAGCGTTCCAAAATACCCTGCTGAGACGCAGGAAGACAGCGAGTTAGGACAAATCGATCTCGGGGAGGACAGAGAAACTCGATTGTATATCTTTGCTGAATTGACTGTAAGGGTCCTGAATTTTTTCCTGCCAAGTGCTGAAGAAAAGGGAGAGACGACCCCCGACAGGAATCTCAGCCACAGGAAAAGAGCTTCTCATGTCAAAAACTGGGCTTCCTTCTATCCTCAGTCTTGGGGAATCTCCGTCCAGAGCCTCTAGAATAGTACCTAGAGCCCCTCTGGAACTACTGACCATGTCGAGGTGAATAACCTCTGCCGCGGCCAGGGCCAAATCTACCCCTAAAAGACTGAGGCAGAGTTTTGCCTTTTTTATCAGCCAAGCCCTCTAAAATTTCGTCCAGGCTACTGCCAAAGACTCTTCCTGGCTCAAATGGTAAAGTACAAAGGTTATACTTGGAGATAAAATCAGCTCTCCAAGGTTTTAACCATAAGGGGCTCCTTGCCGCCGTGGAACACGCCAAGGACTTTGATGCCAGCCTTAGTTAATAATGGGAGGCCATAAATTCTGCCGCCAAAGAAGTCGAACTTAAAAAGAAAGTAGCTCGTCTCTGGAGACACCAGAATCGATGTCCCTCTCAAGCTGGAGCAAATCAGCCCGTAGTCTGGCTGAGACTTCACTTGATGCAACAGCGACCAAGGTCTGGGCAGAGGCTGCTGAGTAGGCCTTCTTGAGAGTATTCTCCATGCGTCTATCCATAGGATCCTGTAAATTTGCTCCATCCTCAGATGGTACTAGAGTGCGGTGAGAACTTGGCTACCGCTATATACATTTTAGGGGGAGCACCCCAATGATCCAGTTGAGACTCTGCGATGGGGAACAAGGTCTTAAACCTACCACTAATTACAAAGGGTTTCTCCGGAAATTTCCACTCTGAAGACATTATTTTTTTTAATGTCTCGTCCACTTGGAAGACTCTGGACCCTCTATAGGTGGACGTGGAGGCTTCCCCATCAACATCACGGTCCTTAGACTGGATGGACTTCAGCAGCCTATTAATTTTCTCGAGTGGGAAGAGAGGTCTGCTGGCATCTTCAGCGGAGTCATCCAAGGACAAAATTTCATCCACAACCTGAAAATCTTTGTCCGAGACCCGCAAGAGAAGATGTTTTTCAAGACGTGGTTTCTTGGCGATCTGGGAGATAAAATTCCGGATTTCTTTGAGAGAATCCTCCATGTATTCTTTCACCCATTTCACAACCTCACGTATGGATGGCTCCTCAGAAGGGGGGCCACGACACTGGCGACAACGGGTGAATTCGTAGCCGTCAGGCAAGGGAGTCTTACAGTCTAAACAGGCTAAATGTTTACGCTTGGAGGATTTCTTCCTCCTAAAGTCTCCATCACCAGAGCCAGAAGCAGAAGAAGACATCTAAAAAGACCACAAAAAATCACAGACAATAATAATACCAATATTACAACGAGAAAAAGAGGGGTACCTTAAGGAGGTCAGTCGTCGCAAAAAAACGCAGCAACAGTATACGCAGTAGTAGAGTAGAGTAATCGCTGAATCACAGAAGGGAATATTACTACTCCTTAGCAGTAGAGGAGAGCCAGAAAAATCACAGCCCACAGCCCAAATGGACTATGGGACATTTTAAAGGCAACCATAAGTGGAGGAGGAGCCAAACACAATTACTAAACACAATGAAAATATACATAGAAACTCCATGCAGAGCAAGCCCAGAGATATGAATAAATAATTCATATAACACATATATAAATAAGAATAAATAAATATAAAAATAAATATTACTTACCCTCCTGAGCTCTGCCGAAAAAAAACGGAAGTAGGCCGCGCAGGAGTCCGGCGAAATCCGACCCCACGGAAAACCGGACGTTGAGAAGGGTTCCGGCCGGCCGCAAAGCCCGACGTCACTTTCGGCTAGGCCGAAGCCTAGAAGATTTACCGGCAGAAGAGCGCTGCAGAAGAACGGACGTAAGCCGGCAACAGAAGAGGACCGACCACCTCAAGAAAGGTAAGAAAAAAAAACTCTTACAGCAAGAGGCCACAAAAGACCTCCTCCACCTGTCCCACACAGGACAGAAAAAAACATAGGTGAGGGAGGTCTCTCATGCCCTCCTATAGGGCAGGTTAGTAAGCACCTTTTTTGGTGCTAATTAAAAGTTCCACCTGTCCTAGACAACACACAGGGGCAGATATACCCCATATTGTGCTGCTGTAGAACGTAAGGGAATCACCAAATTTCCTATTTTATCAAAAATAAGCCACAGTACCTTTACAGTGATCAGAGCCATGAGCACAGTGCTATAATTTCTTTGTAGAATGTCTGTTTAATTTTGACAAAAAGCTGCTTTTTTTCCCCTATGTAAATTAGGTAGAATTGCATCCCGAATGTTCTGGGGTGACTGAGCGTCACATCAAGATCATCCTTTTGCTCGGGAGGAGGTGGGGGAAGGTTTCGATTAAATCAGTGATGCTGGGATTGAGCTAGAGGAAGATCTTGCTGTGTGATGTTCATTTGTCCCAGAACATGCCCCCAATGCACTCTCGGCTCATTTGCATAGGAATAAAAGGCAATTTTTTGTCAAAATCAAGCAGCCATTCTACAAACAATTAAAGTAATGTGCTCACGTATTTTAGGTGCTGACAGACTCCCTTTAATGAAGTATATCCATTGTATGATTATGCAAGTTCTAATTTACAAATTGAAAGTGTCACTTTCTCAGTTTGCTCTCTAAACCTAAGTAAGCCTGTTTAATGCAATAGAATGTTTATTATGGTTATGATGCTTATTTTCTTGAACACAATATAAAATGATGAAACCAGTGATGTCTTACGAAATTATTGTATTTACGGTATAAAGATATAGCACCTTTAGGATATCTTTCTCTTTCATCCATCCAGGAAAAGGAAGTGCTTGACTAAGAACCTGGAACATGATGGCCCGGAGCACACAGTAGTTGTCCTCTTTTACAAGTTGTAAGGTCTTGATGTTATGTTTCCAGTACACATTTTCATAGGCCTATAACATTATACACATGTATATTGTCATCCTTTAATATAGAAATATAATAATCAACTCAGCAAGATCACTTAGAAAACTAAGTAACTATATATTAACATATTGTGACAACTTGGGGGCTATTCACCTAACGGGATTGCAATGGTTGACTTGAAGGATTTCAGTCCCACACATTCACTTCATGTTTAAAACTTACCTCAGCCAGCTTTATTTCTTCATCCACATCAGGCACGGCTACAACACATGTTGCATAAACATTTTCAACATTAAAGCAAATGACCATTAGCTACATTTTTTATAGCGTCCCTCACTATCTCAGTGTAGGCCTACTGCCTAACACTTCAAAACCAAAATTCAGTTCATACCAGAACTCTTGGCTGTGGCTCCCTGGGCCCTTGACTCATCTTATTTTCCCCAGAATGGGAGCATTATGGGAAGGGTTAACACCTCACTTATAGAGCCCTTCTACCTAAATGCTAATTAACTTCATTAATGGCTCCTTGTGCTCAGATCCACATAGAACATCCAACTTTCCCAAGGTGAAATAGATATGTTTTGTAACTCTAGTGGCATAAATATTACACTCCAGCAGTCAGCTTGCCACAATATATATTAGCAGCCTAGTAATTGCAGGTAGAGTTACCTTAGAGATCAAAGCTAAATAATTAAAGGGATTAATAAATGTCATATTGCTGGCCTTTCCATAGGCACAGTGGCACTCTTTTGTTGAATAGGACACTTGAACGGAACCAAGCTTCTGTGAGGTGCAGTACCACACAGATACAACCAAATTTATGGCACTGTGCCTAGTAAACAAACAAAAGGACACATAATGACCCCTTATTGGCCCCTTAATTCATATGATGATGGGAATGCACAGAGTTGGACACTGATCAATCAGATATTGATGGCATATGATGAGCCATCAACATTCCAGTCAAGGAACATCCCATATCCTGTCAGAGTAGCTGAGCAGCTGAAATGGTTATTATCCAAGCTGCCAGCTTTTAGAAGGAGGTGACCGCATCAACATGACCCAAAAAAAGAGTCCAGCACTGACACAGGTGCATGTATTGTGGTGCTAAGGCATTGCACCATAATGCTACTAGGAAGAGGCGAAGCTATCTTGGGGGGATTTAATGAGGGTTTAGGGGGTATCAGGGGGCTTTGGTGATGTCATTTATACTTGCTGTAATTTTAACTAGATCGGCATCTCCAGTACACCGATCTACTTACAATGCATCCTGCTGCTCTGTGTCTGCTTCTTGGCACAGGGGGGGGGGGACAATGGCATCACAGCATCGCGCCCCCTGTGCTGAGACGCAGACATCCTATGCATGATCACGGCTTAAGCATAGACAAGTGGCTCAAGAAGTGTAGGCAGCAGCTGTATCGTCATCGTCCTTCATAGGATCGCAGGCAGGTGAGTACAACGTTTATTTTTTTTCTTTTTAAGAGCATCTGGGGCCTTATCGCTATAAGGGGGGGGGGGGATTATTTATATAATGGGTAATTATCGGGCATTATGGCCATAAAGGGAAGGAACATTTATATAAGGGATCATTAGGGGACATTATGAACATAAGGGATTCATTTAAATAAGATGGCACTTGGGCTTTATTAAAGTGGCTTTCCATCTCATTTTTATTGATGATCTATCCTCAGGATAGAAAATCAACAAGAGATCAGTGCCCCCCCTTCTGATTGAAGAGGCCATATTGCCTGTTCACATTGCGCGCTGTCTGTTTTATAGTGACTGTTCAATGTAATAACAGCCTATTCATATAGACGTGTTTAGGACAAGGCTGTAGTTGCATTACATGGCCACTATGAAATTAAATGCTATAATGTAAACAGAGAAGGGTTCATGCCACAGTCCCTTCAAACAACTGATCAGTGGGTGGGTCCCGGGTGTTAAAACCCCACTCATTTTTTTATGTTCTTGACCTGGTAAACCCCTTTAGGCTGAAGCCCCACATTGCGAAAACGATGCATTTTACAGTACCTGCAAAGTAGATAGGATTTTGGCTAATCCCATTCACACATTGCAGAAAAAAATCTGTAGCAGAAAAGTTGTGTTTTCAAAGACCCCCACGTTTTTGAAAATTGCAGCATGCCACTTATATCTGTGGAAACACTGGCATTTTCCATATAGGTATAATGGGGCAGAAAGTCTGCAGAGAGAAATGCTGAAAAATGAAATGAAAAATGCTGTGGAAAAAAATGTGGTGCATTTCCACTGCGTTTTTTTCCTGCAGGGGGTTTTTTTTTTTTTTTTTTTACTTTTCTATTCATTTTTTTAATTTTATTTTTTACATTGTGTCCCCATAAGGTCATAATACACCTTTGGGGACATCTGATCACTTTTTTTTTTTTTTTTTTGGGGGGGGGGAGGCTGATTTCCCCTGTAACTCCAGTTGCAGGAGGAATACAAACTCCTACCCATTACCATAGAGCTGATCAGGGTCCTGTAGGACCCAGCAGCTCTTACAGACGCTGCACTCTGTGGATCATGTGACCACTGGGTCAGAGGGGAGCCACATCATGGCGATGCCCAAAGCGGTGTATACAGCTCTCTCTGGGAGCTCTGGCTGAAGTTACATCTGGCTCCGTTTCAGCAGCTTCACGATTTTGTGCAGCTGCTAAGATCTGCTTGGACGTACCGGCAACCACCTTCCGGACGTATATACCCAATGGGTAGTCCAGAAGTGGTTAATAAGGGGCACTATTTAAGGGGGTACACAGAGACATTAATTTAAATAACATTAATTATTAATAACACTTGGCAGTATAATTTATTCTGGGGGGAGGTTATATTAGCGGGATGGGGACTTTATGTAGGTGAGGACAGTGTGGGTCAGGTGCCTGGAAAAGTGAGACAAAAATGTCTGTTCTGCAAACTTTACAAAGACAAGTCACAGCTGGAAGAAGTGGTCATGGCGGTCCAGATGGATGAGATGGAAATGTGGGCAATTACAGTCAGAGATGACACCCATAAGCCACAACATTGTTCCTGTACTGTATTTACTTAAATGGTCTTCATAAACCTGTGTAGAGCTGGTATTTATCACTATACGGTCAACGTTTAGTAATAGTATTGGTATACCTGAGCTGGGGGTCCACTTGGATATGTTTGTCCATCCTATGCTGAAACCCTAGCTATGACTCTGCTGCTAGGGGACAAAAGAGATTGCACTTCATTGTAGCAGTATCAGTGAGCTGGAAGCCAGATAAAGAGAGGGCCTGGAGCAGTCAGCTAGCCACAGGCCCCCCATGACAAGACATTTTCTGTCATGAAGGCAACAGGTAATTGGGGGTTAATCATTTGGTGGGAAGATGCAGACTCTCGATGGGGGAGTGTCAGCTCACCAGTATGCAAAGTGCAGTCCGGGGATGAGGCCTACAGAACAGCTGGACCAGCCACAGGACACTCGGTGGCTTTCAGGGCAGAAGACAGGGACTTCATGAAGACCCTCTGGCATATGGCAACAACGCATGGAGGTGCCTGGATCCAAGCCCAAGCACCTCCATGCGTCATGAGATCCTCGCGGCCGGAGGAATTCTGCATCACCATCTGCTTAAGCAGTGTGGGAGAGTATGTCTCCAACTCCTTCCTCTTCTCACCCTTCGTCTGCATCGCTCCCCAGGACCTGCATCACTGCAATGGTGAGTAGCCGATGTGGTCCAGCACTCAGTCAGGTCGGATATTAGATGGGTGAGAAGAGCCGCTAACTGGCCTGATTTCCTGCTGTGGCATCTGAAAATGAACATCACTGAGGGGCAGCTCACCTGCCCCTTCTTAGTCTCCAGCAGCTCCAGATGATGCCTGAAGGTGACATAATGGCAACTGCAGTCTGTCTTGGGGAAACTAAATTTCGCATGCAGAATCATCCCAATGGGCAGGATATTCTGCATGCATTTGGCACAAGCTACAGTTGTAGTTAAAAAAAAAAAACTTATCCATTTTATATTTTTGACATCTACACAGTATCATCCCGGCAGTCATTAATTTCACCTGTCACCTTGTGCTTAATTTCCATTTCTTTAAATGCTTGTGTGGCAAGTCCACGTCAGCAATTCAAAAGACCCTAGCAGCCTTGGCTTTTTGGTTTAAGTTTTTTGACATAGTGGATAATACCAAGCAGTTAGTCCACCAGGCCCTGAAGGGTTATGGTCGCAGCACTTCACTCCCTAATACTAGGAGGCTGGTTTAATTTATTCTACTTGACGATCTTATCCTTATCTTATCCTTAAGTTAACAGCTACAGTATATGTATGGATAGATATGAATTTTTATTGTTTCGAGAGGCATTCTCTCTTGCTTGCTTTCTTTGGAGCCTTCCGCATTGGCAAATTATTCAGTACTTGAAGTCCAACCCACAACAGCCTCCAATTTGACCATGTTGTTTCTGCTTCACAATCAGTTATCTCCTTCCATGTTCCAAATCTGATCAGTTAGGCAAAGATGTTCGCTTGCAGTTATTTAGAGTTCCACACTCTCGATCATGCCCAGTACAGTCAGTTCAGGCATTTTTGCATTCCAGACCTCCAGGCGGGTGGGCCTTGCTAGTTCATGCATCTGGAAAGGTTCTTTCTCATTTCCAGTTCACAGCTGAATTTAAACAAGTCCTTGGCACCTTCAGCCTCCCAGTTCAGGAGTATGCTTCTCATTCCTTCCAGAAAGGAGCCATAAACTTGCATTGGCATTATGCATCTGTGATGTATCTGCCTCAGGGCCAAAAAGTGGACAGATATACTTTTCTTTAACCTATTCCAGACATCCGCTGTATTAGCAATGTGAATGTCAACTGAGCGGCCACCATAGCTGCCAGGTCTCCGCTATATTATACAACAGAGACCTGGTGCTAATACCTGTAGTCAGTGCTCGCACTGATTGTGGGCATTAAGGCCTCTGGCACTTTGGTCATTGTGAATCGCTGACCCCAGAACTATATTCAGGGCTGACAATCCATTGCCATGACAGCTGGGAAAATATTGGAGGCTGTTTTGCGCCTCATGAAAATTTGAATAAAAAGCGATCAAAGCAATAGAAATTCCCCAAAATGTTATAGCTAAAAAGTGCATGTGGCCTCACAAAGAAAGACACTTTATGCATCCCCGTACATGGAAATATAAAAAAGTTACGGGTGTCAGAATATGGCGATTGTAAGGAATTTTGTTATGCATTTTGCAGTTTTGGATTTTTTTTTTTTTTAAGGGATTGAAATGATAAAAATATACAAGTGATATGTCATTTTGGCTGAACAGTGAATACCGTAAAAACAAGTCCCGTAAGAATGATGCAGAAACAGTTTTTCTCCAATTCCACCTCATTCTAAATTTTTTTCCACCTTCCCAATACATTATACAGAATACTAAATTGTACCATTACAAAGTACAATTTGTCCTGCAAACATTAAGCACTCATATGGGTCTGTGAACAGAAAAATCAAAAAGTTATATGATTTGGAAGGCAGGGAGTCAAAAACATAAATGGTAGAATGCCTGCGACGGGAAGGGTTTAAAGGACCCAGGGTCTAAAAAACAAACAAAAAAAAAAGATGTATGAATGGATACATTAAAATGATTGAATTTTTATGCTCTCCATGAAAAATATACCATACGCAAAGAAATGTGGATGTGTAAATAAGCCCTAATACCTGCAATGGCACATGGCCATTTGCTATCAAACAAATTGTTCTGACTTGCAAGCATAGCAGTTTTACTTGGAAAGGTGCTGGAGCTCTCTCCTGAATTGAATTAGCTACATTCACATGATTGGTCAGTTTTTAATGACCCTTCCATTTTGGACCAGTTCCATGCCCTTTTGTCCATTTGTGATGGCTGTGTATCATTTTGCATCCATGTTGCTTCTGTTTTTAACAGACCATTAAAAAGGATGAATTTCATTGGTCTATGTTTTTTACCCAACCCACTGATTCGTTTTTAGTGGACGTTAACTCGGACGTCATTCTATTTGTATGTCTGCTAAAAATGGACCCATTGCTTGTGTACTACAGCAAAGATCCTTATTGCCCTTCATTGGAAAGAGGTGCTCCCTCCCACGGGGTCTGTGTTGGTTAACCGCATGAAAGATGTCCGTAGCTTAGAGTTCTTGACTGCAACTCTCAACCATACTGTGGATGCCTTTAATGCTGTCTGGTCGCGTTGGGACACCTACAGCATTGTACATGGTCTCTGACTCCTGTTTTCCATGTCCGTTCCTCCGCTCCCCCCTCCCCTCCTGTGAAGGATCCGAGTCTTACCAGGGACCGCACCTGGCCTACCTAAGATCGCTTCGATTACCTCACACCCACTTTCCGTGAGTGAGGCGGGTAAACAGAGGATAATACGCAAGACGGGCCTTCTAAATTTTATATATTTATTAACCCCTAAATGGGTCTACACTAGGCACTTAACACATACATAGAATACATGCAGCGATTAACAAGCAGATACAAGTGAAAACAGCATAACACGGTACATAAAATAAAAATGGGGATAAAGGAAAGAAAAGAATATATATTACCAACACCAGCTTGTGCAGGTATCTCTGACTTCCAAGGTTGCCAGGGAACTTATCTTGTGGACGTCCAGTAGCGGATCATCTTTAGCAGAGTAAAATGGCAGAAGACCTCTGGAACCAGCAGTTAGTCCATTTCTCTGAGCCCATGTGGTAGGCTCAGAGCACGGTCTTGGGCAGAGCATGTGTTGCTTACATGCAGGGACATCTCTTCCAGATTCACAAAATGGCCTCAAGTTTGGCTCCTTAGGCCTCATGGCAGCCACATGTTGGTCACATGGCTGCCCTCCCCCACAGCTCCCCTCCAAGAAGCGTGCATTTCCAAATTCACCAGACAACAGAGCCCCGTTCAGCCTGGGCGGAGCCCTTTTGTCTCCCCTGGTCTCCTCCCTGAGTGAGGTCACCAGGGGGAGAAGCCCCGCCCCCTCACTACATCTCTCAGAATAACTTTTCAGTATAATTCTATGCATGATGTTTATAGAGTCTGGCTGGTAGTATAATGGGGTTCCTGGCGAGATCCCCAATACATAGACTCCAAGTTTGACACTCCAGCTCCCTTTGGGTAAGGAGATCAGTGCCTGGATCTTTCCTGGACTTTGAACTGTGACATGTGTATATTCTGAGCGTGCGCCTTGACCTGATGCATCTGGGGAATTTATCGGATCGACAATAAGATGTTCCCCAGGCCAGATATTGTCATAAAACCATAATTCCTTAGAACTAGCAATGGCGCCACTGTGTCTCTCAGTGATATGCGGATCGTTTGCATAAAGCATCCTGTCTAAATGAACCCCCGCTGGGTTAATGAGGGTTTCAGTCTTATGCAGATGAAGGCTTTTGACCAAATGGCTGATTGCTTTAGGGCACAGGTGTCAAACACAAGGCCCGCGGGCCGAATGCGGCCTGCTGCCTTCTGTTATCCGGCCCGGCACTTATCTGGCCCGCAGGGCCGCGGCATTTTTTATTGTCTATGTAATGTAAACCAGCCCAGGACAGGCCGCTTAAAAAAAAAAAAAAAAAAAAAACAACAAAGCTACGCGATACCTGTCCTGGGCTGGTTTACAAGACCTCTGCATGTCAGCGCAGGCGGCGATACAATGACGTCATCGCACCTCCTACGCTGACACGCAGACGTCGCGGACAAGAGGAGGAGGCGGCGGCTGCATCAAGGCATCGCAGGTAGGTGAAGATAAGTTTTTTTTTATATATATATATAAATAGGCCGTTGCCTGCTGGAGTATCCCCGGCACGTAACGGCCTATTTACTTACCGATCCCCACTGCTGGTCGTGGCCGCCCCCGCTTCCCCTTCTGCTATGGGACGCAGAAGCGGCTGTGTGCAGGAGCGGGGATGGTAAGTGAGGCCGCGGCCGGCGAACCCCATCAAATACTACTATTATTATACTCCGGGGTCTTTTCAGACCCCGGAGTATAATAATCGGAGACCCAGGGGAGGTGATAAACATAAAAACCTGTGTTACTCACCTCTCCGGCGATCCGATGTTGCTCCCAGCCGGCTTCAGCCTTCTTTGTTGACGTCCCAGGCGTCACGTGAGCCAGGCCGACGTCATTATGTCGCGACGCCGGTCTGTGCGACATTGAAGAAGGCCGAACGCAGGGAGCGCACCGGGGCCCAGGTAAGTAACACTAGTTTTTATGTTTGTCACCACCTGGGTCTCCGATCATTATACTCTGGGGTCTGAAAAGACCCCAGAGTATAATAATAGTTCATGGGGTGGGGGGGTCACTATGGGGCATAATACCGTGTGCAGGGGCCACTATGGACTATAATACCGTTTGCAGGGGCCACTATGGGGCATAATACCAATGCAGGGGCCACTAAGGAGCATAATACCGATTGCAGGCGCCACTATGGAGCATAATAACGTGTGCAGTGGCCACTATGGAGCATAATACCGTGTGCAGGGGCCGCTGTGGGGCGTAATACCGTGTGCAGAGGCAACTATAGAGCATAATACCGTTTTCAGGGGTAAACATTATTTGTATAGTGCTTAATTTTTTATATATTCAGAAAAGGATGAGGATAGTATGTAACATGCCAATGTCTTAGGTTTTAACAATACATTATGTTCTTCCTGGTTGCCCTCAAAGGGCTGATTGTAACAGTAGTAATGTACAAATGTAACTACTCCTTAATAGCTCGCTTATCTGTTAAGGAGAAGTTACTTTTATACATGTGTAAAATAATCTTGGCCCTTCAAGGTACCCCGTGAGGCTGAAGTGGCCCCCGGAGAAAATGAGTTTGACACCCCTGCTTTAGGGGCAGGACAATACTAGTTTGACCACCTTCCAGTTGCTCTTCTAAGCCTGATTCTAGGCACCAACATTGATACCCTAAGACCATACCTGCACCTCATATCATCACACCTCCGTCTCGTCTTTTGTCTGTTTGTTTTATTATCGGTTCTTGTATTTTCTGTAAGAGATTTATACTGTTGGACTGTCATGACACATGTTGTGGCCCCTTATTTTATTTTTTTCTGGTTGATGTATGTTATACTGTAAAACTCCATAATAAAATTTACAGTTGAAAAAAAAATGGACCCATTGATTTCTAATGAATCTGTGTGTCCATCAAAACAGACAAATATAGAACATATAAAAAAAAAAATGGACATGTGAATATAATCACTGTCATTGCTTTAAAAACTACCATGTGATGTCATGTGAATAAGCTCTAAATGTAATTTTGTTGGTACATTTCAGTGTTTGAGGACACATGTTTGAAATTGACCTGTGCCAAAATTATTCTAAAACTGGCCCCAAGTTCAATTGTAGCAAAGTTTAACTTGGCACTTTGCTTTTTAGAAGTGATCGTACACTTTCCAACTATGCATCTGGGTTTCAGATTTGGAGCCTCATTTGCAAGTAGATTGCCATTATATTTGTATGCAAATGAGGAGAAAGTGTTTTGCTACAAATCTAGAGCTGAGATCAAAGCACAGGCAAGCTGAGGCACACTCCAAAAGCACTATTCCCCTCTTTGCATACTAATAAAATAGAGATTTACATGAAAATAGGACTCCAAAGCTGAATAACATACAGTAGGTATACTTTAAAACTGTAGAAGGTACTATGATTACATTTATAATAAATTTACTGTGAACAGATCCTCTCCAAATTGACAATTAATACAATAAAGTCCATTGAAAAGGTCAAGCAAGGGCTTAAATTACAAACTTAAACCAGTCAACATGCCTTTTTAGCTGACCTAATAGTGGTGCTAGGAGTAGAACTGGGAATGATCAGCTGATTGTTTTGGGCCATGTTCTGAAAGTGTGTGGATGGCTGTATGTCAATAATAGGCCCAGTCCTGCAACCTCTTGTCTGAGCCTTCATGTGTGACAAAAGGCATTTGTTCAGTTTTTACTCTGTCATCCGCTCCTATGTACAAGAAGAACAATGCAGAGATTAAGAGAGTAAAATGTTTACCTTCCTCATCTGCTTAGCATTAAGGGCTTCCCCTTTCCATTTTTTAGAACAATAAGAGAGCGTGTCGACTTCTGAATTAACACTCAGGTTTCCTGAACACAGATGTAAACAAGAACAGTAAGATTTCGCACACAACACACATTTCACCTTCATTCATCCAAGAGAAATTGGATTCTTACTTTTATTTTTAGAAAATCCTTGGCATGAAGCTCTATACCTGAAACTAAGCAGACAAATTATTGGAAATGATTGTAATAATGTAACATTTGGAATTGTCTCAGAATTAGGAAAGAAAAACATACCATAATGAAAGGAAGGCTTTGAAGTGTTGCCACATCATGAACAGTACAGTCACAGCTAGTAGAAGACACCAGCGTACTTGACTCAACACCTTATTTATAACCTCATGAATGGAGGACATCCTTGAATACTCATCAATGGTCTCTAGAAGGAAAAAAAAATCTAATGTCATCTCTATTCTAGTTAAAACAACACTCTCATCTATTCCGAGCACAGCAGAGAGAGTTGTCATATGAATTTCTACTGTAAAATCCTAAATAATCCCAAGGAATTGGGAGTTAGACTGGAAGCCAATGAAAGGAGACACCTGAACTTGAAGCTATGTTCTCCAGTGCCTATATCTGCTCTAAATTCAGTTTCTTGATTATCAACATGGGGAACAGAAGACCTCTCTGCCTGCTTCCCTGACCCTGAACCCAAACCCACTTCAAAGATGGAGCCGCTGTAGACCTCCTCTGTGCTGCACACTTCTACAGCAATCCCTCTTGCACCACTTAATAATAATAATAATAATAATAATAATAATAATAGTCCTTTAATAGTCCCACAATGGGGAAATTCAGTGTGTTACAGCAGCAAAGATAAGCAGATACAAATACAAATACAACATGTACAGGAATGTTCCAAGGTGAGAGGCATTACATTAATAGCAGACAGACAGATAGGATGTAGCAGAGGAGGAGGGGGGGGGGGATTTAACAGGCAGAGAGATATTTCAGTTCTCTGTGTGTAATGATCTCTGCTTAGGTCGGTGTTGGTTGTACAGCCTAACCGCGGTGGGGAGGAAAGACTTCCGATAGCGCTCCTTCTCACACCTAGGGTGCAGCAGTCGGTCACTGACAGTACTGCTCAGCGCGATCACAGTCTCATGCATGGGATGGGACTTCTTCTTCTGCATGGAGCTCACCACGGACAGTATCCTTCTGTCACCCACCACCTGCACTGGGTCGAGTGGGCTCCCCAGGACAGAGCTGGCCTTTCTAATCAGCTTGTCAAGTTTATTTCTGTCCCTGGTTGATATACTGCTCCCCCAGCAGGCCACTCCAAAGAAGATGGCTGATGCCACTACCGAGTTGAAGAAAGTTCTAAGAAGTGCCCCCCGGATTCCAAAGGCTCTCAGTTTCCTAAGCAGGTAGAGCCTGCTGTGGCCCTTCCTGTACAGGGCCTCCATATGATCTGCCCAGTCCAGCTTATTATTAAGGAGCAAACCCAGGTACTTATAGGTGTTCACAATCTCGATGCCCGTCCCCAGGATGTCCACTGGTTTAGGAGGGCTTCTGCCTTTACGGAAGTCCACCACCATCTCCTTGGTCTTCCCCGCGTTAATCTTCAGGTGGTTCCGGTGGCACCAGTCCACAAAATCCTGGTTCAGTTCTCTGTACTCCCTGTCATCATCATCTGTGATGAGACCCACTATTGCAGAGTCGTCAGAATACTTCTGTAGGAAGCAGCTGGATGAGTTACACCTAAAATCTGCAGTGTACAGTGTGAAGAGGAAAGGGGCGAGAACCGTACCCTGAGGTGCCCCCCGTATTACAGATCACGGTACCTGACACACAGTCTCGGGCTCTCACGTATTGAGGTCGATTTGTGAGGTAGTCTAGGATCCAGTTGGAGAGGTGGTGGTCCACTCCAGCAAGGCCCAGCTTGTCCCTCAATAACCTGGGCTGTATGGTGTTAAAAGCACTGGAGAAGTCAAAGAACATTATTCTCACTGTGTTCCCTGGTTTCTCCAGGTGAGACAGAGCCCTGTGCAGAAGATGGATGATGGCATCATCTACCCCAATGCCCGGCCGATAAGCAAACTGGAGGGGGTCCATAGTGGGGCTCACTAGAGGGCGGAGATGTGTGAGAACCAATCTCTCCAAGATCTTCATCAGGTGGGATGTCAGTGCTACAGGTCTGTAGTCGTTGAGATCCATAGGGTGGGGTTTCTTTGGAACTGGTACCACACAAGAAGATTTCCATAATTCAGGGACTATTTCCTGCCTCAGGCTCATATTATACATATATGTAATTATACCACACAGCTGGTCCCCGCAAGTCTTAATTAGCCTTGCACTGATGTCATCTGGCCCTGCGGCTTTCCTCGCCTTGATATTTTTCATCTCCTTCCTCACCTGGGCCCGTGTGAAGGTCAGACTGTGGCCAGATAAAGACGGATTTCTGGATTTACTGGTCTGTTGGGAAGTGGCCGCATGGGGAGAAGTCATTGTGGTGGGGGGAGCTGAAGGACATGCTGGGGTGGGAGGAGCTGGTGTGTGATCAAATCTGTTGAAGAATAGGTTTAGTTCATTAAGCCAATTAACATCTGCCTCAATCTGGCAGACAGACTGTTTATGACCCGAAATTGACTTAAGCCCCTCCCAGACCCCCCTTATGTCTTTTCTTTCCATTTGCTTTTCCATTTTTTCTTTATAACTGGCTTTTCCTTGCCTGATTAGATGCCTCAGCTCCTTTTGTACTTCCTTCAACCCCTCCTTATCTCTTGTCCTAAATGCCATCTTTTTCTCCTTAAGTAGTGTTTTTATATCAGAGTTAATCCATGGTTTGTTATTGGAGAAGCACCTCACCACTTTTGTGGGTACTGTGTTGTCCACACAAAAATTAATGTAGTCCGTTATGCAGTGTGTGAGTCCTTCTATGTCTTCTCCATAAGAATCCTGCAGAACTTCCCATGCGGTTGTGTCAAAACAATCCCTCAGAGCCTCATCCCTCTCCTCGGACCATATCCTCACTGTGCGGGTGACAGCTGGTTCTCTACGTACAAGTGGCTTGTACACAGGTCGGAGATGTACTAGGTTGTGATCCGATCTCCCCAGGGGCGGTAGGGCTGATGAGTTATATGCCTCCCTCACGTTGGCAAAGAACAAGTCCAGTGTTTTGTTGTCTCTTGTGTGGCAGGTTACATACTGTGTGAAACTGGGCAGTGTGGATGATGGAGAGGCATGGTTGAAATCACCCGACAGAAGAAAGAGGGCCTGGGGATGTTTTAACTGTAACTGGCTCAGCGTGGCTTGTAGGACCTCGCAGGCAGTGTCAGCTTTCGCAGAGGGGGGCACATATGCAGCTATCACGATGACATGTGATAGTTCCCTTGGTAGGTAGAAAGGTCTCATGCTCACAGCTAATAGTTCAATGTCCTTACAGCAAGTTTGCTCCTTAATCACAATGTGCCTAGGATTACACCATCTATTATTCACAAACATTGCCAACCCTCCTCCTTTCCTCTTACCGCTCTCCCTTGTCCTGTCTGCCCGAAGGAGTTTAAAACCATCCAAGGAGACCAGAGTGTCTGGAGTAACTTCAGTGAGCCAAGTCTCTGTAAGTAGCATCATGCTGCACACCCAAAACTCCTGATGATGCCTGGTGAGCACTGTTAGTTCATCCATCTTGTTTGCAAGAGATCTCACATTGCCCATGATGATGGAGGGAACAGCTGGTCGGTAACGCCTCTTTTTAGTCCTCTGAAGAGTACCAGCTCTGCATCCCCTCACCCGCTTTTTCTTTCTCCAAATCTCACGGGGGATGTGTGACCAGATGGTATGCCATCCTGCTGTGTCTCTGAGCTGCAGAATTTCCTCTCTTGTATAGACAAAGGAATTGTCTGCATACATACACATACATGTGGTATACCTTACCTTTGTCAACTGTAGCCTTCCTTGTTGCTCCTGCAGAACTAGAGGCACATTCACTTTCCTCTTATTGGCTTCTATGTACCTGCCAGTGGCCCCCATTGCTTCTGCTACTCCCACTCGACTGGCACCAGCTTCTCATTCAGCTCCCACTGAAGTCTTTCCATTGCAGGAAACAGCTCTGCAGCTGCTAGATGCAGACAGAGACTCTGCCCTAACCACTCCAGACCCTCCACATATTGGCTTCATAAGCTGACTATCTCACATGTGCCTCTGCTGTTCCTCCTGTACTCTCCTTAACTTAAGATCTGCAAGCACTGTCGATGGGATACTCAGTAGAGACTGGCATCCCACTGGTCACTGATGCCCCACAGACAGGTGCTACTTCTACACCTTACCCTCTTCCTCAGTATCTGCCAAGGCAACACATATCTAACTGACCTACCATACTTAGTCTACACAGACACTCCTCATGCTACCATCTTTGAATCACCAGTCTGACCCTGTCTCAGATTTTGATGTATATGTCTCTGCTCACTTTTCTCCACCGAACTGGTGGTCTCATGTCCGTCAACTACACAACAAACACGATTTACAACTACTTTTTACATCTAGGATGCTTGTACTAAGATTACAGTGATTCACCAGGATATTTTAAACATTTGGAAATTGGTCCTCCACTTAAATTTATTGGTTTACTTTGTTCATCTCTCTTTTATATAGTCTTGATTTTTACTGTTTGTTTTCTGAAGCAGCCTGACACCCAATTTTTCTGTCGACCTTTGCCAGGCCATGTGACCATGCCTCTTGCATTTCTTTCCCTACAATTATGGTTAGGCTGCTTTCCCTAAATGTTAAAGGACTGAATTCAAATGGTAAGAGATGATTAATTTTGAGATAACTGTGTAAGTCCCATGTGGATTCAGCTTTCCTATAGTTAACACACTTAGGACCCTCATGAACATTTTGCAGTTTCTTTTGACGTGTCCTGTCTCAAGGGAATGTCTGGTTTTAATATTCTACTTCTCTGAGAATATCTCTACCGCCCCTTTGGTCCCAGTTCTTTTGGAAACCCACAAGACTGTTATCAGAGATGAATACATCTCAATACTCAATGTGATTAAAGGCAACAGCATCTCACTTTTGAGAGGAGTCTCAGTAGATTGGAATTGGCACTTACTGGCTGACCTACAAAATCCTTGTTTTACAACAAGTTGACCTTCGGACTCAAATCAGAAGCCTTTCATTAACCCCTTAAGGACACAGCCCAAAAGTGCGTTAAGGACATATGTCACTTTATATGGAAATAACTTTGAGACGCTTTACACAAGTGATTTTGAGATTTTTTTTTTTGTGACACATTGTACATCATGTTAGTGGTAAACACTAATCAATATTTTTGTATTTATTTATAAAAAAAAAATTGTAATCGTAATTTTCAAAATGTGAAATGATCTGTTTTTCAGACAGTCATATCACCCAAATACATTAATACAGTGCTGGCCAAAAGTATTGGCACCCCTGCAATTCTGTCAGATAATACTCAATCACAAATGCTTTGGTAATAATATCTTCATTTATTTTGCTTGCAATGAAAAAAACACAAAAGAGAATGAAAAAAAGTCAAATCATTGATCATTTTACACAAAACTCCAAAAATGGGCCGGACAAAAGTATTGGCACCCTCAGCCTAATACTTGGTAGCACAATCTTTAGACAAAATAACTGTGAACAACCGCTTCCGGTAACCATCAATGAGTTTCTTACAATGCTCTGCTGGAATTTTAGACCATTCTTCTTTGGCAAATTTCTCCAAGTCCCTGAGATTTGAAGGGTGCCTTCTCCAAACTGCCATTTTGAGATCTCTCCACAGGTGTTCTATGGGATTCAGGTCTGGACTCATTGCTGGCCACTTTAGAAGTCTCCAGTGTTTTCTCTCAAACCATTTTCTAGTGCTTTTTGAAGTGTGTTTTGGGTCATTGTCCTGCTGGAAGACCCATGACCTCTGAGGGAGACCCAGCTTTCTCACACTGGGCCCTACATTATGCTGCAAAATTTGTTGGTAGTCTTCAGACTTCATAATGCCATGCACACGGTCAAGCAGTCCAGTAACAGAGGCAGCAAAGCAACCCCAAAACATCAGGGAACCTCCGCCATGTTTGACTGTAGGGACCGTGTTCTTTTCTTTGAAGGCCTCTTTTTTTTCCCTGTAAACTCTATGTTGATGCCTTTTCCCAAAAAGCTCTACTTTTGTCTCATCTGACCAGAGAACATTCTTTCAAAAAGTTTTTGGCTTTCTCAGGTAAGTTTAGGCAAACTCCAGCCTGGCTTTTTTATGTCTCTGGGTCAGAAGTGGGGTCTTCCTGGGTATCCTACCATAGAGTCCCTTTTCATTCAGACGCCGACAGATAGTACGGGTTGACACTGTTGTACCCTCGGACTGCAGGGCAGCTAGAACTTGTTTGGATGTTAGTCGAGGTTCTTTAGCCACCATCCGCACAATCTTTCGTTGAAATCTCTCGTCAATTTTTCTTTTCCGTCCACATCTAGGGAGGTTAGCCACAGTGCCATGGGCTTTAAACTTTTTGATGACACTGCGCACGGTAGACACAGGAACATTCAGGTCTTTGGAGATGGACTTGTAGCCTTGAGATTGCTCATGCTTCCTCACAATTTTGCTTCTCAAGTCCTCAGACAGTTCTTTGGTCTTCTTTCTTTTCTCCATGCTCAATGTGGTACACACAAGGACACAGGACAGAGGTTGAGTCAACGTTAATCCATTTCAACTGGCTGCAAGTGTGATTTAGTTATTGCCACCACCTGTTATGTGCCACAGGTAAGTAACAGGTGCTGTTAATTACACAAATTAAAGAAGCATCACATGATTTTTCAAAGGGTGCCAATACTTTTGTCCACCCCCTTTTTATGTTTGGTGTGGAATTATATCCAATTTGGCTTTTTGACAATTCTTTTTGTGGTTTTCCATTGAAGACAAATTAAATGAAGATATTATTACCAAAGCATTTGTGATTGCAATCATTTTCTGGAAGAAATTGAGTATTATCTGACAGAATTGCAGGGGTGCCAATACTTTTGGCCAGCACTGTATATTTCTATGTACCACTTTGTGTTGTAACTAATAAAGTGTTGGCTGTGTGTTGTGTGGCTGATAATGGTGACTCATATGACTGCACTGTCAGGGATCTGACAGCAGGAAATGCTGCTGTGACTCTAGCGTTGTCTGAGAAGGTTGTTGCCAGTGACTGATGAATATGCTGTGAAACTACAGCCAAACTGTTACTGTGAACTATATCTGTTTCTGAAACTACCTCAAATGAAGTTCCTGGTGATACTGTGTCCTGTGAGTTTCTGTATGATTATTCCAGTCACAACACCGTACGAAGTGGGGCACTAGCTCGTCTGAGTCTTGGTTAGTTGGCATAACAATAGGAGCTCCAGCATCTGCAAAAGTTGGAGTATTCTTCAGGAATCCTGGGAAGTGAGAGGAAATGAAAATAGCAGGATGTGGCTAGTGTCTGCATCCAGCTCTGGGAGAAGATACCATGATGCACCGCGTATAGTCTGACACTGTTCACTGAGAGGAGCCACCGGATACTATGTGACATCACTATCTCATGGTGCAGAGTTTCTTGTGCAAAGTAGACCAAGTTTATCATGGTGTAAACTTATGAATTTATGACAATTTACTTTGTTTGCCATAAATTCCTGTCATGCACCACATATTTGTCTCCTCGATAAGCGAAAGATGATTTGTGTTTTTGCATAATTGTTCTTGCATTCATTTTTTTTTTTTACCTCTTTGCATTTGACAGATATCTCCTATACCAGGGGTAGGCAACCTTTTTTGTTCGGCGTGCCGATTTCGGGGTGCCGGTCAATAATTGTAAGTGTGACGACCCCTGCACATGGTATTATGTCCCATAGCGGTCCCTGCACATGCTATTATGTCCCATAACGGCCCCTGCACACGGTATTATGTCCCGTAACGGCCCCTGCACATAGTATTATGTCCCATAGTGGCCCCTGCAAACGGTATTATGTCCCATAGCGGATCCTGCACATGGTATAATGTTCCATAGTGGTTCCTGTACACGGTATTATGTCCCATAGCAGCCCCTGCACATGGTATTATGTATCATAACGGCCCCTGCACACGGTATTATGTGCCATAACGGCCCCTGCACACGGTATTATATGCCATAGTGGCCCCTGCATACAGTATTATGTCCCATAGCAGCCCTTGTACATGGTATTATGTCCCATAACGGCCCCTGCACACGGTATTATGTCCCATAGCGGTTCCTGTATATGGTATTATGTCCCATAGCAGCCCCGGCACACGGTATTATATCCCATAGCGGTCCCTGCAAACGGTGTTATGTCTCATAATGGCCCCTGCACACGGTATTATATCCCATAGCAGCCCCTGCATATGGTATTATGTCTCATAGTGGCCCCTGCACACGGCATTATGTCCCATAGTGGCCCCTGCACACTGTATTATGCCCCATAGTAGCCCCTGCACACGGTAGTATGTCCCATAGTGGCCCCTGTACATGGTACTATGTCCCATAGTGGCCCCTGCACACGGTACTATGTCCCATAGTGGCCCCTCCACACAGAATAATATTCTAACTTTTATAATATTCCAATTGTCGCCACTCACTAGCTAATATTATACTGTGGGGTCTCTTCAGACCCCAGAGTATAATAAGCGGAGGGCCAAGAAAGGTGACAAACATAAAAAACAATGTTAACTCACCTTTTCCTCTGCTCCGCAGCCGCTCTGTGCTCTTCGGGCGCTTCTGCCTGTAGTCAGCGACCACTGATTGAGTCTCAGGGGTCACGTCGCGTCATTATGCGTAATGACCTCGGACGTGACAGCTGAGGCCCTGTCAGCGGTCACTTACGTCAGACAGAAGCGCCCGAAGAGCACACAGTGGTTGCGGTTCTGCGGGAAGGTGAGTTAACATTGTTTTTTATGTTGATCACCTCCTCAGGGGCTCCACAGTATAATAATAGCAGTTTCGTTTCGGCTGTGTTTGGTCCGATCGAAACTGCTGGGTGAGGACTCGGGCTGCCGTGCCAGGGAAATATGCCTCGCGTGCCACTCTTGGCAAGCGTGCCGGGGGTTGCCGACCCCTGTCCTATACCTTAAGCTTCTGTCCCAAGCATAAGTGGTTGCCTATGTCATTCAGTTCTTGTACTGTACATAAGCAAACAGTAATTTATCAGACACAAGCAATTCCTTTCAGAATCTGCAATAACTCCTGAGATATGAGTGATTTTCATCTAATTCTGTAATATTAACCCCTCAGATGCAAGCGATGCCCAACTCCCAAATCGTCAGACATCGTCAGTTCACTTCCAACTCTGCAATAAACTTTCTGACAAGTTATTGAACTCTAAATATGTAATAAACCCACAGAGTTGAGAAATTTTCTGCCAAGTGTGTGATACACAAGAGAATCTCCTCTAAGGCGACATGCACACAGCATGAACGGCACATGGATGACATCCGTGTCCCGCCCGTAAAAAACAAACATGAATAGGACCTATGATGAGTTTTGCCACTGACCCCAAAACTACACAGGACCTTGAAAATACACGGGCGTGTATATGAGACCACAGAAATGAATGGGTCAATGTACTAGCCTTGAAAAACATGGCTAGCACACTGATAGTGCACACTGGGACCCGTCGGGTTTCATTCTGAAAGGACCTGGGGACCCGAGCCGCCAAACCCGAACACAAAATAAATCTTGAGAGGTTCACCCATCTCTACTAGCTACCCAAAGCAGATGTCATTAATCCTTTTTCTTGATTCATTTCCAGTACATTTACCACTTTCTTGTTTGGTAACATTGTAGCAACTAAAGAAATCGAACCCCTGTGCAGGTTCTTATTACCCATTAAAATGGGCACAAGACCAGCCTAGAATGGACCCATTGCCTCCCTCCAGAAGCTTATAGCAGTCTTGAAGGTGCCTATAGCCCCCGAGTGTGACCTTACAACGCTTTCTTTGTCACTTCTTGCAGCCCTTCTGACACTACATATATATTAACACTATCAAAGAAAAAAGGAAGCAGGACACAAATGAGTTGTGAAATAAACATTGCATCATAATGTTTTATCGTACCTATTTTACAATGCAAATTTATATGCGAGTGGACAAAGAAGAACAACATGCAAACTTGAAAAACTATTGCATGCAAATATCAGCATGTGAATAACTACTATACGAACACATGTCTTTTAGAACATCATGCAGAAAGTATTTTGACAAAATGACCACAGGTATATTGGATATATGGTATTGGCTCTAATCATTTGAATGCAGATCATCATTTGATAATGAAAATTACAGTACATGCTATTCATGACCAGACAAGTTTCCCTTTTCTCAAATCCAAAGCAGCTGACAGACAAGTTTCTCATTTTACAGTTGTGCTAAAAAGTTTACATACCCCGGCAGATTTTTTGGTTTTTTTTTGGCCTTTTTTCAGAGAGTATGAATGTTAACACAAAAACTTTTTCTCCACTCATGGCTAGTGGTTGGTTGAAGCCATTTATTGTCAAACTTCTGTGTTTTCTCTTTTTAAATCATAATGACAACCAAAAACATCAAAATGACCCTGTTCAAAAGTTCACATATCTCAATTCTTTATATCGTGTATTGACAGCTTGAAGTCAATGACAACTTGAAGTCTTTTGTGGTACTTGTGGATGAGGCTCTTTATTTTCTCAGATGGTAAAACTGCCCATTCTTCTTGGCAAAAAGTCTCCAGTTCCTGTAAATTCCTGGGCTGTCTTGCATGTACTGCACGCTTGAGTGGCTCAATGATATTGAGGTCAGGAGACTGAGATGGCCACTCCAGAACCTTCACTTTCTTCTGCTGTAGCCAATGACAGGTCGACTTGGCCTTGAGTTTTGGATCGTTGTCATGTTGGAACGTTCAAGTACGTCCCATGCGCAGCTTCCTGGCTGATGAGTGCAAATTTGCCTCCAGTATTTGCTGATAACGTGCTACATTCATCTTTCCTTCAACTTTGACTAAGTTTCCTGTGGCTTTGAAGCTCACACATCCCCACATCATCAGTGATCCACCTTCATGCTTTACAGTAGGAATGGTGTTCCTTTCATCATAGGCCTTGTTGACACCTCTCCAAATGTAACGTTTATGGTTGTGGCCAAAAAGTTAGATTTTTGTCCCATCTCTCCAAATTACCTTGTTTCAGAAGTTTTGGGTCTCTGTGCTGTTTGGCGTATTGAAGGCGAGATTCTTTGTGGCATTTGCGCAGTAATGGCTTTCTTCTGGCAACTCGACCATGCAGCCCATTTTTCTTCAAGTGCCTCCTTATTGTGCATCTTGAAACAGCCACACCGATAGTTTTCAGAGAGTCCTGTATTTCAGCTGATGTTATGCGTGGGTTTTTCTTTGCATCCCGAACAATTTCCCGGGCAGTTGTGGCCGAAATTTTGGTTGGTCTACCTGACCGTGGTTTGGTTTCTGGGCATGTTATCAGGCCAAAATCACCAGTTTATGTGAACTTTTGAACAGGGTCATTTTGATGTTTTGGTTGTCTTTATGATTTAAAAAGAGAAAACACAGAAGTTTTTGTTATCATTCATATTCTCTGAAAAAAGGCCAAAAAAAAAAAAAAAAATCTGCCGGGATATGTAAATTTTTTAGCACAACTGTATGTAATCAAATTATACAAAAAAATTGATAAATGCATGGTCATGTTATTATGCCAGTGATAATTTGTACACTGTTATTAACTTCTTTCTGCTCTGTGCCATATTAATACATTGCTGAGCGTATAGTTAATGCTCAGTACCATAATCGTATGGCGCTTGTATGCCGAAGGCATAGGAGCTGTGGCTATGGCATGACTTCCAGGCTGTGGCTGTATTTCACGGCTGGGACCAGGGACTAGCCGCGAGAGTCAGAAAATTCTCCTACTTTGGCGGCTTAACCTCTCAGATGCCATAATCAATAATGATCGTGGCATTGGGGTGGTGCAGAGGAACGTCCCCATCCCCCCACACACACACTACTACCGGGTCTTTATTTTATTAATCTACTAAAATGGCAGCAAATATCAGTAAGCACATCTTAAAAGTGATGAGAGGAGGAGAAAGCACTGTTTTAGTTTGAAACGGTTGCCCCAGATTTTTTTTAATGACCTATCCTTAGGATAGACTATAAATATCTGATTGGTGGGGGACCAACAACTAGTTCTATGGAAGCTGATCAGGGTTGCTTCTAGAGATGGGCGAACCTCTCAAGATACATTTTGTTTCAGGTGGCTCGGGTCCAAGATTCATTTCTGGTCAAACCACTACTTAAATTGGCTTAAAACAGTGTATAACACTGTCTGGGCTCCTAGGAACCTATATATCCAATTTCAAACTCTAAAGCAAACATAGTCAAAGTTATGTCAAAGTTAGAGTAACATGTATGTCTATGGAAAAATGAATAGATAGCAGTGGATGCAAACCCCGAGTTTAACATACACTTTGTTGATTTTATAAATTTTAACATTTAAAACACTCTAAAAGGGGGAAAGGTGCTTGCCCGTAGTTTTTAGACATGTATGGCGGTTATATTGCAAAAAAACAATGGTTTTATAGAAAAATTAGCCTGTTTTGATGACTTGTAAGTACTATAGGCTTGTTGTTATAGGGAGACAAATTTGTGGCTGTGAGCCTAATTGAAAAGTGATGAAGAATTGGCTTTTTAAAACAAAACCCAACAAAAAAAATTATCCCTTTATGCGAGCAGAATGCCTCAGGCTAGGTTCACACCTGCGCCTCATCTACGTTCGGGTTTTCCGTCCCTGAATCTGCTTAAAAAATGCGGAGAGAAAAGTCCTGCAAACAGGAATTTTTTCTCCGCATTTTTCCGCCCTTATCGGCGGAAATCCGGCGGACCCCATTATAGCCTATGGGGTCTGCGGGTAACCATTTTTTTAAGAGGATTAGGTTTCTGTTCAGAGGGTCCCCAAGCAGACCCCCCCAAACGGAAAGCCGAATGCAGGTGTGAACCTAACATCACCAACATTGTGTTGGTATTGGAAGAAGCAATGGGATTGTTTGTTTCATTTTCTTTTTATTATTCCAACTGAGTGGCAAGTTTTACTGGCAACTATAAAGTTTTAAGAAAAATGTCTGGCACACTGTCAGTGTGCCTGTCACTTGAAGAGTGAAGTGATAAAAAATTGACTTAATAAAAAAGCCCTTCATAGGATAAGGGGCAGAACCAATGAATAATAATTACTGAATTTTAGGAGGGGCGGAACCTGACCACGGTCTGTGATGGTGTGCTGAACCTGCAGCTCTGTCACATAGGAGCCAAAAAAAACACTCAACAACAGTTCCCAAGCTAAGGAAATGGGAAAAATCGGAAAGGATAAGGGCAGTGACTTCGCTGCCCGACTGCAGCTGGATATGCAAAAATTTCTACAAATAAAGTAGCCCTCACTCTCGAAACAATGTGGGTAAGATGGCACCGAAGGATGCACTCACAAGACAGAACCCTGAAGACTTGGATCCTGACAGTGGAGTGGAGGGTGAAAATATGGACTCGACTCCTGTACCCAACTCCAAGAACTTTCTCCGTAAAGCTCTCTCTCAAGCTCTGCAACCAGCTCTTTCAGACCTAACAGATATAAAGTCTGTACTTATTAACCTCGGGCACAAAGTTGAAGAAAGGGAGGAAGTCTGATCTGACCTGATTCAATTCTCTACTGTTCTGGCTGCACAGACAGATGTACAGAAGCAGCAGATAGCACAAACAATAATGTTGCTGGAAGATCAGGAAAATCACAGCAGATGGAGAAATCTCAGAATGAAAGTACTCACTGAGACATTGTCCCCAGAATCGCTTCAGAAAGTGGCAGGTGAGAAGTGTAGCAATTTGCTAGGCAACTACATATGCATCTCAATAAATTAGAATATCATCAAAAAGTTATTTTTTTTTAGCAATTCAATTGAAAAAGTGAAACACATATATTATATTGAGTCATTACAAACAGAGTGAACTTTTTCAAGTGTTTATTTATGTTAATGTTGATTATTATGGCTTAGAGCCAAGGAAAACCCAAAAGTCATAATATCAGAAAATTAGAATAATTAACCCAAAACAGCTGCAAAGGCTTCCTAAGCGTTTAAAAAGGTCTCCTAGTCTTGTTCAGTATGCGACACAATCATGGGGAAGACTGCTGACTTTACAGATGTCCAGAAGGCAGTCATTGACACACTCCACAAGGAGGGTAAGCCACAAAAGGTCATTGCTAAAGAAGCTGGCTGTTCACAGAGTGCTGTATCAAATCAAATTAATGGAAAGTTGAGTGGAAGGAAAAAGTGTGGTAGAAAAAGGTGCACAAGCAACTGGAATAACCGCAGCCTTGATAGGATTGTTAAGAAAAGGCTATATCCAGGACACCACTGACCTTCTTAACAAAATGAATGCCTTGGGCCAACTACCTGAGGGTACCATTTTAGCCACCATGGATGTGGAATCCCTGTATACCAACATTCCCCACAAGGATGGAGTTGCAGCATGTCGGGTACACCTGGAAAAACAAAACTTCCCAACAGAACCAGTAACACAGCACATACAATTCATCCTTAGCCACAACTATTTTACTTTTGGAGAGGATCTATATCTACAGTGAATGAGAACTTCAATGGGGACCAGATGTGCACCCCAATATGCAAATCTCTTTATGGCAGAACTGGAAGGAGCATATTTATCAACATGCACCACCAAACCTATGATTTTCCTTTGTTATATCGATGATATGCTTGTCATATGGACTGCAGGTGAGGAGGCTCTACTTCAATTCCATAATGACTTAAATGACTTTCACCCTACCATCAACCTTAATCTTAGCTATTCAGAGAGTGAAATCCACTTTCTGGATACCACAATATACATTAAAAACCACCGGCTACTCACATCAATATACCACAAACCCACAGACAGAACGGCCTACCTGAGAAACGACAACTTCCATCCCAAGCACACAAGACAATCTATTATTTACAGCCATGCTATACGATGCAATCGTATTTGCTCCGACAAAGCAGACCTGGACAAGTACCTCCAGGATCTGAGGACGAAATTTCTCTGATTGGAATACAAACCAAAAATGACGAACAAACAATTAAACAAAGCGGCAGCTATTAACAGAGACAGTCTGCTCACATATAAAGAGATCCAGAATGAAGCCCGAGTGCCCCTAGTTGTCACCTACAATCCACAGCTGGAGATCCTACAAAGGATTGCCAAGGAGCTCCAACCTGTGCTACATAGGGACAAAAGACTCAAAGACATATTTCCGGTCCCCCCTCTCCTTTCCTTTCGACAACCACCAAACCTGAGGCGTATTATTGTCCAGAGTGCCCTGAGGGCCGCAACTGAAAATGGCACCTCACCTTGCCTGCAAAACAGGTGCATGACCTGCAAGCACATCCACACCGCTGACAGTGTACCTGTCCCATAGTCACAACAGGTGCACAGAATTAGGGGGATATTTTCCTGCAGGTCTTCCAATGTGGTGTATCTCATAATGTGTGTTCAATGTCCCACCACAGGCTTCTATGTGGGGGAAACAGGGCAGAGACTTAGTCTGCGCATGAACTCACACAGATTCACCATTAATAACAGCAGAACAGATCTCCCAGTGGCCGCACATTTCTCCAGAGAAGACCACTCTATTGAAGATTTGCGGGTTGTGGTTTTAATGGGACATTTTAAGATGCAGAGAGAGACAGAAAAGGAATGGGAATATAAGTCAATGCAAAAATTTCAAACTCTGCAATTTGGACTTAATATTCATGCCAGGTTCATGTCACACTATGTATGAACTGTGAGGGTCACAAATCACCACCTGATTGCAAACAGATAACAGCAAGAATTACTGATCACGCCCCACAAGTTTTCCAGATTGTTTATTTCTTGACCTGTTGTAAATAACTTCTCTACTTATATTGCATTTTGTTATTCTAAGATCCTTTGAGGATCCATGTCTTGTGTGTGTATAAAGGGTGATTTCTTCACTCTTCCACTATTATCAAGACCAAAGTCAACGCAATAATGACTTTTGGGTTTTCCTTGGCTGTAAGCCATAATCATCAACATTAACATAAATAAACACTTGAAAAAGTTTACTCTGTTTTTAATGACTCAATATAATACATGTTTCAGTTTTTCAATTAAATTACTAAAAAAAAAAATGATGATATTCTAATTTATTGAGATGCACTTGTAAGCAAGGTGATCCACCAAGAGACAGGGGCATAACGATCACAGTCACAGGGAGTGCGACTGCGCCCAGAGGGGTATGGGGCTCACGGACAGCTGAAGATGGCTGGGGCCCCGGACTACCATGATATTGAAAGCCAGTATCCACACAGTGGTGAAGCATACTAAAGACAGCGGCATTATCCCGCTGCTAATTGAAGAGGTTGACCACGCCCACTTATTTCGTATTTCCGGAATGCCCGGTCTCCATACGAGTCTCGGAGCACTGTCTCTACCCTACTCAGAGGGAGTGGACATAGTGTAGCGGTCAGATACACGATTGCTACATCAACTAGAGTAGCGATACCAAGCTACTCTAAAAATAGAGTTCAATACCTGGCTTAAGTTCCAATCGTTGGAATCCAAATCTAAAAAAAAGAGGAAACACTCAAAGCAATCTCAGATTTATTATCACGACACTTTTGAACAAAGATGTTATAAAACATCAAAGTAAAGTAAACCTAGTGTGAATACATTCAAAATCATAGACAACAGCGGGATTTGAAGAGAGCAGACAACAAGATGCAAGGATTCAAAAGTGGTCCCTACAAAGATGATATACATAAATAGCTGTCCAAAGATCCACAAAAATGTACAAAAATGAGTGTGGATGTCGAGGAACTGTACTCCTCGATCCACCATGAGTGGGGATTGAGGGCAGTTGACTTTTTCCTTAGTATGAGGGGATGTCAGTACCGCGCCCACATTGATCTTATCCTTGATCTCTTATGTTTTGTGCTTATACACAACTTTTTTACTTTCGATGGTAAGCTTTACCACCAGCTCAGGGGTATAGCAATGGGCTGTTCGTGTGCACAATCTTATGCAAATTTGCTCCTGGGCTGGTGGGAAGCTACCATCGTTTTTGGAGATCATAAATTAGAGGGGATCAATACAATAGAACTGTGGCATGGTACATTGACAATATTCTGGTCGTCTGGAGAGGTGATGCAGAAAGCTTTGTATCTTTTGTGAATCAACTCAATGAAAATCCGATTCAATTACGTTTTACGTGTGAACATCATAAAAATAATCTCCTATTCCTGGATGTGAGAATAACCAAGAGAAATACGGGCAAACTTGAGACAGCGGTCTATAGATAACCTACATCAACTAATTCCCTCCTGAGATGGGAGAGTAATTATTCGTTCCCACTGAGGAGGGGAATACTGAAGGTTCAATTCTTGAGGTTAAGAAGGAATTTCTCTAGCCTTAATGAATTTGTAAGACAAGCTAAAGTTTTAAGAGGGAGGTTTCAAGAGAGGGGATATCCCGATTATATTCTGAGAAGGGCATACAAAGAGGGCCCTGGCTAAGAATAGAGAAGAACTATTGGCAGTAAAAGCGCCTACGAGTATTGGTAATGAAGTTGTGAGACTCATTACCACATTTGACAATGTGGACAACCAATCCTAGGACGTATATAGTCTATGTGCGGTACGGAAGTGGTTAAGTCACTAAATTCTGGGAGTTTTTTTAGGCCCTGCCTACTTGCCTGACTGTTGTAGGTGACAGCCGACAACTTGGAGCCAATCCCTTCACTAAATAAGTGCCACACAGAATAGGACAAGACAAAACAACACAGAAGCAGAGTCAGCAAGCCAAGGGGTCGGTAACAGTCGAGCAATGCAGTACCAAAAGGAAATCCAAGAGAGTAGTCACAGGAGGAGCCCTGGATGCAGTGGTCAAACATGACCGCGGCATCCAAGGGGTTCTGCCATGCTGCCGCTCCCCCCCCCCCCCGGCACCCCCGCGGCGAGATCGGGGGGGTGCCGATATCTATTTTCTGCAGCCCGGGGTCTTCCCAGTGACCCCAGGCTGCCTGGAGACCCCACTACCTGGTTGATCCTGCCGGGATGTCAAGAAGTCAGCCGATGCGTCTACATTGGCTAACTTCCTGTATAGACTGCAATACATGTGTATACTCATGTATTGCAGTCTATAATACTGAGCCAGGGTCAGAGCATCGCTGCCTCAGGTGTCCTTATAGGACAAGTAAAAAATGTAAAAAAAAGTTTTAAAAAAATAAAGTGTGTAAAAAAAAAAAAATTAATAAAGTTATAAAGCCCCCCCAAAATCCCTTTTCCTATATAAAATGAATTATATAAAAAAACCTAAAAATGAATAAAAACAACACATATTTGGTATCACCGCGTCCGTAACAACCTGTACAATAACACTGAAACAATATTTAATGTATATGGTGAACGTCGAAAAAAAAAAAAAAAATGGGAAAAAAAACAATTTTTGGCTACCTCACTTACAAAAAAATACTATAAAAAGTGATCAAAAACTCATATATACTTCAAAACAATATCAATAAAAAGCACATGTCCTCCCGGAAAAATAAGCCCTAAACCAAGTCTGTCAACCGAAAAATAAAAATGTTACGCCTCTCAGGATATGGTGATGCAAAAACTGGATAAACTGATAAGCTGATAAACTGTACACATAAGCTGGATTTATGTCCACAAATGGGTTTTTGTTCTGCAGAATTAATAACGCATAAAAAAAAATATAAATGAGGTATCGCCGTAATCGGACCGACCTGCAGAATAAAGGTAACATGTTACTTATGCTGTACGCTGCACAACAATAAAATTAAAAGGTAAAAACCAATGCTAGAATTGATGTTTTTTTTTATAGACACCCAAAAAAATGGTGTCATTAAAAAAACATATCATACCACAAAAAATCAGCCCTCATATGGCTACATCATCAGAAAAATAAAGAAAATATAGCTTGTACAATGTGAAGAAAAAAACCCCAAAAATCACCAAATCATTAGAACACAACTGGCTGTGGCAGGAAGGGAATGTATAAGCTGTGCAAGGGTATATCAGGGGACACTCCAATTTTAGATCTTACAAGGGAAAATAAACTAAAAGTGACCCCCAGAGTGACCCCCCCCAATCATAGGAGCTACTGGGGATATAGTAGGGAATTTCGTGTTCCCCATGTACTCCGCACAGCTTACATATTCACTCTTCACCATCTGCTGTGCAGTCACGTCTGGGATACTAATGCTTATTACACCCCCCGATAAATTCTTTGAGGGGTGCAGTTTTCAAAATGGGGTCACTCCCTAGGAGATTCCACTAATCTGGTACCTTATAGGCTCTGCAAACATGACATGGGGTCCAGATACCAAACAACTGAATCTGCACTCCAAAAGCCACATAGTGCTCCTTCCCTTCTGTGCCCTGCTGTGTACCCAAACTGCAGTTTATACCCACATGTATGACACTGGTGTACCCAGGATAACGTACTTAATGTCATATGTGGGTATAAACTGCTGTTTGGGCACAGAATGGAATGAGCGATATTTGGTTTTTGGCGCGCAGATTTAGACAGTTTAGCTTTTGGACATCATGAAACACTTGCAGAGCTCCTGAAATGACAGTCAAGTGGAATCTCCTGACATGTGACCCCATTTTGAAAACTGCACCCCTGAAGGAATTTATCCAGGGGTACTGTGAGCATTTTTAACCTCCAAGTGTTGTATTAATTTATTCTCCAGAAATGAATACGCAACTGATTGTGAAAGGTGAAAATGGCAATTTTTCCAGAAATATGTAATTTCAATGCATAATACATTGTGCCCGGCTTGTATCAGATATGAACGCTCCAAAAGTTGTTGTGCCCGGGATAACCACTTAACAGTTTTTAGAGTGTTTGTGCCTGCTGACATAAGCTGGACACAAAATATCGGGCACTGAAATGGCGTATCTCTGGAAAAATTGCAATTTTCCCTTTTCATTATCAGCTGCGCATTCATTTATTGAAATTAAATGAATGCAAAACTTAAGGGTTAATAATGCTCGCTATTCAATTTGATAAATTCCTTCAGGGGTGTAGTTCCCAAAATGGGGTCAGAAGTCTGCGGATTCCACTTTACTGGCAATTCAGGGGTTCTGCAAAAGTGGCATGGTGTCCAAAAACCAAACTGTGCTTCAAAAACCAAAATAGCGCTCCTTCCCTTCTGTGCCCGGCTGTGCCCAAACAGCAGTTTATACCCACATATGACATTAAGTACGTTATCCTGGGTACACCAGTGTCATACATGTGGGCATAAACTGCAGTTTGGGTACACAGCAGGGGGCAGATGTGAAGGAGCGCTATGTGGCTTTTGGAGCATAGATTTAGATTGTTGGATTTTGGACACCATGTCATATTGGCAAAGACCCTAAAATTGCCTTAACAAAATGGGGTCACTTCTTGAGGAATTCCAATTTACTGGCACCTCTGGGGCTCTGCAAAAACAAGATGGCGTCCAGAAAGTCCCTTTTAATCTGTACTCCAAAAGCTAAAAAGTGCAGTGCTCCTTCCGTTCTGAGCCCAGCTGCATGCCCAAGCAGCAGTTTACACCCACATATATAATTTTTTTGTACCCAGGATAGCCCACTTAATAGTTTTAGGAGTGTATGTCTCTGATGACCCAAAGTGGGTACAACGTATTGGGCACCAAAATGGCATATTTATTTAAAAATTTCAATTTTCGCTTTGTACATTAATTTTTGGGATATATTTTTAGTCTCAAAATGATAATACCCCTTGATACATTCCTTGAGGAGTGTAGTTTCTAAAATGGGGTCACTTTTGAGGGGTTTACATTGTATTGATACTTTAGGGGCTCTGCAAATGCAATATGGTACCTGAAAACTATTCCAGCCACATCTGCCCTCCAAAAGCCAAATAGCGCTCTTTCCATTCTGAGCCCCACCATGTACCCATACAGCAGATTACGACCACATATGGGACATTTCTGTGTTCAGGAGAAATTGTGTAACAAACTGTGTTTTTTTTTCTTCTTTATACCCTTGTAAAAATTAAAAATATGGCGCTAAATGGACGGTTTATTGGAAAAAAAAAGTAATTTTTAATTTTTACATCCCAATGTTAATAGAATCTGTGAAACAGCTGTAGGGTCAAAATGCTCACTATGCACCTTGAGAAATTCCTTGAGGGGTGTAGTTTCCAAAATGGGGTAACTTTTTGGGAGTTTTCATTGTATTGGTACTTTACGGGCTCTGCAAATGCGACATGGCACCTGAAAACTATTCCAGCAAAATCTTCTCTCCAAAAGCCAAATAGCGCTCTTTCTATTCTGAGCCCTGCCATGTACCCATACAGCAGATTACAACCACATGGGGAGTATTCCTGTATTCAGGAGAAATTGTGTAACAAACTTTGGGGCACTTTTTCTTCTTTATCCTCTTGTGAAAATTAAAAATTTGGGGCTAAATTGATGGTTTATTGGAAAGAAAGTAATTTTTCATTTTCTTGTCCCAATGTTAATAAAATCTCTGAAATGGCTGTGGGGTCAAAATGTTCACTATACCCCTTAATATATTCTGTGAGGGGTCTAGTTTCCAAAATGGGGTCACTTTGGGGGGTTTCCATTGTATTGGTACTTTAGGGGCTCTGCAAATGCGACACGGCACCTGAAAACTATTCTAAATAACTATTATAAATCTGCCCTTCAAAAGCCAAATAGCGCTCTTTCTATTCAGAGCCCTGCCATGTACCCATACAGCAGATTATGATCACAAATGGGGTATTGCCGTGTTCAGGACTAATTATTTATCAACCTGTGGGATGCTTTTTCTCCTTTAACCCCTTGTGAAAATGAAAACTTTGGGGATAAAGTGATATTTTAGTAATTTTTCATTTACACATCCCAATGTTAATAAAATCTGTGAAACGGCTGTGGGGTCAAAATGCTCAGTATACCCCTTGATAAATTCTGTCAGGGGTGTAGTTTCCAAAATGGGGTCACTTTTGGGTGGTTTCCAATGTATTGGTACTCTAGGGGCTCTGCAAATGAGACATGGTACCTGAAAACTATTCCAGCAAAATCTGCTTTTCAAATGCCAAGTGTATTTTCTCCTTCAACTCTTTGTGAATGTGTTAATTTTAGGGATAAATGAATATATTATTGGATAAAAATGAAATGTCTAAATTTCACCTCCATATTGTTTTAATTCTTGTGAAATGCTTAAAGGGTTAACAAACTTCCCAAATGCTGTTTTGAATTATTTGAGGGGTGCAGTTTTGAAAATGGGGTCATTTATGGGGGTTTCTAATATATAGGTCTTTATAATCCCCTTTAGAACTGAAGTGGTCCCTAAAAAATGAGTTTGGGAAATTTTCTTGTAAATCTGGAAAATCGCTGTTACACTTGTAAACCTTCTAATATCCAAAATAAATTAAAGGACGGTTAAAAGATGATGCTGATATAAAGCAGAGATATGGTAGATAATATTTATTCATGTATTTTGGTGGTATGACTATCTGTCTGAAAAGCAGAGCATTTCACATTTTGAAAAATGCAATTTTTTTCCAAATTTCCCTCAAATTTCCTAATTTTTTATAAATAAATACAAAAATATTGATCAATGTTTACCACTAACATGAAGTACAATGTCTCATGAAAAAATAAACTCAAAATCACTTGTGTAAGTTATAGCATCTCAAAGTTATTGCCGTATAAACATGTCAGTTTTGAAATATGAGGCCTGGTCCATAAGGTACTTTTAGGCCCGGTCCTTAACCGGTTAAGCAAGGAATCAAACTGAAAACGCCTCCTGCGCCACAGTGTGTGGGCAGAAGGTGGCGCAGAGACCCGAACAGGCAGAGACGTTACAGAGCATTTGTGTCATGCCTTCAGCAATATATCATGTATTGATTGTAATAGCTCCATCTAGTGGCTGTTTGTGCAAATAGCAAATCATCATACAATTCCCTGTATGTCCCACTAGAGCTACTGTAGTTCCCACCTATGGCCTAATGACATCATCAAGTTAGCTCATCAGTGCCCATTTCACTTGGAACTTGCTGTTCAGCTAGCAGCATCCATTCCTATCCTCCTCGTCTAGACGTACAGTAGCATCGCTGGTATGTTCAATTTGCTACCCAGCACTATAGTTTGTGTTTATGCACATTATTATGTTTGCATGTCTCCTGATGTAATTTCACAGCCCATAGTTACTATAGCTGGAGACCATGCTTGTTGTAGTTAGGACAGCACCACTCAGGAGCACATGTACAGTTTATGTATATGGATGTTCCTCATCTCTGTACTACCATACTGTATACATCTTGTATTTCATGCATACGTCTGTGTATACATTGGTTTCTATTCTAGTGTGTTGCTACATGCTTGTATGCATTAGTAAATGCATTATCTTTCTGTTTCCCAGTTTCACCCTATCCTTGTAATATAAGTTAAAGTTTTTACTAGGAGGGAGTTTAGCTGCATGTCGACTTATGCCTCACACATAAGGAGGACAGAACAATTTCTGATGCAAGGGTGTAATTGTGATGCAAGGCTGTAAGTATTGGCATAGGTTGAAGGAGAAGGCTTTGGAGGTATGAAGCCTACGTTAAAAATATATTAGAATGAGATCTTGTGGTTTGGTATGGATTTTCCTAAGAGCAGCCTGTGAGATATGCAATTTTCTGGAAGAAGCTTCTAGCAGAGGTTTAAAGACAAGATTAAGATATCCACCTAGCACTATGGCACCTTCTGCAAAAAAAAAAAAGTAAAGTATTGAGTAGCCATGAGATCTAGTTGGAGGTTGGGGCGTATAGGTTGGCTAATGTGTAGGTGGAATTTGCAATAGTGCCTATTAGAAATAGAATTCTGCCATCAGCATTCCGGTGTTAGTACTGGAATTATATTGACTGGTGTATGGCTGTAGTCACTCCCCTTGAAAATAAAGAAGAGCTACTGTTATGGAACCACTGGCAGAAATAGTTTTTAGGTCACTTAGGGAGTCTGTTTGTATTAGAATAAGTTTCTTGTACGAAAAAGATCTTAGTTTGCATTTTTCATATAATTAAGAGTAAACTATGACTTTTCTGTGGGGCATTAAGGTCCTGTATCTTGAAGGAATTAATATCAGCTGCCATCATCTGCAGTAGTCTATATAGTTGTGGAGTTGTTGTGGAGTCGAAGAATCTAGGCGGGAGAGGTATTGAGGTAGAGGAGAGCAGGGAGGATAGTATTAGTATAAGGAGGAGTGGGAAGATAGAGAGGAGTACAAAAAAACAAAGAACAGGTAAACAAGTGTATCTAATAATAAAATGATATGATATTGATAACCTGTGATGAGTCTTGAAAGTGTGCCTTGTCTGTCTCAGGTAAACCAAGTCAAGGCACTCTCAAACAAAGCATATAAACTATTGGGATTATGTCCCTCAAGAGGTAAGCTACAAATTGAGTAAATAGGAGGGGGAGGATAAGTGAGAAAGCTTAATTTAATGAAGATGGGTTACCATCTATGGAGTTGGGAAAACAGTAGTCAACAGCAATGAAAAACATGAGAAATAGGCATAAACTATCGACTAAACAACTGTTAAGAGATACTGGGAGTTGTGGGTGCTACAACACCTTTATATAGCAGCAGGCCGACTGAACACCAATTGACTTGAATAAGGTGGAAAAAAAAAAAAGATTCTGACAGGGTTCAATTTGAGGATAGGTGGTAAGGTGTAGTCAGGTGTAGGCATCCAGGCGAGGATATCAATACAGGAGATATTCAAATTTTCCCAGATAGTGTCCAAGTCTGCTGGAGTGTGGATTGTGATGAGGCGGCAAAAGTAGACCGAACCAAATCCTGATAGAAGAAGAGAGTCGCATCATCATATTTGATTTCACTCTTTTCTTTGGCCACTGACCAAATGTCTATAGTGTCCACATATGACAATAGGCCACAAATAACGTCTCTCAGCAGTGACGTAACTAAAGTCTTATGGGCCACGGTGCAAACTTTGTCCCGTACCCCCTTCCCCCTCACTACAAAGTATTCTTGATAGTGATGGTTATGGGTGCTGCAGCAGTATCTCATATACTTGAAAGAGATAAAGCTTTAGTACCAATAACTGTAGTTGTCAAGAGCAGTGCAGCGCCCGGCATGTAAACAATACTGGAAGCTGTGCACTGTGGGAAACTATTGATATGCAGGGTCCTAACAGCTTAAGAGACCTAAGAGATCAGTGGGGATCCAAAACCCAGGGCTCCTGCTGATCAACTCTTTGAAGATAATGTGGTGCTCTTGTGAGCGCCGTGATTCCTTCACTATTTACATTGCACAGTATCTGTTTTATAATCACCATGGGTTGTTATTACCATCTGTAATAATAGTGAACAACTGCTATAAAACAGCGTGTTATGTGAATAGTGAATCGGGCCCACACAGTATGATATGCTCCAGAGTGGCCCCCACACAGTATAATTTGATCCACAGTTACCCCCAAACAGTATAATATGCTCCATAGAAGCCCCCACACAGTATAATATGCTTCACAATGGCTCACACACAGTATAATATGCTGCACAGTGGCCCCCACACAGTATAATATGTTGCACAGTGGCGAGGAGACATCCAGTAGGATACTTGCTGCATTATACAGTGAAACAGCTCCTCCGCTGTGTGGCTCCTCTGATCCAGGGTCATTAATTGCAAAACCACATGGCAAAGCTTGGCCTTACACCCATGAAATGAGGGTGGAAGAGGAAGTAGAGGAGTGGAAGCGACATCTTGCCCTGGTGAGGAGGATGGAGGAAGTGGATCCTCAGGAGGTGGATGGGTCTTGCATGGTTTCGGAACTAGGCCTGCACAATCGGAATGGAACTAGCACCTGGCCTTGCTGCGTTTCTGGATTGTGGCTGCTACCGCTCAAAGCATTGACCCAGTGGACCATGAAAGCTATGTATTGTCCTTGTCCATAATTGCTGTTCCACATGTCGAAAGTGGCATGCACCTTTCCCCAGACTGATGTATGCCTACGTTCTCCAACACATCGCGATATAAAGCAGGGATAGCTTTCCTAGGGAAATAATGCCAGCTAAGTTATCCTCCATCGAGTTTGAGCACATGCCATCAGTTGTTGAAACACTGTGGAATCTACTAAGTGGTAACAGTATTCACTGCATTGACATCAGGTCGGCCAGGTGCGAATAAAGTGCAACAACTGACGGATGACTGGGCACATATTGCTATCTCCAGGCCACACATTCCCTTATGAATGTGTGATGTTGGCGTGGAAGAGGAGGAGGAGGAAAAGGAGGAGAAACAGCTGGTGATAATGTTTATAACAACCATGTGCTAGTGCTACAGTTGGGAAAATAAGTATTTGATACACTGGTGATTTTGAAAGTTTTCTGACCTACAAAGAATGGAGAGGTCTGTAATTTTTATCAAAAATCCAGAAAATCACATTGTATGATTTTTAAATAATTAATGTGCATTTTATTGCATGAAATAAGTATTTGATACAATAGCAAAACAGAACTTAATACTTGGCACAGAAACCTTTGTTTGCAATTACAGAGATCAGACATTTCCTGTAGATCTTTACCAAGTTTACACACACTGCAGCAGGGATTTTGGCCCACTCCTCCAGACAGATCTTCTCCAGATCTTTCAGGTTTCGGGGCTATCGCTAGGCTACATTGAGTTTCAGCTCCCTCCAAAGATTTTCGATTGGGTTTAGGTCTGGAGACTGGCTAGGCCACTCCAGGACCTTGAAGTATTTCTTATGGAGCCACTGCTTAGTTGACCTGGCTGTGTGTTTTGGGTCATTGTCATGCTGGAAGACCCAGCCATAATCCATCTAAGTGAGGGAAGGAGGTTGTTGGCCAAAATCTTGCGATACATAGCCCCATCCATCCTCCCTTCAATACTTTGTAGTTGTCCTGTCCTATTTGCAGAAATCCACCTACATAGTATGATGCTTCCACCCCCATGCTTCACGGTCGTGACAGTGTTCTTGGGGTTGTACTCATCCTTCTTCTTCCTCTAAACACGACGAGAGGAGTTGATACCAAAAAGTTCTATTTTGGTCTCATCTGATCACAAGACCTTCTTCCATGCCTCCTCTGGATCATCCAGATGGTCATTGGTGAACTTCAAATGGGCCTGGACATGTGTTGGCGTGAGCAGCGGGACCTTGCGTGCCCAGCAGGATTTTAATCCATGACGGCATAGTGTGTTACTAACGGTAATATTGGAGACTGTGGTCCCTGCTCTCCTCAGGGTATTGACCAGGTCCTCCCATGTAGTTCTTGGCTGAGTCATGAACTTTATCAGAATCATTCTTCCCCCACGAGGTGAGATCTTGCATGGAGCTCCAGACCAAGGAAGATTGACATTCATCTTGTGTCTCTTCCATTTTGAAATAATTGTGCCAACAATTGTTGCCTTTTCACCAAGCTTGCTTGCCTATTGTCCTGTAGCCCATCCCAACCTTGTGCAGGGCTACAATTTTATCCCTGGTGTCCTTAGACTCTCTTTGGTCTTGGCCATGGTGAAGAGGTTGGAGTGTGATTGACTGAGTGTGTGGACAAGTGTCTTTTATACGGGTAATGAGTTCAAACAGGTGTAATTAATACAGGTAATGAGTGCAGAGTAGGAAAAGCTAACAGGTCTGTGAGAGACAGAATTCTTGCTGGTTGGCAGGTGATCAAATACTTATTTCATGCAATAAAATGCTAATTAACTATTTAAAAATCATACAATGTGATTTTCTGGATTTTTTTAGATTCTGTCTCTCACTGTTGAAGTGTACCTATTAGATATGAGCGAAGTATTCAAAAATTCGATTTGGCAACTTTGCCGAATTTTCCGATACAATTCTATTCAATCCAAATTACATCGCAGTGAATCGCGTTATAAAAACAGCTATTTATTGGCTGCAGAGAGCCGGGGGGGGGGGGCGGAAAAATGGCAGAACCCCTTGGATCTCACGGTCATGTTTGACTACAGCATCCAAGGTGTTAAAAACCCCTATCGGTTATGGAGCAGGGTGTTACCTGTCAGTTACAGCTAACACCCTGCTCCATAACCGATTGGGGGTTTTAATTTAACACCTTGGATGCAGTGGTCAACCATGCCACAGGAGCTCACGAATGGGTTAAAGGGCTGTGACATCACAGGGCTGGCTGCTGATTGGCTGCTCGCATGGCATTGTGGGTGATCCCGCTTTCCCAGAGTTCCTTTCCCCATATCCGAACATGTACAGCAGCCATTTTGAACAAAATGTGATTCGTTACCACGAAATGTGAGGAAATTCGGATTTGATGCGGATTGAATATTTCCTGAAATTCGGATCTAATTCCACTTTGTTAGCTTCGATTCGCTCATCTCTAGTACCTATGATAAAAATTATAGACCTCTATATTCTTTGTAGGTGGGAAAACTTCCAAAATCACCAGTGTATCAAATGCTTATTTTCCCCAGTATACATGTAGATGTGGCTTCCTAACATGAAGATAACGGGAAGGAAGAGGAGAACAGCTTTACTCACTTGCTCTGCCAGCGCTGCTGTCAAGTCTATTTTTCCAAATAAGAGAGCAATGCCTTTTCATGTGAAGACATAGAGATGTCATTACTACATTTTTTCCTGCACGGCCACAGCTAAGTTTCTGCTTGCAGAACTTGCACATTGTCATGGATTTATCATTTGAGAGGTTCCCCTAGGTCTTCCCTGGGCAGGCTTTTTGGATGTTGGGCCTTTGCAATGGCTGGAATTACTATCAACACTGCCACCACCCTCTTCATTTGATGTCACCTTTTCGCCCTGATCCAGTTGCCAGGTCCTATCCGTAAGAGAATTATTATCGGTACCTTGTTGAGCAGCTTCTACACTTACCAAAGATGCCTTGCTTATTCTGCATTGCAGCTCTTCAGATCTTTATGAAAATCAGTGTTTTATTCTTAAGAAATTTAGCTGAAAAAAGCTTTGGGGTGAGTCTTCTCTTGCTTCCCCCCCGCACTGCTTGAGTGACGTCTTCCAATTTGTTACACTTTGTCTGCAGTTAGGGACCATTATCTAGAGCAGAGAGTGAATCTCTTGCAGGAGAAGATACGGTTGCCAGGTCCCAAAAGCCCTTTTCACCTAATTTGCATACAAACAAAAGATTTTCATGAAAATGGAACTGCATTGCAGAATAAAAAATACATCTTTGGTAGGTGTAGAAGCCGCTCTACAAGGTACTGTCATTAGTTTTATACTGATTTTCCTGCTGACAGACTCCCTTTAACCCCTTAACGACATTGGACGTACTATTACGTCCTGTGCGCTTGGTACTTAGCGCAACAGGGTGTACTAATACGCCCTGGGGCGGCCGCCCGCTCACTATCTGAGCGGGCGGCATCGGAACCGGGTGTTAGCTGTAACTGACAGCTAACACCCTGCTCCATATCCCCCGGTCGGAACTGAGTTCCGATCCGAGGTTTTAACCCCTTGGATGCCGCGGTCAAACATGACCGCGGCATCCAAGGGTTTCCGCTATGTTGCCGCTCCAATCGGCACCCCCCGCGGCGAGATCGGGGGGATGCCGATACCTATAACCTGAAGCCCGGGGTCTGCTCAGTGACCCCAGGCTGCCTGGATCCCCCACTACCTGGTTGATCCTGCCGAGACCTGCGGAAGTGAGGCTATGCATCTGCATAGCCTCACTTCCTGTATAGACTGCAAGACACTTGTAAGCTCGTGTCTTGCAGTTTACAGTGCTGAGCTAGCAATCAAAGCATTGCTGGCTCAGGTGTCCTAATGGGACACATGAAAAAGTAAAAAAAAGTGAAAAAAAAATAAAATAAAGTGTTTTAAAAAAATTAATAAAAGAATAAAGCCCCAAAAATTCCCTTTTGCTATATAAAATGAATTATATAAAAAAAAAAACCTAAAAATTAATAAAAACAATGCATATTTGGTATCGCCACGTCCGTAACAACCTGTACAATAAAAATGAAACAATATTTAATGTACACGGTGAACGTCGGAAAAAAAAAAACGGAAAAAAACTCGCCAAAAGTAATGATTTTTTGCCATCTCACCTTATAAAATATGCCATAAAAAGTGATCAAAAAGTCATATGTACCCCAAAACAGTACCAATAAAAAGCACAGGTTGTCCCGCAAAAAATAAGCCCTAAACCAACTCTGTAAACCGTAAAATAAAAATGTTACGCATCTCAGAAGATGGCGATGCAAAAACAATTAATTTATGTCCCCAAATGGGTTTTTGTTCTGCAAAATTAGTATCGCATAAAAAAAAACTGTATAAATGAGGTATCTCCGTAATCGTACCGACCCGTAGAGAAAAGGTAACATGTTACTTATGCTTTTTGCTGCATGGTGAAAAATTTCAAAGGTAAAAAGCAGTGTCAGAATTGATGGGGTATTTTTTAATCCAACAAGAAAGAGTTAATAAAATTTATTCAATAGGTTATAGGCGCCCAAAGATGATGTCATTACAAAATACATCTCACCCCGCAAACAACAAGACCTCATATGGCTACATCACCAGAGAAATAAAGAAAATATAGCTCGTACAATGTGAAGACAAAAAACCCAAAAATCGCCAAATCTTTAGAACATAACTGGCTGCGTCAGGAAGGGAATGTATAAGCTGTGTGAGCAGATATCAGGGGACACCCCAGATTTAGAGCTTATGAGGGAAAATAAACCAGAAGTGACCCCCAGAGTGACCTCCCCAATAATAGGAACTACTGGGGAAATAGTAGGGAATTTGGTGTTCCCAATGTACTCCGCACAGCTTACATATTCACTTTTCCCCATCCGCTGTGTATTCACGTCTGGGATACTAATGCTCACTACACCCCTTGATAAATTCTTTGAGGGGTGCAGTTTTCAAAATGGGTTCACTCCTTTGTAATCCACTTTTCTGGTACCTTACAGGCTCTGCAAACATGACATGGCGTCCAGATCCCAAACATCCGAATCAGCACTCCAAAAGCCACATAGCGCTCCTTCTCTTCTGCGCCCGGCTGTGTGCCCAAACTGCAGTTTATGCCCACATGTGTTACACTTGTCGTACCCAGAATAACGTACTTAATGTCATATGTGGGTATAAACTGCTGTATGGACACAGCTGGGCACAGAGTGGAAGGAGCGCTATTTGGTTTTTGGAGCACAGGCTTGGACGGTTTGGTTTTTGGACACCATTGCACTTTTGCAGAGCTGAAACGCCAGTAAAGTGGAATCCCCTGACATGTTACCCCATTTTGGAAACTACACCCCTGAAGGAATTTATCCAGGGGTACAGTGAACATTTTTAACCCCCAAGTGTTGCTATAATTTATTATCCATAAATGAATACGCAGCTGATTGTGAAAGGTGAAAATGACAATTTTTCCATGAATACGTCATTTCAGTGCGTAATATGTTGTGCCCGGCTTGTATCAGAGATGAACGCTCCAAAAGCTGTTGTGCCCGGGATACCCGCTTAACAGTTTTTGGAGTGTGTGTCTCTGCAGACATAAGCTGGGCACAACATATCGGGCACTGAAATGGCGTATCTATGGAAAAATATTATTTTTAACTTTTCATTATCATCTGTGCATTCATTTCTGGAAATTAAAAGAATGCAACACTTAAGGGTTAATAATGCTCGCTACACCACTTGATAAATCCCTTGAAGGGTGTAGTTTCCAAAATGGGATCACAAGTCTGTGGATTCCACTTTACTGGCAATTCATGGGCTCTGCAAAAGTGACATGGTGTCCATAAACCAAACTGTGCTCTAAAAACCAAAATAGCACTCCTTCCCTTCTGTGCTCAGCTGTGCCCAAACAGCAGTTTATACCCACATATGGCATTAAGTATGTTATCCTGGGTACATCAGTGTCATACATGTGGGCATAAACTGTCATTTGGACACACAGCAGGGTGCAGATGTGAAGGAGCGCTATGTGCTTTTGGAGCACAGATTTAGATTGTTGTTTTTTGGACGCCATGTCACATTTGCAGAGACCCTAAAATTGCCCCTACAAAATGGGGGTCACTTCTTGGGGAATTCCAGTTTACTGGCACCTCCAGGGCTCTGCAAAAACAACATGGCGACCAGAAAGTCCCTCTAAATCTGTACTCCAAAAGCTAAAAAAACACAGTGCTCCTTCCCTTCTGAGCCCTGCTGTGTTCCCAAGCAGCAGGTTACACCCACATATATAATTTTTTTCCCCCGGGATAGCCCACTTAATAGTTTTAGGAGTGCATGTCTCTGATGCCACAAAGTGGCCGCAACATATTCTGAAATTGGATATTTCTTCAAAAACTTCAACTTTCACTTTGTACATTAATTTTTGGGAAGCATTTTTAGGCTCAAAATGATAATACCCCTTGATATATTTCTTTGGGGGGTGTAGTTTCTAAAATGGGGTCCCTTTTGAGGGGTTTCCATTGTATTGGTACTTTAGGGGCTCTGCAAATGCGACATGGCACCTGAAAACTATTCCAGCCACATCTGCCCTCCTAAAGCTAAATAGCGCTCTTTCCATTCTGAGCCCCACCATGTTCCCATACAGCAGATTACAACCACATATGAGGCATTTCTGTGTTCAGAAGAAATTGTGTAACAAACTGTGGGGTGTTTTTTCTTCTTTAACCACTTGCAAAAATTAAAAATATGCCGCTAAATGGACGGTTTATTGGAAAAAAAGTAATTTTTCATGTTTACGTTCCAATGATGATAAAATCTGTGAAACAACTGTGAGGTCAAAATGCTCACTATACCCCTAGATAAATTCTATGAGGGGTGTAATTTCCAAAATGGGGTCCCTTTTGAGGGGTTTCCATTGTATTGGTACTGTAGGGGCTCTGCAAATGCGACATGGCACCCGAAAACTATTTCAGCAAATTCTGCCCTCCAAAAGCTAAATAGCGCTCTTTCCATTCTGAGCCCTGCCATGTACCCACCATACAGCAGATTACAACCACATATGGGGCATTTCTATGTTCAGGAGAAATTGTGTAACAAACTTTGGGGAGCTTTTTCTCCTTTGTCCTCTTGTGAAAATGAAAAATTTGGGGCTAAATTGACAGTTTATTGGAAAAAAAGAAATTTTTCATTTTCATGTCCCAATGTTAATAAAATCTGTGAAACAGCTGTGGGTTCAAAATGCTCACTATACCCCTTGACATGTTCTGTGAGGGGTGTGGTTTCAAAAATGGGGTCACTTTTAGGGGGTTTCCACTGTTTTGGTACTTTGGGGGCTCTGCAAATGCAACATGGCACCTGAAAACTATTCCAGCAAAATTTGCCCTACAAAAGCAAAATAGCGCTCTTTCCATTCTGAGCCCCACCATGTACCCATTCAGCAGCTTATGACCACATATGGGGCATTGCTGTGTTCAGGAGAAATTGTTTAACAAACTATGGGGTCCTTTTTCTCCTTTAACCCCTTGTGAAAATGAAAACTTTGGGGATAAAGTGACATTTTAGTAATTTTTCATTTATACATCCCAGTGTTAGTAAAATCTGTGAAACAGCTGTGGGGTCAAAATGCTCACTATACCCATTGATGAGTTCTGTGAGGGGTGTAGTTTCCAAAATGGGGTCACTTTTAGGGGGTTTCCATTGTTTTGGTACTTTTGGGGCTCTTCAAATGCAACATGGCACCTGAAAACTATTCCAGCAAAATCTGCTTTTCAAACGTCCAGTGTCGCTCCTTCCCTTCTGTGCACTGCCGAATGCCCAAACATCAATTTACACCCACATGTGGGGTATTTCTGTGCTCGGGAGAAATTGTATAATAAACTGGGAGATGCATTTTCTCCTTTAACCCTTTGTGAATGTGTTAAATTTAGGGCTAAATGAAGGGATTAGTGGAAAAAAATGAAATGTCTAAATTTCACCTCGATATCGTTTTAATTCTTGTGAAATGCTTAAAGGGTTAACAAACTTCCCAAATGCTGTTTTGAATTATTTCAGGGGTGCAGTTTTGAAAATGGGGTGATTTATGGTGGGTTTCTAATATATAGGCCTTTATAATCCCCTTCAGAACTGAAGTGGTCCCTAAAAAATTAGTTTGGGAAATTTTCTTGTAAATCTGGAAAATCGCTGTTACACTTGTAAGCCTTCTAACATCCAAAATATATTAAAGGACGATTAAAAGATGATGTCACTATAAAGCAGAGATATGGTAGATGATATTTATTAATGTATTTGGGTGGTATGACTATCTGTCTGAAAAGCAGAGACTTTCACATTTTGAAAATTGAGATTTTTTTCCAAATTTCCATCAAATATCCTATTTTTTTTATAAATAAATACAAAAATATTGATTAGTGTTTACCACTAACATGAAGTACAATGTGTCATGAGAAAACAATCTCAAAATCACTTGAGTAAGTTAAAGCGTCTCAAAGTTCTTGCCACATAAAGAGACACATGTCAGTTTTGAAAAACAAGGTCTGGTCCTTAATGCACTTTTGGGCTGTGTCCTTAAGAGGTTAAAACAAACATTGATTACAAGCGCGGAAGACAGGCACACACAGTCTCATGGCATGTATAAATGTCCTAATTTATTGTAACAGGGTCCAGCATTTTATATCATTTTACAGAGAAGACTACACAATAAACACAATACATGGACCAAATTCCAATGTTGTGCAAAGTTTAACAAATGGACAAACCAGGGGCTCTTGACTGAGTCATCAAGTTAGCTTGTTTGAGAGACAAATATAAACAAATGGTCTTTCACATAATACTATTGTGTAACCCTTCATTAACATTACCCTGGTGTACTGCTAATACTAAGAAGACTAATAATAATAAGATAATAAGACTGATAATACTGTAAGCAACATTAGAGTATATCATATATAGCTCTTTAAGTGACAGTAATTAACTGACAGGGCACACAAGTTACGCTGCATGAGGAGCCCTTCTTGTGACACACAGTCTTATAATAAATATATTCTTTCACTGGATGCCACTGCTTTGTGGTGGGCATTTTTGGGACAACCTACCACAATGTCCCATATAGATATATTGTATAGAGCTCCTGCCCTGGAACATGTTTTTTTATACCTCTTTAAGTTGTCTAATAAAAGTTATGCTTCAGGAATCCATGTACTATTCCTCATATTTACCTGCTGCTTCATGTTCTTCCTTACCCTTTCCTTTTATTATTTACTATTCCATAGGTAGCTAAAGTAGGTGGCTTTCAGGTGATGTCTCAGTACATTATCTCACATCAATAATGGTAAATATTTCTTATTAAAAGTAATTTTGTACTGAAGTCGAATAACTTTTTTCTCTGAACACATAACCAGACTGAGAAACACTACACTGTGTTATTTTAAGAAGCCTTCATGTACTGTAGGACAAGATGACTCACCATTGCATGTTTTCAAAATTTGAACTACTGCTATTACAGCAATTCTATAAACCATGATGAAATATTACAAGCTATATATATAAATTGTTGACATATACTTATTTACCTAGCTGAATACAGTTTATATAAACTGCAAAACAATAAATGGCTACAAGTAGGGCTGACAAGAGTGGAACTGTAGTATATCTGTAATGTTTTCTAGTGAACAACTGGCAGTCACCATAGATTTTTGTGTTACTGCAACTGACTCCATTGTGTCTGTATGGTTATATGAGTTAAAGAGGACCTTTCACCAACTCCAACTTACTACATCTTTGAATAGGTGCCATTCCACTGATTCTGATTCTCAGAGCAATCAATTACATTAGTCTCAGCAAAATTATGCTCTCTGCTATCACATGGGCGGTCCTGGGCTGGATCAGAAAGACAGAGATCACCTTCTGACAGCAGAGAGTATAATTTTGCTTAAACTAACAGCAATGATGCTCTCGAACAATGCAGTCAGTTAGAGTTGATGGAGGTAGTGAAAGTTCCTCTTTAACTTATATAACCATACTGACACAATAAAGTCAGCTGCAGCACATTAAAAATCTATGGTGACTGCCAGCTGTTCACTCCCAGTTTAACCATTTATTCACCCATGGTTATATTGCAAAAAAGCAATGGTTTTAAATAATCCTGTTTGATGACTTGTAAGTGCAACAGTCTTGTAATTTTGGAGAAATGTTTGTGGCTGTGTGCCTGGTTAAAAAGTGATGGACATGGCTTTCCAAAAGAAAAAGACGTAAAAAATGATCCCTTCATGGGAGCAGATGTGAAATGAAAATGGTGTTGGCATTGAAACATGTAACAGCATAGGTTTTTTGACATGGGGACTTTTTTAAATATAACTTTGTTTTTTTTTATGCCAACACTGTTGCACCAACAATGTCCTATAGTAGAATGTGATGGACCAGGTCACGTGACATGTCTAGCTGAGTGGTGGTAACTGTGGCAACATGACTGGCAGTACAGTATGGAATAATGTGATGGACCACGCCACAAGAGATAATGTCCAGGTGTTTTAAGAGTAGCAGGCAGCATCAGCAGTACAAGAAATGTAACATGAAACCAGGAGACGGTGGCATCTCTTTTCAGAGACAATAACAGGTCTCCAGTTGTTGCTGTACTGCAGTTGGGTCAAGTGGCTTGAAGGAGGTGCTGCTGCTGGTGGAGGACCTAAGACTCCTAAACTAAAAGAGGAGGATGAAGACTCTCCTTTGAATGCTGAGGGGACCCTTGATATATGATCGCAAAGGCAAGAGGTTGACCCTCAAGATGATAAGGACAACCACCACACATGCCGAGAAGACCAACCATAGCAGGCCCCTGAATCTCTGCACACACGTGCTCTGCTGCTTACACAGTGACAAACATATTATTAGCATCAAGCAGAGGTATTACTGGATCACCATGCTTTTAGACCCTTGCTATAAAGCCAAAATGAGGGAATTCTTCCCTGCCTCCCAGAGGGAGGCAAATTGGCTTATTATCAGGATAGGCTGTATACCCAGATTGCTGCAGCTTTTAGGGAGACCACTGTACATGCCACTTGCATGTGTGCCGAGTTGGCCTCTGCCCACTCCTGGTCCACCTCACTCAATCAGCACTCCCCCTCCAGTGCCACAGCTACTAATAGCAGGAGGGAAAGCCACAGCCAGTACAATATCTTTAACATGATGTACCAAAAATGTTTCAGTTTCCAGCGCTAAGAAGACCAAAAACAGACACTGATACCCACCAGTTACACCAGCAAGTACAGTCATACCTAGACTATATTTCATCAGATAACTTTGACCCCATAGAACTCTGGCACTGTAGGTTATAGCAGTGGAAGGAGCTGCCCAGTTTGCCATGAGAGTTTTATCTTGTCCAGCCTCAAGCGTAATGGCTTGAGGGATGTTCAGTGCTGCCAGTGGCATTGTAACCTATACCTAGGGCCCATCTGTCCGCCACTAGCGTGGAACAAATTACTTTTGTCAAATTGAATCAGGATTGGATCCGTTAGGATTTTTATAGGCCTCCGGCTGATGTCACTGAATAGACCTGTTATTGACGAAGATGGTGGCCACATCATGTGTTTCTCTCCTTTTATGTCCATAGCGGCCAATGAGGTATTCTTTGCTGCATGAGATGGTGCATTGTCATGGATGAAGATGAATTTGCTACGGAAGGCACAGGTCTTCTTTTTGTGCCATGGAAGAAAGTGGTCAGTCAGGAACTCTATATACTTTGCAGAGTAATTTTCATACCTTCAGGGACCCTAAAGGGGCCTACCAACTCTCTCCCCATGATTTTCTACACAACATGACTCTGCCACCTCCTTGCTGACGTTGCAGCCTTTTTGGGACATGGTGGTCAACCACCAACAATCCACTACTACATCTATCTGGACCATCCAGGGCTGCATGGGTATGGCACTCGTCAATAAACAAGACTGTTTCAAAATTAGTCTTCTTCTTATGTCTGGGCCCACTGCAACCCTTTCTGCTTGTGAGTACTGTTTAGGGGTGGCCAAATAGTAGGTTTATGCACAATTGCAAGCCTCTGGAGGATCCTACACCTTGAGGTTCGTAGGACTCCAGAGACACCAGCAGCTTCAAATACCTGTTTGCTGCTTTGGAATGGTATTTCAGCAGCTGCTCTCTTAATCCATTGAATTTTTCTAGCAGAAACCTTCCCTATTATTCCTTTATCTACACAAACCCATCTGTGCTCTGAATGAGTCACACATCTCTTCTTAGAATGATGATCACACTTAAAGGGGTATCCCCATGAATATAACCATATCTATATTTGTAGATAGTGAAAAGTTATACATTTTTGTAAATGTAAGTAGCTAAAAATTCTGCAGAGTTTTAAAGATTTTCTCTAACTATCTTAGTGGTGACAACTGTTGTCTTGATCTGTTGTCAATGGATACGACCATGAATGCAGAAACTTTCTATGGTCTGGGACTTGTCAGGAACTGAGCCATGTTTATCTTATTGTAGCTGAGTTATCAGACAGGGACACTGCATGTATCAGAAGATATTTCAGCCACAATAAAGAAGTCATGGTTGATTTTCTGACCTTAGAAAGGTCCTGCATTCGTGGTCGTATCCACTGGCAACCAATCAAGACAACTTCTGACCATAAGATATTTAGAAAAAAATCTTTAAAACACTGCAAAATGTTTAATTACTTATACAGTATTTGCAAAATGTTTAACTTTTAATTATCTACAAATTTAAAAATGGTTATGTTCGTTGGAACACCCCTTTAAGTTTTTGTGAAATATCTAATGTTTTTATACCTTGTCCAAAGCATTGCACATTTTGCTATTCAGAAAGCATCTACTTTATATCCTATATTAAAATCCAAGTAGAATTTGTTTTTTAAGAATGTCTGGAACTGACCATTATACATTCTCTTCCTTTTAACCTTTCACATTACAGCACACTTTACTACAGCCTTCATGCAATTTATCAGTATCAGCCAATGTACACACGTGGACAAAATTGTTGGTACCCCTCGTTTAATGAAAGAAAAACCCACAATGGTCACAGAAATAACTTGAATCTAACAAAAGTAATAATATATAAAAATTCTATGAAAATGAACAGATGAAAGTCAGACATTGCTTTTCAACCATGCTTCAACAGAATTTTTTTAAAAAAAAGAAAACTCATGAAACAGGCCTGGACAGACATGATGGTACCCTTAACTTAATATTTTGTTGCACAACCTTTTGAAGCAATCACTACAATCAAACTATTCCTGTAACTGTTAATGAGACTTCTGCACCTCTCAACAGGTATTTTGGCCCACTCCTTATGAGCAAACTGTTCTAGTTGTCTCGGGTTTGAAGGATGCCTTTTCCAGACGGCATGTTTCAGCTCCCTCCAAAGATGCTCAATAGGATTTAGGTCAGGGCTCATAGAGGGCCACTTCAGAATAGTCCAATGTTTTCCTCTTAGCCATTCTTGGGTGTTTTTAGCTGTGTGTTTTGGGTCATTATCATGTTGCAAGACCCATGACCTGCGACTGAGACCAAGCTTTCTGACACTGGGCAGCACATTTCTCTCTAGAATCCCTTGATAGTCTTGAGATTTCATTGTACCCTGCACAGATTCAAGACACCCTGTGCCAGATGCAGCAAAGCAGCCCCAGAACATAACAGAGCCTCCTCCATGATTCACAATAGGGACAGTGTTCTTTTCAAGATATGCTTCATTTTTCCGTCTGTGAACATAGAGCTGATGTGCCTTGCCAAAAATTTCAATTTTTGTCTCATCTGTCCATAGGACTTTCTCCCAGAAGCTTTGTGGCTTGTCAACATGTAGTTGTCAACAAATCATAAAAAAGCCAGACTGGAATTTGACAAACTACATTGTGGGTTTTTCTTTCATTAAACGAGGGGTACCAACAATTTTGTCCATGTGTGTACATCTCTAGGTTGTTAGGCTAGGTTCACACTAGCTTTCAAGTACTCCGCCACTGAATCGGCATAAAATCGTCGGAGAGAAAAGTCCTGCAAGGAGGACTTTTCTCTCCGCCGGTATCTTTATGAAATCAGCAGAAACTCTGCGGACCCCATTGTAATCTATAAGGTCCAGACAGGGTTTCCGTCTTTCGGGTTCCCATGAGGACCCAAAGAACGGAAACCCGAAAGCTAGTATGAACCTATTGTAAGTATGTGAGCCAGAGGGCGCTGTTGAGCGACCCAGGCCAGACCAGAAAAGGCTCTCAGCCACGCCTTTGGGTGGTGGCACGTAACTCCAGAGGGGCTGGAGCATCCTGCAGGAAGCAGGAAAGTGGTGGACCAGCTAGGACAAAGCGAGAGGCTCTGTCCCAAAAGGGCTGGCGTCCACAGGAGTGGACCAGCGAGGACAGAGAGAGAGGCTCTGTCCCAAAAGGGCTGGCGTCCACAGGAGTGGACCAGCTAGGACAGAGAGATGGCTCTGTCCCACAGGGCTGGTGTCCACAGAGGACTGTTGCGGGAGCTGAGCAACAGTCAGGACAGTTAGGGGCTCAAGGAGTGAGTTAGGCCCTAACTGTGGCATAGGTTTTTTTGTTGTGTTGCAGTTAAGCTGAATAAAGGCACTTTTATTTTACGCTTGGACCGTCTGAAAGCTATCTTTCCGGCGCCCAGTACCACGAACTACCGCTGTCCGAACCAGGAGTCAGCCGCCATTTTGAGTTTAATTCCCCAAGCTATCACATATGGCAGAGACCGCGCGCATAAAGAGATCCACGCAAGTCCTGGAAGACAAGTGAATGGTGACTGCAGTACTGCTAAGTGTGCATTGTGGCCTACAGCTGGAAGAAATCGGTGATTTCAACTGAGAAGCCCAGAAAGGGGTGAGTGAATTGCAACATAGCAATGTGTGTGCAAAAAACTGGTGAAAGTAAAAACTCTGGATGAGGAATCCAGGGAATGGACTTTGTGTATACTGTGGCACAGAAGTCTGTGAAATGTTTTGCTGATGGCAAGAACGTATGCAATGTATATAGAAGATGGATATTGCAAACAGTCTATGTGAAAGGCTATGGTGCCATGTTGATGTTTTCTGTGGAAGACAGAAGAAAATGCTGGTTGTTGTAGTGCCACATAAACAGTCTATGTGAAAGGCTATGGTGCTATGTTGGAGTTTTCTGTGGAAGACAGAAGAAAATGCTGGTTGTTGTAGTGCCACATAAGTTAACTGTGTGAATACAGGTGACTGCAGAAGATAGCAAGAAGTTGCTGCCGGTTGAACCCAAGGTTGCTGTGGAATATTGTGTAATTTTGTTAGTAAACCATGGGCAAGAAAAAGAGAATTTCAGCTTGTAAAAAAGCAGAGAAGTCATGCACAGGTTTATTAGTGCAGCAGTCTGAATGCAGAGAGAGACAAAACCCGGAGCAGATCAGGTGGAGTGCAAGTAAAGATAAAGGGTTGCATGATGGTGACTCAATTTTTCTAAAGCACCTCTGTTCTATGATGGAATATGTCCCTGCTGAGTGTGTGTCTCATAATGGAGTGCATGGAAGCACCAACGATGAAAATATTATGGTGCAACAGCTTCAAGATGAGAATAAAACCATCAGGTTCATGTATGAGAATGAAATATCTGATTGGAAATGGCAACTTTTGGTATCAGAAAGAGAGAACCTTAAGTTAAAGGCAGAGCTTGACTCTATGAAGAGGTTATATCCTAGTCATTGTGAAAATGTGGTACTGGGTTTGCCTGGAATGGACTGTGTCACTAAGAAGGAGTTTGCTGAAATGAAATGTGCTCTTTCTAATGAAGTTATACAGAGTGTAGAGCAAAAGCAAGTGCTTGAGAAGCAATTGCAGGATTTAAAGGAGCAGCATGTCCAAGACTCCATTGCCAAAGAGAGTGTCATTGAAAAATTAAGAGATGACCTTGAAACTGCTAAACATGAGAGAAGTGAATTTTTGCAGAGTCAGTCAGAATGTCTGGATGACCAAGTTAGGATGTGTGTAAACCTTTCGGCTGCCGTAATTGACAAAGAAAATGAAATTGCAGAGCTGAGGAAGCATGTGTCTGACCGAGAGAGTGATTTAGAATCTGTGGTGCAGACATTGCAGTCAGAGCAAAACTTGCATCAGGTTCGCCTAAAGGGTGAAATCCACGAATGGCGAAGTAAAGCTGGAGTTCTGGAACAAAGCGAAAGTGAACTCAAAGCTAGAATATGTAGCCTGGAGAGGGCGCTGTCAGGATCTTGTGAAGATAATGAGAAGTTGTCTGTTTTGGTGCAAAATAAAGACAAAGATTTGATGGAAATGTTGTCTGTCCATGCTAAGAAAGTGCAAGCCTTACAGGAGAGTCATAAAAAAGTAGAGACTCAACTTCAAGTGATGCAACTAAAAGTCACAGAAGGGGACAGATTTCAAGCAGAACTGCTAGACAAGGCAAATAGACTACAGGTGGAATTGAATAATGTCACAGGGCTTCTTTCTCAAGCAGACAGCAAGTTTATCAAACTTTCCAAAGATTTTTCTACACTAGAATCTCAGCTTCAGGACACTCAGGAACTTTTTCAAGAAGAAACTTGTCAGAAGCTTGACCTTAGTACAAAACTAAAACAAATGGAAGATGAGAAAAATGGTTTCCTTGAGCAACTAGAGGAAGAGGAGATACCAAAAAGAGATTTGACAAAGCAGATTTCAACACTACAGGCTCAGGCGACTGATATGAAGAAAAAAATGGAAGATAGTATTGGGTCCTTGGACTCTGTTGAAGAACTAAAGGAAAGTTTGCAAAAGGAGCTAGAAGCTACAAATCAACGGTTTGAGGAGAAGGTTGCTGCTTATGACAAACTTGAGAAGACGAAAATTAGACTGCAGCAGAAACTAGAAGATGTAGGTGTAGATCTTGATCATCAACGTCGGATGGTGTCAAATTTGGAAAGGAAGCAGAAAAAGTTTGATCAGCTGCTTGGTGAAGAGAAGACTCTTTCTGCTAGATATGCAGAAGAAGGTGACCATGCTGAAGCAGAGGCCCTTGAATTGAAGGCCGAGTTAGAGAGGCTCAACAAGCAACTGTGCACTGAAATGGAGAATTTGGTTAGCTCCAAGGATGAAGTTGAGAAAAACCTGGAATCTGTGCAGATATTGTATGAGAACAAAGCTAATGCTTATGACAAGCTGGAAAAGGCCAAGAGAGAATTGGAACTCCAGATAGAAGACATGAAGATTCAGTTTGAGGGAAATCTGTCTAATTTGTCTGCTGAGATTGTAGATCTAAAAATGCTTGTTGCTAAACTAAAGGTGCAAATGAACCAGCAGGAGGAAATTGCACGCATCAAGAAACAGCTGGAGTTTCAGATGGATCACGTGAAGCGCGAGTCAGAAATAAAGTTGGAAGAGCGCACTGTTCAGATAGCACAGTTAAAAACCGAAGTGGAATCTAAAAGAGAAGAATTGGATCGATTGCAGCAGTCTCTATCCAATACTGAACAGTTGGCATCTGCCCTATCTTCAAAGCTGTCAGCACTAGAAGCTGAGAAGGATTCGCTGCAGAACCTGTTAACCTCTAAAGAATCAGAGCTGCAAGGTGCACTAGTAAAGACTGAGATGGAAGCGGCACAGAAAAATGGCGCAGTGAAGAAAGTTCTGGAGCTGGAATCAGAGATTTGTGCGCTACAGAAGGCATTAGAATTGGAAAAAGCTGCCAGCATAGAGGCAGAGAAAGAAGAATCATTAAGTCAGACAGACATGAGTGACCTGTCCAATGATGTGACAGTTGTTAAAGACATGCCAGAAAATGTAGTTCAGCGTGAGCTATTTTGTGAGGGTGTACGGTATGGCCCTAGTGCAGAAGGAGAAGATATTGCAGTACAGAGATTGTGTATCTCAAACAAAGAGGAGAGCAAGCAGCCTATGTCTCCTAAACTGCTAAGCCTTGATGGTGATGGCAAAGTTTGTTTTGAGATGAAGGTTACGGAAAAAGTACCCGTGAAAGAGTTATACTCTAAAGATATTGATGTGCATGAAGTACGTGTTAGTTGGTCTCTGAGCTCTTTTGGATTCAGGATAGGAGAAGATGAAGATTCTTACGGCTATTCACTAAAGGAATCAAAGTCCTGCAATGGGATAGCTGAAGACTATGGCAAGAAATGTGATGAAAATGATGTGATCCCCTGTATGGCGAATTGTGAAGGTGATGAAGAAAAACTTGCCTTTGCACAGAATGGCCAGGATCTTGACGTAGCAGTTAAAGTGATGAGAAACCGGAAGTGTCGAGTAACCGGAATCTGGAAGAAGAGACCCCAGATTGGGAATTCTGGAGAGACACTGGACAGGCCTACTTGGTTGAAGAGGGACTTCGTCATAGGATGTCTCGTCCCATTGTAGCTCATCCCATGGGTAGTGAGCTGAGGGGGAGGGTATGTAAGTATGTGAGCCAGAGGGCGCTGTTGAGCGACCCAGGCCAGACCAGAAAAGGCTCTCAGCCATGCCTTTGGGTGGTGGCACGTAACTCCAGAGGGGCTGGAGCATCCTGCAGGAAGCAGGAAAGTGGTGGACCAGCTAGGACAGAGCGAGAGGCTCTGTCCCAAAAGGGCTGGCGTCCACAGGAGTGGACCAGCGAGGACAGAGAGAGAGAGGCTCTGTCCCAAAAGGGCTGGCGTCCACAGGAGTGGACCAGCTAGGACAGAGAGATAGGCTCTGTCCCACAGGGCTGCTGTCCACAGAGGACTGTTGCGGGAGCTGAGCAACAGTCAGGACAGTTAGGGGCTCAAGGAGTGAGTTAGGCCCTAACTGTGGCATAGGTTTTTTTGTTGTTTTGCTGTGTTGCAGTTAAGCTGAATAAAGGCACTTTTATTTTACGCTTGGACCGTCTGAAAGCTATCTGAAAGCTACCGGCGCCCAGTACCACGAACCACCACTGTCCGGACCAGGAGTCAGCCGCCATTTTGAGTTTAATTCCCCAAGCTATCACACTATCTATAGGATTGCTTAAAGGGTACCTGAGTTTTCATAAAAAGTTTAAACTTCTGTAGGGTCTTTCTGGGCAGTCAGCTCTATGACTATATATACCTTTATATATTGTGTCCAACCATTTTTTCTGCTGCTAATATTCACATTACAGCTACAGCACATTTTACATTTGCTTCTGAAGAAGGGGGCGTGTACAATAAGAAGTCTGTCCCCCTGCCCTATCCATTATAACTAGTTTGGTTTGTTTACACGTAACTCTGCAAGGAGTTATAGAAAACAAGGAGATAATAGAAAACAAATAGCTGAAAAAAGCCCAATTGAGCCTATTATAGGAGATCCAGGAATACTGAAGTGAAAATATAGGGCAAACACATACAGGCATGATGCAGCTAAAAAGATCCCTGACACAGGAAAATAGCAATCTATGAGCATACCTCCCAACCATCCCAGAAGAGTGGGACAGTCCCGGATTCCGGGTCTTGTCCCGCTGTCCTGGTCGGCAGGAGGTATGTCCCGGTTTCAACTCATCTGCGTCCGAAGGACAGCTCCTGCCTCACCACTGTCCCCCCATGTGCTCCGGCCCTGGGAGCTGTAGGCATGATGTGATGACGTCTCTCACATCGTGCCTACAGCTTCCTGAACACTCTGGGAGAAGAGGCCTCAGACAGAGCAGCAGGGGAGCGAGAAGAGGTGAGTATCAGTGTTTTCTATGTTAAACTTTGGTGGCAAGTTGAGGGGGAATAATAAATGCTGGCAGATGAAGGGGGGCATTAAACTAGGGGCCGATGAAGGGGGGACATGAAATTGGGGGCAGATGGAGGAGGGACATTAAACTTGGGGCAGATGGAGGGGGAACAATAAACTCGTGACAGATGAAGGGGGACATGAAACTGGGAGCACATGAAGGGTGGCATTAAACTTGGGACAGATGGAGGAGGGACATTAAACTGGGGGGATTAAGGACATTAAACTGGAGGGGCACATGGAGGGTGACATTAAACTGGGGGCAGCTGGAGGGGCACATTAAAAAGTGGGGGTCGCTGGACAGGGACATTAAACTGGGGGCAACTGGAAAGGGACATTAAACTGGGGGAAACTGGAAAGGGACATTAAACCATGGGAGTAGCTGGAGGGGGCCTCTAGTTGCCCCCAGTTTAATGTCCTGCTCCAGCTGCCCCCGATTTATTGTCCCCCTCCATCTAGCCCCACGGTTTAATGTCACCCTCCAGCTGCTCCATAGGTTAATGTCCCCCTCTCGTTTCCCCCAGTTTAAACTGGGGCACCAGGAGAGGGGCTTCATACTGTGGGGCAATTGGAGGGGAACATTATAATGTGGGGGCATATAATGTTAGGATGACTGTATGAGCATTATATTGTGTGGGGACACAAAGAAAATTGGATCAGAATGGATGGAGTCAGTGTAGAAGGGGGTGGAGCTAAATTTGCAGTGGCACGCATAGCTCTTTCTGTCCTTTGAAAGTTGGGAGGTATGTATGAGCACAGTCAGAAAAACTGCTTGCTTGTGAAAAATATCCCATTATGTAATCACACCATCGGCCAGTAGTATATACAAGTACATACGTGATGGCTATGGTGGCTGAGCAGGTAGCCACCAGGTTTCTGCTGTAGAACAGTGGCAATGCCCGCAATCAACATTAATCCCTCTCAGTTTCCCAGAGGCGCATGAGCGCTGTCTTCCTCCAGATGCGTATGCCCATCGTGTTCAGGCTGCTCCAGATCTGCAAAGACATCCAGGATACTCTTCTGCGTGTGGATCCGGAACCAGCGGCTGGTGGGATCACAGTTTCTGCACAGCCTGGGGAATTTTTGTCCATGTCTTGTTCTGTGCTGGTGATATTTATGGCCCCAGGCACCAGGATTTGGGCTGGGCGACAAGGGAAGCAATAGTTTAGCGGTTGGGGATTCGGCGGGTGGCTTTGGGCGAGGCGTTGCGTTATTGGGAGGGCTTCATGATGTTTTGGTGCTTTCAGGTAGTGGCTCGGTGGTGGCGGGGTCCCTGGTATTAGCGTGGGCAGGGGGTATGGCGCCTCTCCAAGTCATACTGTTATCATTTGATAGCTTAGTCCAGAAGGATGTGGGGGTTACAGTGTCGTTTCAGATGGAAAAGGAGGGGAACAGGATTTGGTTAGACGCTTACGCATGCTTTGAGGGACCCCTAGGGAGCGGGGCTCACTAAAAAAGGAAGTGAAGGAAAAGATTTGGTGTGATGAATACGTCAAATTTTTTTCATTGTTGGCGTAGGAAAAATTTAAGCTGGATAAGGGGAAGAAGTATGAGAGTAAAAAGGAGGAGGAGAAAAGATGCCATCGGCGAGGTGTACAGGATTTATGGGGGTCAAACGTGGCTGCACTATGATGAACAGTTCTGGCAACGTAACGCAGCAGCTCCTTGTTAATGTCCCCTTTGGTCAACAACTTTGATTGGGAGATGTTGCGTCAGGGGCGGTAGGATTCGATGCATACTGTGGGGGCCAGTGGTGTGTGTCGTGTTGGCTGGTGGACTGGGTAGAGCAAGGGTTGGTTCGTAACCTGTGCCTTTTGGAATTGTTGATAGTAGTGGCGGTTGACATTTGGGTGATCGTTTACAGGATAGGAAGGTGCGTTTCCATTGCAATAACCAGTATAGACTTAATTGTACGTTTGGGATGGTGGCAAGTAGCTAAAAGGATAGTATTCCCTGAAGAACGTTTTCTGTATAACGAAGTTGCCACCATCCCCATATCACAATTACCCCGTAAAAAAATATCAAGAAAACAAATCACTGTAGAATGTGTATTGAATGTGAACTGCAAATTGATTTCATTAGAATTAATATACTGAAGAAAACTGGGTACGGACGCTACATCTCCGGACCAAATAATTAGGATATCGTCGATGTAGTGCCCGTACCAATATAAGGAACTAACAAATGGATTGTCAGATGAAAAAATGAAAAATTCTTCCCACCATGCCATAAAAAGGTTAGCTATAGATGGTGAAAAGGGGGCCCCCATAGGGGTACCTTGTGTTTGTAAATAAAAAATATTGTCAAACATAAAAAAATTATGTTTCAAAAGAAAAAAAAATTACCCTAATTAAATATTCTGATAAAACCTGAATATTGACTGTATTTTTGCAAATAGAAAGAAATCGCTTGAATGGCAGCTTGATGTGGAATGCTTGAATATAATGAATTTACATCACAGGTGAGCCACGGAAAATTATTATGCCACTGAAATTTATCAAATATTTTCAAAACCTCTTTACTGGACAAAGTAGAGGTGGTATCACACTTTTGTGAATTTTTGGTAACCCATGGAAAATGGGAACTATAGGAAATTCAGGAATTAAATGTTTAGATTGTGATTCGGTAAAAATACCCAATTTAACCCCTTCTGAAATAATATTTTGTAAACTCTGTAAAAAGATAGTAAAGGGATCCCCTTCTAATTTACGATATGTGCTGGTATCACTCAATATTTTCAAACAACAAGCTCTATAGTCATCTTTATTCATAATAACTATTTTCCCTCCCTTATCAGCCATTTTTATTGTAATTTCATCATATGATTTAAGCCTTGCCAAAACTAATTTCTCTTTATTAGATAGATTATGATTAGTTTGCGGTAAATTGATGGAAGCCTCAAGAGTTTTTAAATCAATTTCCATAGCTTGTTAAAAAAGGCTATATACCGGAGCTCTAGATTTAATCGGGTAAAACGAAGGGTTAATTTTAGAGACATTAGTAGCATGTATTGAATGGTCATTAAAATCTTCGTTAAGTTCTTGTAAACGAATGAGATCCATTAAGGAAACCTGTTCCCTAAAACATAACCCAGAAAAAAACATTTTAATTTTCATTAATCAACAATATATCATCATTACTAATTATATCTTGTTTAGAAATACTTTAAAAAAAATGTCTTTTCACAGTCAAAATCCTTATAAATATGTTAATGTCCATTATAGTATCAAACAGGTTAAAATCATTTGTAGGCACAAAATTTAAGCCTTTGGACAACACAGATAATTCATCATTGGTGAAAACAAAAGATGACAAACTGACTACTTCATTGCAACAAGGTGTTGTGGAATTTAATTGTAGTGCAATCTCTTGTGTGAGCGGGTTCAATATCATTGATTGCGTTTTCTTATTGTGTTTTCGTCCCGCTCGTCGTCTGCGTTTTTTGTTCTCCCAGATTCATCCATTTTAACATTTTTATCTCTCCTATTGAACGGTGTTGAAGAAAAATTTGATTGGGAATCAGATGCATCTGTACGCTCACTTAGTGAATTGTCACTCAAATTAGAATTGGAAAAATCAGAACCTAATTCAGACGAACTGAATGAAACCTTGCGTCTGTTGTAAAAAACACGTGTTTTACCATATTGTTGATGTTGTTTTTTCAAAATGGATTTAGGTATATATTTTCTATATTCAGGTTTTTTGCTGTAAATAAATCAGAGGAATAATCATTAGAGTCCCGAACAAATTTCTTCTTTTTGATATTCATAATTTGTTGTTCAACTGATTCAAGTTTTTAAGAGATGTTATTTTTCATATCAGCATAATTCAGCACCTTCAAAGGTTTTTAGTTGATCATTTATTATAAGCATCTCTTGTTTGATATGTTGTTCCTGATTGACAATAAGTTCCATCAATTTAAATGAACATTCAGTCAATATATTATTACAGGAAGTTTCAAAGCTGTCATCATAAATAAAAGTAGATTGTTTTTTTAAGCGTAAACCTCTGGGGATCATTTTATTCTGTAAATAATAATAATAATAATAATACATTTTACTTATATAGCGCCAACATATTCCGCAGCACTGTACAACTTGTAGGGTTCAAGTACTGACAAAAAAGATACATTACAAAGAAATAGTCAATTCACACAATGGGACTGAGGGCCCTGATCGCAAGAGCTTACAATCTATGAGGAATAAATATTTCTGTAAAGTTATATGATCCCAAGAAGTTTTTATTTCTTGGATAGCTAATTTCTCCCATTTATAAAATAACTTTTTGCATTCTGAATTAATATCAAAAACAGAAGTTTTTTTAAGATCAAAAACTGTGGCTATTTTGCTGGCTCAATCTTGAGGATCATTGATAAGTGTTTTATATTCCAATAAAGTAGCCATTCTGAGAGAAGATTCCCATATATAACAAAAAATATAAAAAGTCAATTAAATTGTAAATAGCGGGAGCAGCGAAGAAAAAAAGTCCAAATAACAATGCACAAGAAAAAAGGGGGTTAAATCTTCAGCTCACCATATCCACATATAGATAGATTCCATGTTAGAAATGCCAAGGAACGCTCACTGGACTCTTCTGAGCAAGATATGTTGAAAATGATGAAGATAAAAAAGGTTCCAGCATCCAGCAATTATAATCAATGAATAAAATGTAACTTTTAATCCATATAGTTTAAAAAAGTAACAACAGTCACACGAAAACAGGATCCATGAAACAGCCTATGCGTTTCAGGGCGTATAGCCCCTTAGTCATGGCTACATAAGAATCAGAACACACTGAATTTAAAACACAAATGGATCACAAATCTCCACCCACTGACAAATTTAACTATTAACATACCAATATAGTATATAATACATAAACCAAAATCATAACCTTAACCCTATGTAAAATATGTATATGAATACATCATAAATATATAAGATGGAAATATAAACTTACATATTGTATTTCATTAAAGTGGTGTATACAATATACAGCGACATTCCCTCGATAAAATTCAAAGGAAAAAAAAATCACATGACCAAATAACACATGACCGCTACAAAAAAGGTCACATGGTATCTCAAAGAACCATATTCAAGAAAACAAGCGGTAAAAACACTGTCACTAGTTCCCTCCATGAAATTCAAAGAGAAGGGGGAAGGTCACATGAACAAAATACAAAGGAGATCACATGACATATCACATGACCATATTCAAAAGGATGAGCTGCAAAAATACCGTCACCCGATAAAATAGCTGTGTATGCAATACACAGCGGCATTACCGCCATAGAATTCAAAAGGAGAAAAAGTCATGTGAAATACGAATATCAAAAAGAAGAAATTTGTTCGGGACTCTAATGATTATTCCTCTGGATTTATTTACAGCAAAAAGCCTGAATATAGAGAATACAGTGCCTTGTGAAAGTATTCAGCCCCCTTGAACTTTTCAACCTTTTGCCACATTTCAGGCTTCAAACATAAAGATATAAAATTTTAATTTTTTGGTGAAGAATCAACAACAAGTGGGACACAATTGTGAAGTGTAACAAAATTTATTGGTTATTTTAAACTTTTGTAAAAAATAAAAAACTGAAAAGTGGGGCGTGCAATATTATTCGGCCCCTTTACTTTCAGTGCAGCAAACTCACTCCAGAAGTTCAGTGAGGATCTCTGAATGATTCAATGTTGTCCTAAATGACTGATGATGATAAATATAATCCACCTGTGTGTAATCAAGTCTCCGTATAAATGCACCTGCTCTGTGATAGTCTCAGGGTTCTGTTTAAAGCGCAGAGAGCATCATGAAGATCAAGGAACACACCAGGCAGGTCTGTGATACTGTTGTGGAGAAGTTTAAAGCCGGATTTGGATACAAAAAGATTTCCCAAACTTTAAACATCCCAAGGAGCACTGTGCAAGTGATCATATTGAATTGGAAGGAGTATCAGACCACTGCAAATCTACCAAGACCCGGCCGTCCCTCTAAACTTTCATCTCAAACAAGGAGAAGACTGATCAGAGATGCAGACAAGAGGCCCATGATCACTCTGGATGAACTACAGAGATCTACAGCTGAGGTGGAAGAGTCTGTCCATAGGCAACAATCAGTCGTACACTGCACAAATCTGTCCTTTATGGAAGAGTGGCAAGAAGAAAGCCATTTCTCAAAGATATCCATAAAAAGTCTCGTTTAAAGTTTGCCACAAGCCACCTGGGAGACACACCAAACATGTGGAAGAAGGTGCTCTGGTCAGATGAAACCAAAATCGAACTTTTTGGCCACAATGCAAAATGATATGTTTGGCGTAAAAGCAACACAGCTCATCACCCTGAACCCACCATCCCCGCTGTCAAACATGGTGGTGGCAGCATCATGGTTTGGGCCTGCTTTTCTTCAGCAGGGACAGGGAAGATGGTTAAAATTGATGGGAAGATGGATGGAGCCAAATACAGGACTATTCTGGAAGAAAACCTGTTGGAGTCTGCAAAAGACCTGAGACTGGGACGGAGATTTATCTTCCAACAAGACAATGATCCCAAACTTAAAGCAAAATCTACAATGGAATGGGTCACAAATAAATGTATCCAGGTGTTAGAATGGCCAAGTCAAAGTCCAGACCTGAATCCAATCGAGAATCTGTGGAAAGAGCTGAAAACTGCTGTTCACAAACGCTCTCCATCCAACCTCACTGAGCTCGAGCTGTTTTCCAAGGAAGAATGGGCAAGAATTTCAGTCTCTCGATGTGCAAAACTGATAGAGACATACCCCAAGCGACTTGCAGCTGTAATCGCAGCAAAAGGTGGTGCTACAAAGTATTAACTTAAGGGGGCCGAATAATATTGCACACCCCACTTTTCAGTTTTTTATTTTTTACAAAAGTTTAAAATATCCAATAAATTTCGTTCCACTTCACGACTGTGTCCTACTTGTTGTTGATTCTTCACCAAAAAATTTAAATTTTACATCCTTATGTTTGAAGCCTGAAATGTGGCAAAAGGTTGAAAAGTTCAGGGGGGCCGAATACTTTTGCAAGGCACTGTATATACCTAAATCCATTTTGAAAAAACAACATCAACAATATGGTAAAACACGTGTTTTTTTACAACAGACGCAAGGTTTCATTCAGTTCGTCTGAATTAGGTTCTGATTTTTCCAATTCTAATTTGAGTGATAATTCACTAAGTGATCGTACAGATGCATCTGATTCCCAATCAAATTTTTCTTCAACACCGTTCAATAGGAGAGATAAAAATGTTAAAATGGATGAATCTGTGAGAACAAAAAACGCAGACGACAAGTGGGACGAAAACACAATAAGAAAACGAAATCAACGATATTGAACCCGCTCACACAAGAGATTGCACTACAATTAAATTCCACAACACCTTGTTGCAATGAAGTAGTCAATTTGTTATCTTTTGTTTTCACCAATGATGAATTATCTGTGTTGTTCAAAGGCTTAAATTTTGTGCCTACAAATGATTTTAACCTGTTTGATACTATAATGGACATTAACATATTTATAAGGATTTTGACTGTGAAAAGACATATTTTTTTGAAAGTAGTTCTGAACAAGATATAATTAGTAATGATGATACATTGTTGATTAATGAAAATTAAAATGTTTTTTTCTGGGTTATGTTTTAGGGAACAGGTTTCCTTAATGGATCTCATTCGTTTACAAGAACTTAACGAAGATTTTAATGACCATTCAATACATGCTACTAATGTCTCTAAAATTAACCCTTCGTTTTACCCGATTAAATCTAGAGCTCCGGTATATAGCCTCTTTTAACAAGCTATGGAAATTGATTTAAAAACTCTTGAGGCTTCCATCAATTTACCGCAAACTAAAGAAATTAGAAGAAATTAGTTTTGGCAAGGCTTAAATTATACGATGAAATTACAATAAAAATGGCTGATAAGGGAGGGAAAATAGTTATTATGAATAAAGATGACTATAGAGCTTGTTGTTTGAAAATATTGAGTGATACCAGCACATATCGTAAATTAGAAGGGGATCCCTCTACTACCTTTTTTTACAGAGTTTACAAAATATTATTTCAGAAGGGGTTAAATTGGGTATTTTTACCGAATCACAATCTTAACATTTAATTCCTGAATTTCCTATAGTTCCCATTTTCCATGGGTTATCAAAAATACACAAAGGTGTGATACCACCTCCACTTTGTCCAGTAAAGAGGTTTTGAAAATATTTGATAAATTTCAATGGCATAATAATTTTCCGTGGCTCACTTGTGATGTAAATTCATTATATTCAAGCATTCCACATGAAGCTGCCATTCAAGCGATTTCTTTCTATTTGCAAAAATACAGTCAATATTCAGGTTTTATCAGACTATTTAATTAGGGTATTTTTTTTTTCTTTTGAGACATAATTTTTTATGTTTGATAATATTTTTTATTTACAAACACAAGGTACCCCTATGGGGGCCCCCTTTTCCCCATCTATAGCTAACCTTTTTATGGCATGGTGGGAAGAATTTTTCATTTTTTCATCTGACAATCCATTTGTTAGTTCCTTATATTGGTATGGGCACTACATCGACGATATCCTAATTATTTGGTCCGGAGATGTAGCGTCCGTACCCAGTTTTCTTCAGTATATTAATTCTAATGAAATCAATTTGCAGTTCACATTCAATACACATTCTACAGTGATTTGTTTTCTTGATATTTTCTTTACGGGGTAATTGTGATATGGGGATGGTGGAAACTTTGTTATACAGAAAACCTTCTTCAGGGATACTATCCTTTTAGCTACTTGCCACCACCCCAAACATACAATTAAGTCTATACCAGTGGGGGAACTGATCAGAACAAAGCGAGCTTGTTCACAATAAAAAGATTATATTGTTCAGTGTACTATTACCTTAGGTAGGTTAAAAAAGAGAGGTTACCCCAATTGGTCCCTAATTAGAGCTCAAAATTTAGTAGACAAAAGATCCCGTTCTTCTTTGTTATCCAATACACGTTCCAATACTAAATATAATAATAGCCAAAATAAAATTGTTTTTTTAACCCCCTTTAGTGCACAATATCAAAGTATTGTTAAAATTTTTTTACATTTTTTTACCTATATTACAAGATTCCATTACTAACACAATTTTAGCTGGGAGGGGGGTACAATATATCGCTAAACAGGGACGTACTATTGGTAATTTATTATTACCTAGCATGTTTACAACTAGTAAATCGACATCGTCAACTTGGCTAGACTTGAAAGGTTTTTTTAAGTGTGGACTAAATAGATGTAATGTTTGTAAATATGCTAAAAAAAACTACACATTTTCAAGCTGTTGGGTATAATAATATTTATGAAATTAAGAGCTTTTTAAATTGTAACAGTCACCATTTTATCTATATTATTGAATGTAAAAGTTGCAATTTATTATATGTAGGATGTTCTATTAGAGCGGTAAAAATAAGGATAGCGGAACACCTTTCTGACTGTACAAAAACAGGGGAAAATATGTCTATTGCTTCTCGACATTTTTCATCAATACATGGTGGCAATATTTCATCTTTGCAGTTCTATGCTATAGAACATGTTCATAAGCCCATCCGTGGGGGTACTTGGAGGAAATTGGTATTAAAGAGAGAAGCATTTTGGATTTTAAAATTAAATACCAGACATCCATATGGTCTTAATATTAGGTCGGATTTGTCCTATATTTATTAGAATTGGCGTTACATAGATATTATATTGCAGTATATATATATATATATATATATATATATATATAATACATCTTTACAAATGTTAGTTTAGTTATGTACATTCTATCTATTGATAATGTGTGTTTTGTAGTGTTCCCGCTTCAATATTTGAGGTCTATGAATTTTATGACATAGTGAGAAGTTTTGTTATTTTTCCGCTTTATCTTTGAATTTATACATCGTATTCATTGGTGGTGTATGTTCAGCAATGTTACCGCTTTGTAACTTAAATTTTGAATTAAATATATGTTGTATTAAATCGATCGGACGATGGCAACATTGCCGCTTGTCTTTTTGAATATATTTATGGAAGATATCATGTGACCTTTTTTGTATTGATCACATGTTATCAATTCACATGACTTTTTCTCCTTTTGAATTCTATGGAGGTAATGCCGCTGTGTATTGCATACACAGCTATTTTATTGGGTGACGTTATTTTTGCTGCTCATCCTTTTGAATATGGTCATGTGATATGTCATTTGATCTCCTTTGTATTTTGTTCATGTGACCTTCCCCCTTCTCTTTGAATTTCATGGAGGGAACTAGTGACAGTGTTTTTACCGCTTGTTTTCTTGAATATGGTTCTTTGAGATACCATGTGACCTTTTTTGTAGCGGTCATGTGTTATTTGGTCATGTGATTTTTTTTTCCTTTGAATTTTATCGAGGGAATGTCGCTGTATATTGTATACACCACTTTAGTAAAATACTATATGTAAGTTTATATTTCCATCTTATATATTTATGATGTATTCATATACATATCTTACATAGGGTTAAGGTTATGATTTTGGTTTATGTATTATATACTATATTGGTATGTTAATAGTTAAATTTGTCAGTGGGTGGAGATTTGTGATCTATTTGTGCTTTAAATTCAGCGTGTTCTGATCCTTATGTAGCCAAGACTAAGGTGCTATACGCCCTGAAACGCATAGGCTGTTTCATGGATCCTGTTTTTGTGTAACCATTGTTACTTTTTTAAACTATCTGGAGTAAAAGTTACATTTTATTCATTGATTATAATTGCTGGATGCTGGAACCTTTTTTATCTTCATCATTTTCAACATATCTTGCTCAGAAGAGTCCAGTGAGCGTTCCTTGGCATTTCTAACATGGAATCTATATGTAGATATGGTGAGCTGAAGATTTAACCCCCTTTTTTCTTGTGCATTAATTTGTTGTCCATGTCTTCTCCTCCAGTGGTGCATTTTTTTTTTTTTGTCTTGGCGCCGCTGGAGTGGCAGTCTGTTACAGCAGTTCAATGTCCTTACAGCAAGTTTGCTCCTTAATCACAATGTGCCTAGAGTTACACCATCTTTCATTCACAATTTTTTTTTTCTCGCACATTATTTGCACGTTTGCACATTTTTTGTGCCTTTTTAAATTTTTTTCTAAATGGAAATATTTTATGTATGTCTTGCAAATTTATTATTTTGTTTTTGTATGTTTATTATTACTGTTGTATGTCTTATAATTTTGTTATTTTGTCTCTGTATTTCTGTTATTGTTGTTATTATAGCCGATATGTTGCTTCCTATAATAATTTGGGATCATTTCCATCTCTTTTTTGAGCTTTCCCAGTACCAAGATGGCCGCCGCTATCCACCTGTGTTGTGCGCATGCGCCAGATCTCCAGTTCCTTCATTCCATTGCGACGGTGCCATTTCATGTGTCAGTGGAACATACATGTGTTCCACAGCACGGAACGCCAGTTGTGATGTGATGGGGATTCGGCTCCGACTCATGTGCCTTGTAGTAAAACATAGGTGAGTTTTATACAGTCTGATAGCGTTTTTTATTCCTATATAAACCTCCATTACACAATGAACCAGCACCTCCTGAAGAAGCAATCGCGAAACATGCATTGGGGTGGTGGTCCATGTGGTCGCACGTGGCTTGATATGATGGCTGGTTGGTACTGACTATATGATTTATCTTACAATAGGGTACATATGATTAGCCCTTGGCTATAGCTGTTTACATTTCTCTTTTTGCATGTTTGCACATTTCACTGGTGCACGTTTATTACTGGTTGTCATTTGTAGTTATATTCATTTTGATTATTTATCTATTCAGCTATGGCGATTTTGTTATTTATTTATTTATTTATGAATTTATGGATTTGTAAATTGGGCTGTATTTTGTCATGTGTTATCCATAAAACTGTATGTTTGCCATCTCTGTGTACCACATTGGGCCACGTTTTGCCTTTTTATTGTTTTTTTTTAATTGTTTTTAACTCTTACAACATGATGAAATTGATTTATTTGTTAATAAAGATGAATTTTGATTATATATTATTTATTGTATTTGAGAATTATTATTGGTTTTCTATTTGAGCTTTGCTCTGGTGTTCTCTTTATATTTTTTTATACATATTTATGATTAATGGATTTAGTTTATGGGAACAGGATATGAGAATGCCAGGTTATGATGATGGAGCCATTCTTATATGGATGTGTTTCATTGATGATATCATGTTCATATGGCATGGTACCCTGGACAATTTGGAACAATTTATTACAGGACTCAATGCAAAAGATTTAAATATTCGCCTCACCTCAAAGTGAAGTCAGACTGAGGTGGAATTTTTGGATTTAAGGATCAGTAAAGCGGAGGATGGGAATGTTTTGATGGATATTTATCGAAAAGAAACATTGGTTAATTCTTTTCTTTTTGCCAAATCCCAAACAGATGTTAAAAGCCATTTGCACTGACCAATTTTTAAGAGCAAAACTGATCTGCTCAACAGATCGACTTTTTGAAAAACAAGCATCTGATTTGGTTGAAAGATTCCACATTAGAGGTTATCACAGCCATGATATTAAGTGTGGTTATCAGAGAGCAAAAATGACAACTCGTGCGTCTCTTTGGAAACCTAAGTTTCTTGAGAAAACAGACAATAAGGTAAGATTCATTACAAGATATTATGCACAATGGCGTGATATGAATTCAATTTTGGCACGATTTTGGCCTATATTACATACTGATAAGAATATTAGGATGGCAATTGCTCACCCTCCTTCTGTGACTCCTAGGAGATCACGTAACCTTAGGGATATTTTGGTCAAAAGCCATTATGTTGCACCATCTACCAAAAATGGGGATGATATCCTTGTGGGGATTGTGGTGCTTGTTCTTTGATGGAAAAACAAACACATTTTTTGGATTCATCTGGTGACTACTTCTTTTTACCTTTTTTTATACCTTTTTTATCTGTACCTACTGTCCATGTAATGCATTTGCCTTGGAGCTTTTTTGTATGTGTATTTGTATTATCTATGCTGCTGTAACACACTGAATTTCCCCATGGTGGGACTATTAAAGGATTATCTTATCTTATCTTATTTGTTGCGGCACTAGGTCCTGCGCTGTTTGGCCCTTAATGCATGGGTAGTGGCATCCACATTCCGGGGCTAACTCTCTTTCTTGATCTCAGTGGGAGCAGTTCTGGCAGTTGGCTCTGGATGTCACAAGAATTCCGTGCCTGGAACACCTATGGGGCGTGGTCTTGCAGTGGCGGGTGAGCTGATTAGGTCTTCTTTGGCTGATGGCACTAGGACGGCCTATGAGATGGCTTGGTGGGAGTTAGAGTTAGTGGGGTTTGAGATGGGTAGTGTGTTGTCGGATGGGGACAGATACATGGCTGTTCTGTTGGTGGGACGTGGGTCCTTAGCAGGTTGGTCGGTTTCCAAAATGAATCGTATGGTGGCGGGTTTGGCTCTTGGTTTTAAATTTTGTTTTTTCACGGATATTATGAAGGATTTTTTGGTGGTTCAAGCTCTTAGGGGATTCCACAAGGGGCAGGTCTCATCCAGACGGACGATGGCCGGTTTTGTTCCAATTGTTGAAACGGTCATTGGGTGCAGTCTGTTCTTCCCTTTTTGAGAGAGCCTTGTTTCGTTTGGCATTTTCATTTACGTTTTTCAGGGCATTGTGCATTGGTGAGCTGGTGTCCCCCAGTAAATGCAGGGAGGTATCTTGTTTCAGGATGTGTCATTAGGGGAGTCGGGGTGGAGTTTCTTATCTGAAGACCGATCAGTCGGGCAGGGTAAAGTGGGTTTCTCTTGGTTTGGTTGCCGGGTCTGCCATGTGTCCAGTGCAGTGTTTTGATGATTTTTGGGTAGTGCTCCAGCAGTTTCACAGCCCGCTCCTGTACCATCAACATGGGTCCTATTTGTCACTCTATCAGCTCACCTGGATTTTTCATTGCTGTCTAACATCTTTGGGACTCGACCCTTTGGTTTTTGCACCCCATTCTTTCCAGATCAGAGCAGTCATGGGAGCGTCAGTTTAGTGGTTGGGACCAGAGGTGGTAAGGCGCATTGGTAGGTGGGAGTTGTGTTGTTTTATCTCTGCGTCCGCAGTCGTTATAACATGGTTTGTGGGGTGGTATGCTTTTTAGGCTCTACTTGGCGACTTGTGATCTATGTCTATCGGTCATTTTCTCTGGTTGTTTTTTTGTTAGGCTGCCCCCTGACAGAGCGAATATGTGCCCTAATGGCAGGCAACTCGGCTTCTCCAGGCAGGAGGTACTACGTTCGTTGGGTTGTTGCGGCATGCAATGGGATCGTATTTTGTAGGAATTCAACAGGTATGCTTGGTTGGACTGCCCTCCTGATGTGCTTGCTTTACCTCCTGGGAAAATGATTTTGGAGTCCGCCCTTTCTGGAAGTTGGTGAGAGATATAAAGCATGATTTATACTTGTTGGTGGCATTCCCATCTGTCATCGTAGTGTGGTCGGATATTGTCCCATGGTGGTCTTGGAGAACAGCCCGATCTAAAGTCAATAGGTCAGTGAGTGCATTAGTGGTGTGTAATGGGGGGGTTTGCGTTAGGCACCATGACTTGGAGGAGGTGGTATGCTCACTGTGGTTGGGTGGGGGGTCTTTGGAGTTGGTTGAAATTCTGGGGGGGGAAACATTGTGGTTAGTTTCCTCTATGATTAACTGCATTTGGTCTGGCTAGTTTTTGGGCTCCTGCTGGGTGGTGTCCCAGGGAAAAAAAAAGTTTGGTGGGAGGAGGAAGGTAGGCAACAGCACAGGTAAGTAAGTTTTGGGTCTCGGTTGCCAACATCCTCAGTGTCAATGTCATGATAACCTATGTTATAGGCATGATTGCTTTGAGGGGTATATATAAACCCCAACCTGACTTGCTGATGAGGTTTCTCTTGGGCAAGGGTTGGCAACACCCAATAAGCATGCCAAGAGTGGCACACGAGGCATGTTTCCCTGGCACGGCAGTCCCAGTCTCTGAGGGGACGGCACTTGGGCGAACTTGCCCACCGTTTTCGCTCGGACTAAACATGTCTCAAATGAAACTGCTATATTATACAGAGCATAATAGGCGGAGACCCAGGAGAGGTGATCAAACATAAAGTTACACACCTTCCCTGGACTCCAGCGCAGCTCCCTGTTCTCTTCAGCGCTTCTGCCTGACCTCAGGGGTTATGTCGGCATCGTGACACATAATGACGCCGACGAATTTAACACAGCTAATTTAGCTGTGTTTAACTTAAGCTGTATTCACACGATGTGTTTTTGCACAAAAATGCAGGCAGTTAATCCAATAAAAATGTATGTACTTTTGTGCAAAAATGCACCATGTAAATGCAGCTTCACATAGAAGTGAAAGTACCAGTGGCCTAGGACTGGATGCAGCTATAGTTATATCCAAATACATAGTGTGTCACCACCGTAAGCGTGCTGCCACTCAGTCCTCCTGGGCGCATACATTTACCACTAATTGAGGGATTTTTCACCATTTTGCTGGCAGCATGTGGGAGATGCCATTTTGGCGTAGATACCCATCCCTCAGAACGAGATCCAGGGTCGGCAAACCATTGACATGATAGCCAGAAGCCTATTGAAGGCTACCAGGCTTGTCATTAAGAGACTTCTATTGTAGGCTATCTAGTCTGTAATAGAAGTATAGGGATTTTGCAATGCATTGCAATATAAATGACATTGTTTTAGTGATCAGTCCCCCAGGTGGTCTAAAATGGACACTAAATATATATATATATATATATATATATATATATATATATATATATATATATATATATATATATATCTCTTATCTCTTATATATATAAAAATGAGTGTCTGTCTGTCTGTCTGTCTATCTGTCTGTCTGTCTTTTCTTTATGCACGACCAAATGACTGGACCGATCCTCACCAAATTTGGCACACATGTACATCAGGTGTCCGGGAATATTATAGACTGGGTCTCAGCTCTCTTCGACGTACCGTTCCTGAGATACAGTATTCCCAAAAAATGACCAGCATTAGTCTATACAAGCCTGCAAGTCTTTCACTCATATTCCAACTGCCATACACACGGTCACATGTCCCTTATCAGCCAATAAGAGCTCGCAAGTGCTTACTCTCCTCAGTTTTCCATAGCAACCAAGCTATGTATGACCTGTATTAGTCAATAGCAGTTCACAGGACCTTAAATATTCAGTCATATCACGTGTATCAGCCAATATAAGTTCACATTTAATTTTCCAGGTTTCCATAACAACACAGCCATAAATAGACTGTACCTATACTGGACTCAGTGGCGTAACTAGGAATGGCTGGGCCCCAAAGCCAACATTTGACATGGGACCCCCCCCCCCGGAACCCCCCCCCCCTGCACAAACTGCATTCCTGCACACACTGTTATGCCCCATAGTGGCCCCTGCATACACTATTAGGCCCCATAGTGGCCCTTGCACACAGTATTGTGCCCCATAGTGGCCCCTGCACACAATATCATAGTGGCTCCTTCATATAGCATTATGCGCACTTCCCGCTACTTCTTCAATGTTGGACCAGATGTCACGTGAGCCAGGCATGTATCGCAACGCATAATGACGTCGGACTGGCCCACCGACATCTGGGACGCCTCCAAGGAGGCCCGAAGCCTGCTGAAAAGACCCCAGAGTATAATGATAGCAGTGTTTGTGGGGTTCACAGCCCACAGGCCTTACTTACCAATCCCCGCTCCTGCTCACAGCCTCATCTGCAGAAGGTGAAGCGCAGGCGGCAGGGATCGGTAAGTAAATAGGGCACGTTACCTGCTGGTGTTACACCAGCAGGTAACGGCCTATTAAAAAAAAAAAAAACATCAGGGGCTCGCTGGGACCCCTAATGTCCCGGGCCCTGTGGCAGCCGCTACCACTGCTACCCCAGTATTTACGCCACTGACTGGACTGCCATACTGGATTTCAGCATTCTTATAAATTGAAACCTTTTTAAACTACTCATGCCCCCTGCAGCAAAATGCATGGCTACTGCTCGAGCTAATGAAAACTCTCAGCAGACCCAAGCCTGTCTCCAATCTGATAAGGTATGTCACAGACAACAGCGAGCTGCTGAAACTCCCCAGCAGACCCAAGCCCGTCTCCAATCTGACAAAGCATTGTCAGCCACATGCACACAGCTGCACTCCAGGTTTCCATAACAACCCAGCCATTTTTCTTCACTGCTGTAGGTCAACTTTAAAGGGGCAGGGCGCTGTGGATGACACTGTTACACAAGGTCACATACACTCAGCTTTACTCCAGGTTTTCCATAACAACTGATCGCAGGTTTTTCACTGATAGTCAAAATGAGATGCACATGATCACATGACACTTATGGACCAATGGAAAATTGCAGGTTCAGTCTTGACATACACACAGCTTTACACCAGGTTTCCATAGCAACCAAGCTATTTATGTCCTGCATGAGTCAATAGCAGTTCGCAGGTCCTTAAATATTCAGTCATATGACGTGTATTAGCCAATATAAGTTCACATTTCATTTACCAGGTTTCCATAGCAACACAGCCATAAATAGACTATACCTATACTGGACTGCCATACTGGATGTCAAGTGCAAAACTGGCCAATTTTTATGGGGTTACTACACAAACAAAAAATAAAATATACCCGTGCGAAGCCGGGTCCTTCTGCTAGTATATATATATAATGTGGCAATTGGGGGTAGTTTAGCATCAAAGGTAGCAGCTTCCTGGACTTAACAGAGGTGTTTGTGGCGCTGGGTGCCAAATAAACAGCATATCAGGTAACAGCAATCCAAAAGAAATGGCTTTATTCAGCTTGTAAATGTTAGCAGAAACAAAAATAACAAAACAGCCTAGCCCACACACAGGGCAATACCTCACTTCTTGAACCCTGACTAACTTCTCAGGGCAAGATGCTTTACTGAGGTTTCTTCTCAGCTGTCTGACTCACACTGAGCTTAACCAAGTCCCTTCTGGAATCTGTATGTGTGGGCATATTATGGCTAGCACTGGAAGCCATTGCGAAGAATGATTACAGTAAGTGCTCTACTTTCACAACAAAAAGAATTTACAAAAAAAGCTAGTTCCAGTGTCAGTAAGCATACAAATTAGTTATAGGTAGCTTGTGTAACTACACATATTAGTTGTGAGAAAAAAATAACTTTAATATCACATGTATTTCTGTATTTCAGTCTTAATGGGTGTGGTGGCAACTCTGAAACTCATCCAAGTCTGCTGGTTTAATTCTTCATGTTATCTTTTACAGTATGTAGGAAGTGATTACATATTTTAGTCTTTATCTTTCATCATCGGGATTCCATACATATACAAAAGTATCATCTACAACTGGTGAAGTACATTTTATCACTACAGAAGAAAAATGTAGTTTACATAAATGGGAATATATTTATAGGTAACTTAGCAAATTTAAATAGTTCATTAGGTTGATGTTATACAATAAATATTATTCATTTGTATTTACATCAATTCTATAATATACTGTACAGTATTTCTGCTCCTGGACTCTGAATCTGGACTATACTAAATTGCCTTCACTTCGATCTATTATCAGGGTCATTCAGTATCTTACAGGTGTCTTGAATTTCGATAAGGACAATACACCATATAGACTTTTTTGACAGACTCTCATGGCAATTTGATTTTTCTATCAGTGCTCTGCTCTGTTATTGCATTATTGGATTATTGGTCATGATTATGGTTATGGGATGGACCCCCACTTGCTAGCAAAGTGACCAAAACTGCATAAAAAATATGATCCAAATATGTCCACAGCTTTATTTAAAACCACTGTGGGGGAGGTAGCTTGGTATCAGCAAAGGTACGGACCCAAACAATCAGAGACAGGGACACAAAGCTCTGGTGCAACAGGTTTATTTAAAAAAACAGCAAAAATAAATAAACCTTACGTCAGGCACAGAATAAGCAAAACAAAATACAGCCTTAACTTCAAGCAACTGAGAAAAAAAACTAAATCCTGCTCGTCTGAGCTCCTAACTAAATATAAACACTCCTAACTATACGTGTGGCTTGCTCCAGCCACACGAACAAAACAAAACAGTAGTCAGGCACAGTACCAATGTTATAGCGTGTCAGGACAGACCCAGACACCAAACGCCAATCCTCACTCCCCGGGATCTGCCCTGAAGTGCAGGCTCTGAGACATTTTATGGCCCTTTAAAGAGCCTTAAGACCTACACCTGGGGCTGAGGCCTATGCAAGACCCGCCCTGGACCTCACATAGGTCAGAAACCTGGGCTAACATAGCGTGCTTCCAGTACTTGTCCTGTCACCTTCTCACACCACATAACTACAACAATCAGAGTAGAGTCAGATGAGACATTAGGCAAGTATCTATAGGGATTCACAGATACCACAGCTGCAGAGAGCTGGCGGCTATGCCCGTGATCAGTGCCCGAACTGATCATGGCCATTAACCCTCTTGATCTCTTAGTCAAAGTTGACCAAGGCACCATTTTGCCAGTGGTGCTGTCACACTTACCCCTAATTGAGGGATTTTTCACCATTTTGGCGTGGATTCCCATCCCTCAGAACAAGATCCAGGGTCGGCAAACCATTGACTTGACGGCCAGAAACATATTGAAGGCTACCAAGTTTGTTATTAAATGACTTCTATTGCAGTCTTCCTAGCCTGTAATAGAAGTATAGAGATTTTACAATGCATTGCAATGTAAATTGCATTGTACTAGTGATCAGACCCCCAGGTTTCAAGACCCCAAGGTGGTCTAAAAACAGTAATATATACAGTATATTGCAAAAATGACTAGTCTATAACCTTATAAAAATATTTTTTCCATACAGTGAATGCCATATTTTGAAAAAAATCAAAACAGCTGAACCAATGTTTTTTCATTGTTTCGCGATCAAAACATCAGACATTCACCAAAATGGTATAAATAAAAATTACATCTGGCCCCTCAAAAAAATACGCCTTATGCAGCCCTGTAAATGGAAATATATAAAGGTTATGGGTCAGAATATGGAAAAGATTTGGATTTTTTTAAGGAGTTAAAACTTAAAAAAACTATATTAATTTGGTATCACTGGAACGTACGGGCCCATAGAATACAGGTGATATGTCTTTTTGACTGCAAAGTGAATGACGTAAAACCAAAGCCTGTAAGAAAGTCACAAAAACTCAATGCAGCTTTTCTCCATGTCCATCCCTTTCTGAATTTTTCTTTAGCTTCACAGTACACATCTGTAAGGGATTTGCCAGTTGAGCAATTCCCCAGTGCTGCTGCAGAACCCTGGGGGAGAGGCACAACAAGACAGTGAGCCCTAAAGCTGAACCCCCCCACTGGCCCTGCCTCTTGCCTGTCTTGGGTGACAGCTGACAACTTGGAGCTGGTCCCTACTCTGAATAAGTGACAACACAGAACGCAGACAGGACAAACAACAAAAGGGAGGTCAGCTAGCCAAGGGGTCGGTAACAGTCAAGCAATGCAGTACAGAATCAAAATCCAAGAGAATAGTTAAAGTCAAAGCCAGAGGTCAGGAATAGGAATACAGTCAATAGCAGAAAAGGAGCTAGCAGGGACAAAGTCACAAAACAGAATCTCAATAGCCAGCACCCGTGTGAGGGCTGATGACCTGTTTATAGTAAGTCAGGACCTGCCCCAGACTTGATTGGTAGAAAGGCTGTCAATCACACAGGCAAGGCTAAGATTAACTATTGAGGAGCCGAAAGAAACAAGGTGCAGGAGATGGGTGTGGTTGAAATTCAAGTACATAGTCTAGGACAGTGTTCAGACTGAGCATCAAGATCTTTAAGCAAGGAATCAAACTGAATACGCCTCCTGTGCCGCAGCATGCGAGCGGAGGGTGGCGCAGAGACCCGAACAGGCAAAGACATTACAACATCAGACAGAATATTAAATGGTACCATTACAAAGTACCATTTGTCCCACAAAAATTAAGAGCAGGATCCAAAAGGATTTCATTTTTTTTTTTTTTTTTAAACTTTTCTCTTTTTATTTAATCATTCTATTTTTATTTTTTAATGTAGCATATCTACTATAGCAAAAACTGATATATACAGTACAGACCAAAAGTTTGGACACACCTTCTCATTCCAAGAGTTTTCTGTATTTTCATGACTATAAAAATTGTAGATTCACACTGAAGGCATCAAAACTATGAATTAACACATGTGGAATTATATACTTAACAAAAAAGTGTGAAACAACTGAAACTATGTCTTATATTCTAGGTTCTTCAAAGTAGCCACCTTTTGCTTTGATTACTGTTTTGCACACTCTTGGCATTCTCTTGATGAGCTTCAAGAGGTAGTCACCTGAAATGGTCTTCCAACAGTCTTGAAGGAGTTCCCAGAGATGCTTAGCACTTGTTGGCCCTTTTGCCTTCACTCTGTGGTCCAGCTCACCCCAAACCATCTCGATTGGGTTCAGGTCTGGTGACTGTGGAGGCCAGGTCATCTGGCGTAGCACCCCATCACTCTCCTTCTTGGTCAAATAGCCCTTACACAGTCCTGAGGTGTGTTTGGGGTCATTGTCCTGTTGAAAAATAAATGATGGTCCAAGTAACGCAAACCGGATGGAATAGCATGCCGCTGCAAGATGCTGTGGTAACCATGCTGGTTCAGTATTCCTTCAATTTTGAATAAATCCCCAACAGTGTCACCAGCAAAGCACCCCCACACCATCACACCTCCTCCTCCATGCTTCACGGTGGGAACCAGGCATGTAGAGTCCATTCGTTCACCTTTTCTGCGTCGCACAAAGACACGGTGGTTGGAACCAAAGATCTCAAATTTGGACTCATCAGACCAAAGCACAGATTTCCACAGGTCTATTGTCCATTCCTTGTGTTCTTTAGCCCAAACAAGTCTCTTCTGCTTGTTGCCTGTCCTTAGCAGTGGTTTCCTAGCAGCTATTTTACCATGAAGGCCTGCTGCACACAGTCTCCTCTTAACAGTTGTTGTAGAGATGTGTCTGCTGCTAGAACTCTGTGTGGCATTGACCTGGTCTTCTAATCTGAGCTGCTGTTAACCTGCGATTTCTGAGGCTGGTGACTCGGATTAACTTATCCTCCGCAGCAGAGGTGACTCTTGGTCTTCCTTTCCTGGGGCGGTCCTCATGTGAGCCAGTTTCTTTGTAGCGCTTGATGGTTTTGGCCACTGCACTTGGGGACACTTTCAAAGTTTTCCCAATTTTTCGGACTGACTGACCTTCATTTCTTAAAGTAATGATGGCCACTCGTTTTTCTATACTTAGCTGCTTTTTCCTTGCCATAATACAAATTCTAACACTCCATTCAGAAGGACTATCAGCTGTGTATCCACCTGACTTCTGAACAACACAACTGATGGTCCCAACCCCATTTATAAGGCAAGAAATCCCACTTATTAAACCTGACAGGGCAACCTGCGAAGTGAAAACCATTTCAGGTGACTACCTCTTGAAGCTCATCAAGAGAATGCCAAGAGTGTGCAAAGCAGTAATCAAAGCAAAAGTTGGCTACTTTGAAGAACCTAGAATATAAGACATATTTTCAGTTGTTTCACAATTTTTTGTTAAGTATATAATTCCACATGTGTTAATTCATAGTTTTGATGCCTTCAGTGTGAATCTACAATTTTTATAGTCATGAAAATACAGAAAACTCTTGGAATGAGAAGGTGTGTCCAAACTTTTGGTCTGTACTGTATAAATATATATACTGTATATGTTACCGTTAAAGTATGAAAGCCATGAATGTGCACATTACCTAGGTAATCTGCAGATTAACTGATTTGCTCAGTTAATGTGCGGAATGAAGAGTTTACCTAGATAATGTGCACATTCACAGCTTGCATCCAGTTAAAGTTGAAAACTTTTGTATCATGCCAAAATTCGTGTCTGCCTGTGAGCGCGTCCCGTTAAAGTTGAAAACTTTTGTATCATGCCGAAATTTGTGTCTACGTGAGTACACACTATGCATCCAGTGCTGCATTTATGCCACTTTGAATACCCCACCTATTTGCAGTGGCCACGCAAAATGTACTATAGAAGCATGCATGGATGTGGCACTGGCTCCCTTGCGTGCGCTCATCCTAAAAGATGTCATCAGTTAAACAAGCATTCACTCATTTTTTGGCAGACTGACAATCTTACGAACATTTCATTCATAGCAAAACATGACCCATTCATATACTGCACATATTCACATATAACCCAAAATAACCTTATGTTGTGGGTCTATCATTTCCTTAATTGTAATAATATTTTCAACCCCTTGATTCTTTGTATTATAGTTTTTTAATTGATTGATTCTATGAACTAATTTGTTGATTGTTTCATTGTATAAACTTGATTCTTTAGATATCGAAAAATAAATAAATAACATTATGCCAGCAAAGATGTTCTTTTCACTTTAACAAGTGCCTAGTAGGTAATGTGCAGATTAGCTAGGTAATCTGAGTAATGAAACCAGTTTTCTGCACTTTAACGGATCACCCTAGTGAATCTGCACATTACCTAGGTAATCTGCAGATGAACTGATTTCGGCACTTTAACGATAACATATATATGTGGCATGCCAGAGCGGGCTGTGGCTGGGCTGAGGGTGATCTCTGTTATAATTGTATTGCATTATTTCATGTTCCTTTATAACCTGTGTGACATAGCAGAGGGTCCTGAGTCTCACACAACACAGCATCACCTAGTGCAGGGGTAGGCAACCTTTTTTGTTCGGCTTGCCGATTTCGATTAAAAAAATCAAAGTCGAGGTACTCGGAGTGCCGGTCAATTATTGTAAGTCTGACGACCCCTGCATACGGTATTATGTCACATAGCGGCCCCTGCACACAGTATTGTGGTGATAATACTAGTGATAATTGCTATTACTATTATTTTAGCGTGTAACAGATATCACTAGAGGGGCAGGCGACGTATTTTACTCTATAAAGATCAGGTATGGACAGGACAGAGACAGTGAAAAAATGTAAACTTTATTGGTGACTTTGTGCATGTGTTGTGTAAGTGTTTGGTGCGACACTTCTGGCGCTGCGACCTGGAGGATGGTAAATGTCTGGGTCACAGCGCCAATAACTTCCTGGTTATGTGATTAGGCTCAGAGGGGTATTACATTATCCCTCTATGTGACTATCAGAGGGCAAAAGTACAGTATGCTCTCTGATTGATAGGAGAGGGGATAAGGATGGAAGTCCATGCTACCCCCCATCATCTGCAGCTTATGCACAGACAATGATGAGTTATCATTGTCTCTGCAGCTCCCTCCTCCCCCTCCCTCCTTAGCTCTAAGATGCTGCCTGACACAGGAGGGGGGGGACACTTTTAGAGCCCCATTTCTAAGGATCTATTTGGGCCACAAAGATTCATTTTAGGGCAACTGGATTTATTTTAAAGATGAGAATCTCATCTTTAAAACGATACCAAGATCTCCATGATTGACCTTACAGATTCAGAGCGATTCACTGTTAAAACGATGTCGGGAATTGAGATCTGCATTGGGATTTCAATGCCGAACATCGTTTTCACCAGCGAATCGCTCAGGATGTTTAAGGACGATCATGGTGATCTTGGTATCATTTTCTCATCTTTAAAATGAATCCAAGTGTTTCTTTATAGCTTTAACCAATCCTGAGCAATTCACTCAGGTACAGTAGAGAAGCTGGCAATTACCGGCTTCACTACTGTACATAGACTGTGCAGAAGCCGGGTGATGCCGCATCCATCTTCACCCGGCGCTAATGAAAGTTTAAGGAAGCCGGATGGAAAAACGCTGCTGGTAATGTTTTTTCATCCGGCTGAGGCACAAATACAGCGCCAGAACTGATGCCTCTTGTGCCAGAACCGATCCCATAGACTATGGGATCTGTCCTGGCATCAGTTTCCCTCCGGCTTGTGTGCACCACACCGGAGGGAAACAGATAGCTGCGCCGGACATATGTGAACACACTGCTGCCGTGCCAGGTAAATAAGCCTCGCGTGCCACTCTTGCCACGCGTGCCGGGGGTTGCCGACCCCTGACCTATTGAGTCTCACACATGCATTAACATTCCCTTAGGACTGAATAGTAACTAAATCTCCAATGGGAGGACATGACCTGGGTAAAGGGGAGGAATCAGCTGATCACTGGGTCCCATAGTAACACCCCTTCAGGAAAGTCCTGTGTGAGTTAGTTAGAAGTGTGGAGTGTTAGGAGGAGGAGGTGAAGAGAGAAGTGTGGTGTTCTGTGAAGAAAACAGTGAGCTTAGTGCAGGTATCTCAAGTTCTAGACAGGCCCAGGAAGGTTGGAGAGTTGACATACTCCAGCTATTCAGAAGATCCTGTCCCCTGTCTGCCTAGCCATCGCCCTGAAGCAAGTCAAGCGTCATTATTTTTGTCAGTATGAGACTGTGGGGGGAAAATTCTGGAACACGTTTTCTTTGGCTAGTTTCACGGGGTGGGGGGGGGGGGGGGGGGGGGGGGGGCCCCCCCCCCCCTGTGTGTTTTGCGCTCAGAAATTGTGATATGTGGGGGAAATATTGGGGGTGAGTGGGGAATATTGTGTGCTAGCATCGTGTTGGGCATCCTCCTATGAGCCAAATAGGAACCCAGGCGCACCTTAGGGCTGTAACACTGAAGCTTATAGGGCTAGGAATTACTTTCATTAAGTCTACCCTGCATCCCAGGACTTTGCTGTGTCACCAGGCATACCCTGTTATTGCGTATTGAAGAAACTGTTTAAGCATTTGTGCCTCCCACTCATGGAAGTAAAAGTTCATCTTTACAACTGTTTCTGTGCCTGAATCTGCATCAGGGCGCCCCGAACACCACCAGTCAGCAAAGTATAGGGGAGGCGCCCCGGGGGGAACAATCACCACCAACATTTGTGCAGGCCCCTCATCACTGGTACCAGTGGTGGTAACGTGGGACAGCATCAGCGCTGCTCCCTCGTGCCCAGAGACTGTGACAAGTCTGTGCTGTTCACACCCTGCAATCCCAACTGCAGCGTTACCCCATCTGGTCACCGCAAAAACTGGCATCACAAACAGGATATGGGTGTGTGCCATTTTGAGAAAGTTGCCACGAAAAGTGCACCAAATTGTCTCCAGAGCATCAGTCTTTATTGTGGACTTTGCTAAGATCAAGTTTATTCCCTGAAAGTGCATGCCACAAAGAGGGGGAGCCCTATACCTCTGAAGTAAGCTCTAAAGACTGTCCTCTCAGTGTGTTACAGCCCTGGAAGTGTTAAAACGCCCAGGACTTGTTTGTTACATCACATTGCTGTGTAAGAATGCCCACAAAGGGTTAAATGTACCTTGCAAAAGTGCAGGAGATTTTCAGCACTGCCCATGAGGCCAGGAGACCTATATGCCGCCATCTTAGGAGAGCCCAGAACGCTGAGCCCAATGCTCCAGTGCGCCCATACAAGAAAGTGAAAGTGAAAGACGAACCTGCCAGCGCCATTTCTGACTCTCCCTGCTGTACATAACTGACCTCCGGTCCACACTGCAGCTGCTGTCAGTGAGTAATGTGCCTCCCTGTCCTTGTCTTCAGTCCTCCCACGGTCCCAGTGTTCCGTGTACAGTGTCCGAGGGGAGTGCCACCATTAAAGAGGGGGAGCACACCAGCCTGCATCACATCTACAGTGACTTTGTTAATAGTTACAGCCTTCTTAAAGGGCCAGCATTCCAAGTTGCAGTCTCTATACTGCAAACAACATGACTGAGCAAAGTGACTTTGTGCCATCTGTTTCTAGTGATCCAGCAGTGCCCATGGCGTTCAGCCTACCATTCTCCATGCCATTTTACCCTGGCGCACAATGGCTGCTGCGCTACAAAGGGGAGGCGCACGCCCTCAGGGACTTTCGTGAGAAGATGCTGTCTCTCTTCCAGTTCTATCCTCTGAATTCAGAACAGCATTTACAGATCCTGCTGGACCAGCTTGAGGGTGCTGCAGCTAGAGAGGTCAAATCCTGGCCTGCCTCTGACAAAAGAACCCCTGAGAGATCCCATTGTACCTATTGCCATAGATATGGACACACCAGGCCTCAGTGTTTTCAGTTAAACGGGTCACCCACAAGGCAGCAGGCCGCCCCTCGGGAGGAAAGAAGGGCTCAGGTGAATCTTCAGTGCCATTGTCACGCTTCGTCTCAGCCTGCCCACACATCACAATCCGGGTGAACAGCGTCCCTCTGACAGCGTTGGTGGACACTGGATCTCAGGCAACAACCCTGCGCAAGCAGGTATTCCTTGAACTTTGGGACTTATGTGTGTTGAATAGAACGCCTGACACATGGATAAATCTGTGTGCCAGCAATGGACAGCCCATACCACAGCAGGGTTATTGGGAACTCACTATCCAGATTGGGGACTTGAAACTGCCTAGAAGGGGTGTAATTGTCACTGATGTAGAGGATGAGAGTTTGCAGTTGTAATATTAGGCATGAATGTTTTACGCCATTGCTTTGCAGAAATGTTGGATGCCTTGCATGCTTCTCTCCTTACAGCTTCACCCAGTGACCAGCAGACCATTCAGCGGGCCATTTGTGTATTCAACGCCCAGCACAAGTTCGCCAACAAACAAGGTGAAATTAGTTGAGTCCGTATCCAAGACACCTGTCCAGTAACCCTACGACCTGGAACAGAAACTATGGTGTGGTGCCGTGCCTGCCCGGGCATAGAAAATCAGGACTACGAGGCCTTGCTACAACCGATACAGGTAGATGGCCAACCACTTGTCATGGATGCCCACAGCCTTGTCACAGTTTCCAATGGACGTGTTCCTGTCCGCCTAGTCAACTTGGGCAATGCTCTTGTGAACCTCCACAAGTTCTACTCTGTGGCCCTGCTACATCGGTTAGCACCTTAAGACATTCTCTCTCTCTACCGCCACACAGCATTCCACCCAAGCTGCTGAGAACATTCAGAATGCAGCCATGAAGTCCTGGTGGGATGAACTGAACGTGGGAGACGCCAATACCCCTATAGAGCACATCAATGGGGTCTGCAATGTGGCCAAGCGTTACCAACAGGCGTTCAGCAAACACCCATTGGACTTTGGTAAGACCATGACCATACATCGCATTCTGACTGGCGACCACCATCCAATCAAGGAGCGTCACTGTCCAATACCACCAGTGATGTACCAACCAGTGAAAAAATTGATCCAAGAGATGTGAGATATTGATGTCATCCAGGAGAGTAAGAGCCCTTGGGCAGCCCCGCTAGTCCTCATCAAGAAGAAAGACGGCACCCTACGATTTTGTGTGGACTATCGTAAACTCAACAACATCAGCACAAAGACGCATACCCGTTGCTGCAGATTGAGGAATCTCTAACGGCTTTGGGATCAGCCACCTGTTTCTCGACCCTGGACTTTACCAGTGGATGCTGGCAAGTCCCTATGGCGCCTGAAGATCGTGAAAAGACTGCGTTTACGCCCTGATGGGAATCTTTGAATTCAATAGTATGCCGTTTGGGCTATGCAATGCCCCCGCCACATTCCAACGGCTTATGGAGAGGTGCCCCGGCCATGAGAATTTCCAGAATGTGCTACTGTACCTGGACAATGTTATCATATTCTCCTGAACATACCAAGAACACCTTCGTCACCTGTCCAAGGTATTCAAGGTACAGCACGGCCTAAAGGTGAAGCCCTCCATGTGCTACCTGTTGAAACCCCAAGTTCGCTACCTTGGGCATGTCGTGAGTGCACAAGGCGTCCAACCTGATCTGGAAAAGATCACTGCAGTCCAGAACGGGCGAAGACCAACTACCGTCAAAGAAGTCCAAAGCTTCCTGGGATTCCCAGGTTACTACCGGCATTTCATACCACACTTCGCCCAAGTAGCTAAGCCTCTGAATGAGTTGTTGGGCTGTTGTCACAGAGAAAACTACAACTGAAAGCTGCTGGTAGACTGGACGGCGCGTCAAGAGGAAGCTTTTCAAGTGCTTAAAGCACTTCTGACACAACCACCAATTCTGGCCTATCCCGACTACAGTTAGCCATTCCGTTTGTACACAGACGCAAGTCACCAAGGTTTGGGTGCAGTGTTGTTCCAGGTTCAGGACAACAAAAAGAGAGTCATCACCTACGCCAGCAGGAGTCTGAGAGGCACGGAGAAGAATGACCAGAACTATAGTTCTTTCAGACTCAAACTTCTGGCACTTGTCTGGGCCGTGACTGAGAAGTTTAAAGACTACCTGGCTGCCACACCATTTACCGTGTACACGCATAATAATTCGTTGGCGCATTTGGACACTGCGCGACTGGGAGCCCTTGAACAATGGTGGGCCTCAAGATTAGCGAATTACAAGTTCTCAGTCAAGTATCGCAGTGGCAAGTCCAACGCTAATACTGATGCACTTTCAAGGTTGCCTGTGGGAGAAGAACCTCCCCGAGACGACATCTGGGAAGAGGTGGAGATGCCACCATTTTATAACAAGTTTGCCCAACAGAATGCTGTTGGTGTCCTTGTAGAAGGAGAATCTCTGGCGAAAACAGCTTCTGAATCCCTCCAGGAGCCATCTCTGTGGAAAACGTTCCAAGAAGAGAGCAGAGTTCTATGAGAATTGTCATATTTCCTCCTTACAGGAAGAGTACCAACCCATGTAAAGAGAGGTCTTCATGAGGTGGAAGTAAAATACCTATGGCGACAGAGGAAGCGCCTGTTTGTCCAACGAGGCCTTCTAATTATAGAAACACTCTTGATCCTGTCATGGGTGAAAGGCTTCAGCAGATCCTTGTACTAAGAAGAGACGCACAGATGATACTTGAGCCATATCATGACAGTTCTGGTCACTTCGGGGTACAAAAGACTGAAGCTATCATCCGTTGTCGCTGATATTGGGTTGCAATGAGGAGTGACATTGAGAGTTGGTGCCGAGAGTGTCCTGCCTGTAGTATCATCAAGGAAGGGGCGAAGAGATCAGAAGGCCCCTTTACATCTAATTAAGACTTAAAAGCCATGTGAAATTGTTGCTCTGGACCATGTGAAGTTGGGTCCCACACGTTCCGGCTACAGCTACGCTCTGACAATGGTGGATCATTATTCCAAGTTCCTTGTCATCATGCCCATCAGAGATCTTACAGCGAGAACTACGGCTGAGACCTTCTACGCAGAGTTTGTCCGCCATTACAGTTGTCCTGAGAATATCTTCACTGACCGTGGATCGGCGTTTGAATCCCAATTGTTCTGGGAGCTGTGTCAGTTCCAAGATTGCAAGAAGTTGCGAACCACAGCATATCACCCTCAAGGGAATGGGATGTGCGAGAAGGCGAATCAAGTGATCATCGGCATGCTAAGAACAGCCGCAGTTACACCTAGCGTTGAGTGACCTGAGCGTATCAAGGATTTGGCCTATATTTACAACACACTCCAAACATCTACAGGATACACACCGTGTTTGGAAGACAAAGTCAACTTCCTTCAGACTTAACCCTTGGCGTGAAGGTCCCTGACACCATCAACCCACTACCCATAACAGAACTGAATAAAGGACTACAGGTAGGTAAGAATGGTCTAGATGGCAGCAGTTCTTTGAGATGACCATCATGCTTCTTTTAATTCAATTATGTATTCCCTCTTAAAGTCTGTCAACTTGGCAAAATGTCACAGATGCATGTCTAGCAGTCAACAATCTCTTACCAAGAGGTACACTTCCAGTACACTGACCCGCGGCCTTACTTACCGATCCTCGCTCCTACTCATGGCCACTTCCCCTTCTGACTTCCATGGGGCTCCGTGCTTCCCATATTACGTAGCTGGGATTCACAGGATTCCCAGAAGGGCAGAATGGGAAGCGGAGGTGGCCGTGAGCAGAAACGAGGATTGGTAAATAGATAGGGCAATTTACCTGCTAAGGAAGAAGACTTATAGTTCATTGATAGAGACAAGACAAGCAGTGGCATGGGCTGCGTTTTCCAGTATGTTACCATTTGTACAGCAGCAATTCTGTCCCTATACAGTATAATGCCTCCTCAATGGCCCCCACACAGTATAATGGCCCTTAATGCCCTATAAAGGATAATACCCTTACAGTGCCCGTAGAGAGCAAAATGCTGCCATAGTGCCCCCTCAGCCACTCATGTGCCCACTGGGGGTTGTAAGGGGCCTTCAGGAAACTCTTCCTCCTTGATCCAGTATAATTACAATGGTTGGGAGTAAGACTGATATCCCAACTGCTGTGTCTCTTGTACCTACTCTTCCCTGCTGCCTACACAGGATGGAGGGAACCAGGGGATGAGAGAAATAGTGGCAATAACTATGCCTCCGGATAGGCCAAGTGTCCTCAACCAATCTCCTCCAGCACACCTAGGCTGACACTGAGGAGGGGGGCCTACGTGCTACCCGATGGTAGTGGTAGTAGTTCCTCCAGAGCGCTTCCAGTTGGAGAGGGGTCCTCTCTTACCTTAAGCTGGTGTGATGGTGTTCAGAAGGGGCCTGCTGGTAATCACAGGAATGACTCAGGAGGGAGTGAAAGAGAATAACTTTACTGCGGCCACTGTAAACTGTGAACCAGTGCAGCTTCCCAATGGGGGTAGTAATCTCCCGACTATTAGGTTCGCCCAGACTTGGCGATGAGGGATGGCGATAGCTAATGGTAGGTAGGTGCCTTATTGTCCACTCCAACAACTCTACAGCAAGTCTAGCCTCAGCCAATAGATGGGTCTGAAGATTGGCAGCAAGGAAGTACCTTGGGCCTAGATACGTTATGACGTGGGAACCGGAAAACATTTCCTGGCAGATGGGACTCCTTCACTCCTACTGGCCCTCGAAGCGTGCAGAAGACAGACTGATGATCCCTGTCTCAGGGCTGTCTCTGGCAGATCTTGGGCTGTATAACTCATCTCCCTCAGTGGCTGCTAAGAACACATTAGAGCTGGATGGTGACAGTGCCAACACTCACTGCAAACTAACCAGACTCTAACGGTCCTGCAGAGACTTGAGTCTCCAAAACTCCACCCAGCTGCCTGTGATTGGGCAGGGCTGTTCCAAATGAGGGGGTGACTAACAGTGGGGTGAAATGAAGGGAAAGCACATTAGGGAAGCTGCAAATACATATAATACATACACATAATACAACCAGAGGCACATAAAATAAAGACAATAGAAGCAGTGACACTCTGGGATAATGCAATTGAACCATAGTCCAGCAGTTGAGTACCGCTGCTCTAGAGATAAGCAGAGCTGAATGTGCCATTCTGGCTTAGTTTTTGCCACAAACTGGAGAACATGGTATACAGTGCTGGCCAAAAGTATTGGCACCCCTGCAATTCTGTCAGATAATACTCAATTTCTTCCAGAAAATGTTTGCAATCACAAATGCTTTGGTAATAATATCTTCATTTATTTTGCTTGCAATGAAAAAACACAAAAGAGAATGAAAAAAAAAAGTCAAATCATTGATCATTTTACACAAAACTCCAAAAATGGGCCTGACAAAAGTATTGGCACCCTCAGCCTAATACTTGGTAGCACAACCTTTAGACAAAATAACTGCGAACAACCGCTTCCGGTAACCATCAATGAGTTTCTTACAATGCTCTGCTGGAATTTTAGACCATTCTTCTTTGGCAAATTTCTCCAGGTCCCTGAGATTTGAAGGGTGCCTTCTCCAAACTGCCATTTTGAGATCTCTCCACAGGTGTTCTATGGGATTCAGGTCTGGACTCATTGCTGGCCACTTTAGAAGTCTCCAGTGCTTTCTCTCAAACCATTTTCTAGTGCTTTTTGAAGTGTGTTTTGGGTCATTGTCCTGCTGGAAGACCCATGACCTCTGAGGGAGACCCAGCTTTCTCACAATGGGCCCTACATTATGCTGCAAAATTTGTTGGTAGTCTTCAGACTTCATAATGCCATGCACACGGTCAAGCAGTCCAGTGCCAGAGGCAGCAAAGCAACCCCAAAACATCAGGGAACCTCCGCCATGTTTGACTGTAGGGACCGTGTTCTTTTCTTTGAAGGCCTCTTTTTTTTTCCTGTAAACTCTATGTTGATGCCTTTTCCCAAAAAGCTCTACTTTTGTCTCATCTGACCAGAGAACATTCTTCCAAAAAGTTTTTGGCTTTCTCGGGTAAGTTTTGGCAAACTCCAGCCTGGCTTTTTTATGTCTCTGGGTCAGAAGTGGGGATTCCTGGGTATACTACCATAGAGTCTCTTTTCATTCAGACGCCGACGGATAGTACGGGTTGACACTGTGGTACCCTCGGACTGCAGGGCAGCTAGAACTTGTTTGGATGTTAGTCGAGGTTCTTTAGCCACCATCCGCACAATCTTTCGTTGAAATCTCTCGTCAATTTTTCTTTTCTGTCCACATCTAGGGAGGTTAGCCACAGTGCCATGGGCTTTAAACTTCTTGATGACACTGCGCACGGTAGACACAGGAACATTCAGGTCTTTGGAGATGGACTTGTAGCCTTGAGATTGCTCATGCTTCCTCACAATTTTGCTTCTCAAGTCCTCAGACAGTTCTTTGGTCTTCTTTCTTTTCTCCATGCTCAATGTGGTACACACAAGGACACAGGACAGAGGTTGAGTCAACTTTAATCCATTTCAACTGGCTGCAAGTGTGATATGGTTATTGCCACCACTTGTTATGTGCCACAGGTAAGTAACAGGTGCTGTTAATTACACAAATTAGAGAAGCATCACATGATTTTTCAAAGGGTGCCAATACTTTTGTCCACCCCCTTTTTATGTTTGGTGTGGAATTATATCCAATTTGGCTTTTTGACAATTCTTTTTGTGGTTTTCCATTGAAGACAAATTAAATGAAGATATTATTACCAAAGCATTTGTGATTGCAATCATTTTCTGGAAGAAATTGAGTATTATCTGACAGAATTGCAGGGGTGCCAATACTTTTGGCCAGCACTGTACATACTGTCCAACATTTCCTATGTGTTTTAGATGCTTTTTGCTCTTTATTGTTCAAGAAGATGGGTGTGACTTTATGGAAAATTGCACCTACCAATGTAACACACATTTAATTTATATAAGAAAAAATATATCACCTTTATTAATGACAGTCCAATCATATTTAAAAGCATTTCAAGGGTAGTAATACACATGTAAGATACTGAAAGATACTAAAGCACAAAAATCAATACAAAAGTGAATCCATAGGACAGTGTAATTCCTCTGATCTGATCAGTGAGAGTCTGGCAACAGTGGCTTGAAGTGGCAGCAGAACTCAGGTGAGCCATGGTTCAGCTCCATTGGCGCTTTCATTTGTCACATGGCCAGTTTCTAGATCAGTCCCATTCAAGCACAGCCCCTATACAGTCTTCAACTGATTAGTGGGGGTCTTGGGTATAGGACCACCACGATCAGTTATTGTTGGCCTATCCTAAGGTCATCATTAAATAAGTTCTGGAAAACCCCTCTTAAATAACTTTAATGTTACTATAACATTCCTTTTATTCTAAAGTTTATAAAAGGATAAGTGTATAAAGGTTATAAAATGTTTCCTCCTGAGGTAATGTAAAGACAATCTTGTGATAAAGAAGACAGGAACCTAGACTAGGCACAGAATTTATTGCTACATTTCAATGTTCGGTATGATTAACATCAGAACACTTAATATTATATTTACTACTTTATATACAATTTTGTTTTATATCATGAGCATAAATCAGCCTGTCTGGATGGCAAATTCATGAGATAACTAACAGAATTTTCACATAGTCTAGATATGTCCTCTGCGGGTTTTCAAATATTCACTTAACTCTGAAATATTAAGAGAGCAAAAAGTGCTGATAACAATTTATAGCTTCTCACCTGTTGATGTGCTTGATAGATGGGTGTGGAGGTCATGCTGTTCTTGTCTACACTGGTGCTCGGCTAGAGAGCCTGGTGCAGTGTGATGGCGACGATAGGGCACCTCTCTATAGTAATTGTCCACTTTATTAGACATTGCCATGTCTTAGTGATAGTGATGACTGAATAGACACAGATGATCTTAGTAAGTCAGAAGTACTTACTTTGATAATCAATTTATGTAATCTTGTTCTCAGTCCTCTCATACAGTACAAGCAGCAAAATAAGGGCAGAGAGCGAACTTCCTACTGGTATTTTCTCTTCACTTGTTACGTTCTTTTGTTTTGCTTCGAAAGCCAATGGCAAGGTGATGGGCTGGCTCTGTTTGTGCAACGCCCCATAATTATGTCCACTTTGTACTGGTGATATTGTAAAGAACAAGTTATCTGGCAGGAAGCTGCAGCTGTGCTGATTAGGAACTGCACGTTCATTTTCCTGGCAAGGATCAGAGGGCTTGTTAAATCATGACTATTACTGCTTGCTGTATGTGCGTGCAGAGACACTTTGTGCCAGCACATTTACAAGTGTAAGAAAAGCACATTGCTAACATGTTATGGAGCTTGATTCAAGTCTAGCAAATACTATACACACGTGGACAAAATTGTTGGTACCCCTCGTTTAATGAAAGAAAAACCCACAATGGTCACAGAAATAACTTGAATCTGACAAAAGTAATAATATATAAAAATCCTATGAAAATGAACAAATGAAAGTCAGACATTGCTTTTCAACCATGCTTCAACAGAATTTTTAAAAAAAGAAAACTCATGAAACAGGCCTGGAGGTGTTAAGGTGTTGATTAATAGCTCTTGGTCCTTTTTTATAACTGATCCTGAAGTTGGCTTATTGATAGGCCCTAGACCAATGATCTCTTTCCATAGAGGGCAAAATCTAAGAGATAAGGTCGTACACAGTCATTTGGCTCCATTGACATCCAGTAAAAATTGGTTACAATTAAGACAAAAAGAGTTAACAGGTACCTTTCCATGTGGTAACTGTAAAGCATCTGCATCCATTGGGAAGGGGAAAGAGTTTGTTAGTACCATCACTGGTAGGGCCTATAAGATGTGTTGTTTCATCAATTGTAGGACTAGTGGAATTGTATACTTGCCCTGTGGACTCCAATACGTTGGAAAAACAATAAGGGTGTTCCGCAGGAGGATTAGGGAACACAATAGTGATATTACTCGTGGTGAGCCGACCTCCATTTCTCGTCATGTGAGAGATGAACATGGAGGTGATTTCAAACAACTTAAGTTTCAAGGTATCAAAAAAGTTTTCCACTCCCCTAGGGGTGGTGACTTCGATAGAAAAGTGCTACAACGACAGTCTCACTGTATTTTTTTGATGGACACTGTTCATCCTAAAGGCCTGAATGAATTTATTTCTTATTTGGCTTTTATTTGATTCCAGTTTAGGCATTATTGTGATGGTTTGCAAGTATGTATCAGGAGTGACTTTACTCTCCCTCTTTGTTAGACTATTGGATATTAGGCTCTTCACCTTCCCTTTTGAGCGCAGTATGATTTATTATAGATTTAGGCAATTAATCACTTTTGTCTTTACCTATCCCTTCCCCTATTACCTCCTCCTTTCTAGTTTTGTGCCGCGTTCCCTATTATATGTGATGGACACCACACTTTCTTGTTGATCCTATAGCTTTGTAGCTCATATTTTGATATGGGTCCATTGGGGTCATGGTTAACTTACATAGGTGTTATCGCCTCATCTTATTTAGGCTATACATTAATTTTGCTGGTTCACTTATCTCCTTTCCATTGTTCCACTGTGTCTTTGCTTAATCTTTCCCGTGTTTGTCTCTTTTTGTGTAGATGGCATTTGTCTTTATGCGTTTATCCCCACATAGAATATACTGCAATGTGCGGTCTGGATGTTACTAAGGACGCTGGTTGGCCGTTGTTAATACAGAGCGTTGAACATGCCCCGATGGGCGGTTCTTTCCTCTGTTGATCACACTGACCACTGGGGGTGTACACCTTTCTGATTGGGCACACCCCCGTGAACATCAGATTATTTGGGCGTGGCTTTGGATTTATATATCCGGTCATGCAGGTGACAGGTTACGGTCAGTTATCACAGCTAACCGGGCAGAGAGTATCTCTGCTCATTACAGCATCATTTGTATCTACCTAAACAAAGAGGTTGACTTACTGTATTATCTCTAGATTGTTTGCCTCTGATGAGCTGTGTTTAAGACACAGCAGAAACGCGTCAGCATGATTGATGAGGCAGTGTGTTTGTATGCATTTGGCTAGTCAGTATTACCGAAAGCGTAACGTAAGCTCTCTAGCTAGACACTCAGTTAGACCTAGACCGGTCTTTTACTGGTCACCCCTTTGTGTGACTGTGTGTATAAGAGAAAAGGGGGGGGGGGGGGTTGTCCCACATGGAGTTTCCCTCTGTACAGGAAAGTCATTTACTGAGCGGCATTATAGACCTTTTTTACATAGATCTTACTCAGTAGGAACTTAGCCTTTTGTCTTTATACAGTCTTGCCATTATCTTACCCACTGGGGCGGCCAACCTATTGCAGTGAACCAGAGTTATTGTTTATTCTGCTCTGGCCACATACAGGCAATTTAGGCGGTTAGCTGTTGACTGAAGGCTATAATGTGATAATATTTTTATATCTATACTTTTAAAATATTAATAAAAGTTACTTTTTAATGTACCTTTTTCCTTTTTGTTATTTTTTGTATTCTATTGAGGCATACCTACTTTGGTTATCTACTTGTTATTGAATATTTTTTCATCACCCAGACTTTTCCCCACATTAATGTTCCCCTTATAAGAATTATATCCTCTTATATTAATATTTCCCCCCTAATATCCCACACAGAATAATGCCTCCCTCAGTGCCCCCAAACAGGATAATGCTCCCTTCTCAGTGCCTCCACACAGTTTAATGACCCCCTCAATGCCCCCACACTCCTGTAAGGTAGCAGTGAATATTAGTTTACTACTCACCACTCTGCTCCCTTAACAGAATGGTAGGTAGGTGTACGGCCTACAAGTTGGAAAGTGGTAGGGCAGGAAGCTCTACCCAGGGGACAGGACCAGGTCATGGTACCTGTTATCCCCAGTTCTGTCAACCGGCAATATTTTTAAAAAACAGATCAGCAAAAATGGCTGCATCCCGCTAATGCACGCATATGTACAGATGTAACAGTCATTAACATTACAGATTTCAGGTTATGTTATCGAGTTTCAGAGTTATGTTATCAGACAAGCAGGTTGCTACAGTTGTATTGTAATGAGATGAGTTACATTATCAGCGCCATGGCTGTCTTCATAACAATTGGTATATCTGTATACACTATGCATCACATACATAATAGGCTTTGTTTACATCTGCCTGTAAGTTCAATCAGGACCAGATTCCATTGTAAATGCCAGTAAAAATAGCGCTGCGTGCAGGATACGTAAGAGACCCCATTACATGTTAAAGGGTGTGGTAATTACTTACCTGTCCTGGATTATTGCAGATGATGGACCAGTGAGTTCTAGCCAAATTACAATCCCCGGGCCATGTGATCTAAAGCAACGTCCAGCCTCTTCCCCCTGGGTCACTCTGCCCCCTCCTCCAGCAATTATTCTCTACTGAACTATCTAAAGCCATAATTGCTGTAAATCCAGGAATTAGGCTCTAGAAGATAAAACACGCCTAGATGATCATGCCCAGAAACTCGAGTCCATCGACCTGAAAATAGGTCCAAGAGTTCACTAACTTGCTCCCACAGGTCGACCCTGCCTTATTGCTTATGGATCGCATTCATCGTGCACCCGGGCACCCCAAGAATGTGCCCAAAGATATCATTCTCAAGCTTCACTAATTTTGAGACAAAATTCTCTCTGCAGCCTCAATTTCAACTCCCTGCAGAAGCGTAGAAAGGCGTTTCACCAGTACAAAATACTGAAACCCGATATTATATGTATTCAGGAAATCCACTTAACCACCACCTCATTTCCTAAATACTTCCACTCACGCTACATTCTTCTAGTCCAGGCCTGAACCAGACTAAATCTAGATGGGTGGCAATCTTTCTTAGGACCTCTGTCCCCCTACAGGTCGATAACACAGTCATAGACTCACATGGCGGTAACATCATTCTACAGGGTAGGTTATATGGTCACCGCATATGTCTTCTTTATTCTTATGCCCCTACAGACTTCCCCATCTCTTTTTACCATGAGCTATGTAAATTGCTAGGCCAAATAGATTACTCTAAATTTGGGGATATTGATGGACAGTAAGCTTACCTTTGGTGAATAGCACCAGGCAAATAAAATCATGGGATGCATCAAAAGAGGTATAGATTCTCATGGCAAGAACATAGTTATGCTTCTATACAAATCACTGGTACGGACACACATAGACTATTGCATGCAATTTTGGGCCCCAGTATACAACAAGGTCATAATCAAACTAGAAGGAGTGTAAAGAAGGGCGACCAAAATTATTAGGGGAATATATGGATTGAAGTACAACATAATAAACGTAGGGTTATTCAGTTTAGAAAAAAGACGTCTACGGGGGGACCTAATAACAATGTGCAAAGACTTGAAGGGACAGCACAAAGAACTTTCTAATAATCTTTTAATGATCTTCTAGGCCAGTGACAGTGACAAGGGGACATCCTCTAGGTCTGTAGGAGAGAAAGTTTCACCAGCAACATAGAAGGGGATTATTTACTGTAAGAACAGTGAAGCTATGGAACTCTCTGCCCCAGAATGTGGTAATGGTGGATTCATTGAGCATGTTCAAAGAGGGCCTGGGTGCTTTTCTCGAACAAAAAACTTTTTATTATGGGTTATGGGTTCTAGATTTTGTTAAGGTCAAGTTGATCCAGGGTTTTATACTGATTGCCAGATTGGAGGTCAGGAAGGAAATTTTCCCCTAAAATGAAGGAATTGGCATAAGACTCATTGTTTTTTTTTTGCCTTCCTCTGGATCAACACCGTAGGGTACTGTAGGTTATAGGTTGGACTTGATGGACTGGTGTCTTTATGTAACTATGAACTTTACTCTGAGCAAAATATAACGCTCAACTCGTGCAGCTTCCCTATGGGGATAGTAGTCTCCAGATTGTTGGCTATACCCAGGCTTGGGATGAAGGATGTCCAGACTGTGGTGACGATGGGGTTCCTTTACTCCACTCCAAATAAGTAGTGTATGTCGCCTCTCCCAGTATTGAGACCTGGGGGGTGAACACAATGAAGTCGCAGGGGCCCAAATACCTGTATGAGAAATGGGTCCCGGTATGCAGCTTCTTGAGAAGCACAACTTCTATTCTCCTTCTAGGCTGACACCTAGTCTCTTGTGAAATAAATGACAGTTGTATCTTCCCTGCCTCTGGGCTGTCTTCTGTTGATCTTGGCCAGGATTCACCTCTCCCTCAGGGGCTGTTGAGAGCACGTCAGAGTTATGGTCTTAGTGCCAGCACACACTACAACTCAACTGTTAAGGATCAAATGCAGCACTAGACTAAATAGTGAGTCCCATCACCAGGCAAACTGATCAAATGGTAAAGCAGTGCCGAAAATCCAGCGCACTCCTAGCCACACCACTCCTGACCCCCAGAGGTGTTCACCAGAGCCCCTGATGGTGGGGATGGACTTGGAGACTACTGTCGGGCAGGTCAGCTACAGGTCAGAGAGCACATGGACGCACAGTGCATCACTAGTCTCAGCAGACCCAGAAACTGAAATCACTTACTGGAAACTTCCAAAGTTAGATGCAGATCCAAAGTAGCAGAAAGCAGCAGATGGCTGTAACTGTAAGATGGCAGCAGTTCAGCAATAGAATAGTCGTCCAATCCTAGTCGTCAATGAGAGGTCAGCGCAGTACAGAGGGTTAATCCAAGAGAGAGGTCAAGCAAGCCAAGTCAGTAACAGGAGAGCAGAGCGGTACCAAATCGTGTTCAAGGAGCAGGAGTCTGAAGGCAAGCCAAGGTCATAGTAGGAGAGAGCAGAGGTACAAAGTCAGGAGGCAAAAGCAAAGTTGGGGACAGAATCGAGGAGTCAGGCAGGATACGCACAGAACACAGGTGAAGAGAGCTAACTTCCAGTGCAAACCGAATAGCCAGCGGTGAGCGGGAGCGGAAGTGTGAAATAAATAGCATCCGACAGACACACCTGGGATTAGATTTCGGTCGACACATGCTTGAATCTGATCGAGAGCATGCCCAGAAGGATTCAGGCAGTGTTGAAAGCCAAAGGTGGATTTACAAAATACTAACAAAATAATAAAAATGTAAACCGTACACCTCAGGGTACGGTTCTCGCCCCTTTCCTCTTCACACTGTACACTGCAGATTTTAGGTGCAACTCATCCAGCTGCTACCTACAGAAGTATTCTGACGACTCTGCAATAGTGGGTCTCATCACAGATGATGATGACAGGGAGTACAGAGAACTGAACCAGGATTTTGTGGACTGGTGCCACCGGAACCACCTGAAGATTAACGCGGGGAAGACCAAGGAGATGGTGGTGGACTTCCGCAAAGGCAGAAGCCCTCCTAAACCAGTGGACATCCTGGGGACGGGCATCGAGATTGTGAACACCTATAAGTACCTGGGTTTGCTCCTTAATAATAAGCTGGACTGGGCAGATCATATGGAGACCCTGTAGAGGAAGGGCCACAGCAGGCTCTACCTGCTTAGGAAACTGAGAGCCTTTGGAATCCGGGGGGCACTTCTTAGAACTTTCTTCAACTCGGTAGTGGCATCAGCCATCTTCTTTGGAGTGGCCTGCTGGGGGAGCAGTATATCAACCAGGGACAGAAATAAACTTGACAAGCTGATTAGAAAGGCCAGCTCTGTCCTGGGGAGCCCACTCGACCCAGTGCAGGTGGTGGGTGACAGAAGGATACTGTCCGTGGTGAGCTCCATGCAGAAGAAGAAGTCCCATCCCATGCATGAGACTGTGATCGCGCTGAGCAGTACTGTCAGTGACCGACTGCTCCACCCTAGGTGTGAGAAGGAGCGCTATTGGAAGTCTTTCCTCCCCACCGCGGTTAGGCTGTACAACCAACACCAACCTAAGCGGAGATCATTACACACAGAGAACTGAAATATCTCTCTGCCTGTTAAATCCCCCCCCCCCCCCCCACTACTTCCTATCTGTCTGTCGGCTATCAAAGTAATGCCTCTTACCTTGGAACATTCCTGTACATGTTGTATTTGTATTTGTATCTGCTTATCTTTGCTGCTGTAACACACTGAAATTTCCCCATTGTGGGACTATTAAAGGACTATTATTATTATTATTATTATTAGATTTTTAGGAGCAAAACAGTAACAATACAGTTACATGACAAGAATCTGCATAATTAATTATATGATAAATTGTTGCAAGTCAAAATTATGTATGATAGCCAAGATGATTGTCTATAAAATGATTGTTTTTTTAATAGGCCATTACCTGCTGAACAGCGTCAGGACTTTAGAGGAAGCGGAGGTGGCTGTGAGCAGGAGCGGGGATCATTAAGCAAGACCGCAGGCTCACCGCAACAAGAGTATTTGTGTGCAGGGGCCACTATGTGACATTATACTGTGTGGAGGGGCCGCTATGGAACATTTTACTATTTGCAGCGGCCACTATGTGACATTATACTATGTGGAGGGTTTGCTATATGACATTATACTTTGTGCAGGGGCCACTATGCGACATTATACTGTGTTAAAGGGCTACTGTGGGACATTATACTGTGTACAGGGGCCATTATGGAACATTATACTGTGTAGAAGGGTCGCTATTGGACTGGAAAGACTCCAGATTATAATAATATTTTGTGGGTGGTGTACCCCAAAAATTTCGGGTTCTGCCTAACGAACACCGCAGGGGCCACGATGGGACATAATATTGTGTGGAGGGGCCACTATGGGACATAATACTGTGTGGAAGGGATGATATGAAACATACTGTGTGGAGAGTCCGCTATATGACATTATACTGTGTGGAGGGGCTGGTATGGGACATTATACTGTGTCCAGGGGCCACTATGGGACATTATACGTTGTGGAGGGGCCACTTATCTGCCATTATACTGTGTGTAGGCGCTGCTATAGGAAATTATACTGTGTGGAGGGGCTGCTATGGGACATTATACTGTGTGGAGCGAATGCTATGGGACATTATACTGTGTGGAGGGGCCATATGGGATATTATATTGTCTGGAGGCCACTTTGGGACATTATAGTTTATATAAATGGGGCATTATACTGTGTGGGGGCCAGGAAAGGGGGTGCTATGCCGTGGGGGGGCCAAGTCAAAAGTTTGCTATGGGGCCCAGTCTCTGCTAGTTACACCCCTGCTGGTGACCTTGTGCATCTGTGAATTTCTCACATTTCCACAATACCTGACAAGGAGTACTGACTCCACATGGGAAAAAGAATAGGATATTACGGATCTGAGGCAGATTGCAACGTTTAAAATGACTATGGACTAAACAGTTACCAATCGTGTTTGTTTTTTTGTATCCCGCTGATACCTGAGGATCCAGATGTTTTTGGTCTTGTAAGAGTATTCCCCACTGTTTGTTTAAAATGTGCTGCATGTCTGTCCATTGTGAGTGAAGTGTTGTAATAAATCTAGTCTTGTTATCTGAACCAGTTTGATTTTGGTTGTAAAAGATCGGTTCTGTTTATTCTCAGGGCATGGTTATGTGCCGTTTTAATAGCTCTATTAGAGGCGAGACAAACACAGGAAGCACATATAGTCCTGAAACTTTTTCTAATAGGACAATAGCTCTATTGGAGTCTTAGTTTGAGCTCTAGTGCTTGTACCTTAAAATCCTGAAGGTTAGAAATTCTCCTGTAGGGATGGCCCTGATAGTTATGGGTAAATGAGCCCTCCTGGCATCCAAAAGTCCATTTGTGGCAGTTTCTTTCCCATATACTGTAGTTTAGTGACAATGTTACCCTCCGCATCTGTCTTGATCAAAATATAAAGAAAGGGTAGCTGGGATGGACTAGAAGTAATGTTAGTGTTATATTATATGGGTTGTTGTTGTTTAATATTTAAATAAATTGTACCAATTCTGCTTCCTTTCCATCCCTGATAAAGATGATATTGTCCAACTAACGACGCCATATATTAATGTGTTTTTTTTTGTAAATCAACTTTTATTTGATTTTACGATTTTTACAGCTAAATACAAGTAAGTACATAGCAGACAGTTTATCATTCAATATAGCAATTCCAGATAAACCAAGAATATGCAATTGTAACAAAAGTTAGTGAGGAGAAAGAAAGGGGGGTATGGAGGGGGAGGGGAGAAGATAGAAGAGAAGAAGAGTAAGAGGAAAGGAGATAAATTAGGAGTCAGGGTGGGTTCACACTTGCGCCGGAGTCCGTCTGCCGCAAATCCGACTGAAAATTTCGGGAAACTGTATAGGGACAGGATAACGAAAGGTTAGCGACGCATTGCTTAAAAATCCATTCATTTGAATGGGTTTTTAAAGCAATGCGCGGGTGTGCGCTTATACCCTCTGCGCGATTTCTCAAACTGAGTGAGGTCTCTGTTGACCGAGGCTTAGTTCGGGAGTGACTGGGCACACCAGCGATAGTGGTAGTATTGTAGATGAGATTTTTTGACCAGGAATCAGATTTTGCAATGAGTCCATTGAGAGGGGCGAGCCCTGGTGGAACAGATCTCCCAGCAGCTTTCCTCTAAAATTGGCCCAGAAGTTTTCATAAGTCCTACTACACTCTGGAAGCAGATGAGGGAGTAGATCATCTGGAAGAAGTTTAGAGGGTGTTGGCATAAGACTTTCTCGTAGTTCTTGCCATATTGTACATGGAGCGTATAATAACGAGTTGAAGGATTTTGACTTGAGTATCTTGGGGGTAGAGAACCATAACAAGTGGTTGAGATCTTGACCATGCATAGATTCGGCCTTTTGTCTAATGATGTAACATTTAAGTGGAGAGACTAAAGCTAGCCAGTTATTTAGGAGGTTGGCTTTATACAGAGTGGTGGCATCTGGGAGGGATATGCCACCTAAGTCACGTCTCTGAGTGAGGAGTTTATGAGTAATGCGGGCAGGTTTCCCTTTCCAAACATAGTGTCCAAATAGAGATGTAAGTGAGCAGAGGTATGTAGTCGGCAAGTATATTGGGAGCATCTGTAGGACATTGATCAGTGTAGGCACAACATGTGGTCAGAGCGCCAGGTGAATGGAGAATACTTTTTAGCAATAGCAAGCTGGGAAGGTGAGAGATATATTAAGGACTTCCGATTTAGTTGGATTAACTTTATAATTCGACATAGTCCCATATTCTTGAAGTAAGTTGGAAAGTATGGGGAGTCCTTCCACCGGGTTCGATATCAAAAAACAAGACGTCATCCGCAAATGATACAGATTTGAGTGAGAGTTTATCTACTTGAAGGCCAATGATATCTGGGTGGTTGCACACTGCTTGTAGCAGCGTCTCCAGAGTGAGTATAAAGAGGGACGGGGATAGAGGATAACCTTGCCTAGTTCCATTGTAAATATCAAAAACAGGGGATAACGTGTCATTTACCTTTATCATTGCATGGGGGTGTGAGTATAGGGAGAACACAGCTGTAACAAATGCATCTGGTATCCCAAATGCCTCCAGAGCCGCTGACATAAAGCCCCAGTCAACTCTGTCGAATGCCTTCTCGGCATCTACACTGAGGAGGACCAAGGGCCTTTTGTTTTTATGGGTCAACTCTATAGCGTGCAGGAGTTTATGGACATTATCCTTCTCCTCACACCCTTTCAGAAACCCAGATTGCTCTTCATGTATCAATGTCGGAAAGAGGGGCTGAAGTCTCAGGGCAAGAACTTTGGCCCATAGTTTTAAATTTAAATTTAATAGCGAGATAGGGCGATAACTGCCACAAAGCGTGGGATCTTTTCCCTCTTTAGGTATAAAGTCTATATGTGCTTCCTGTATTTGTCTCGCCAATGAGCCCCCCGACATTAACTCATTACATAGCATGGAAAAGAGAGGGAGGAGAGTGTCCTGAAACTTTTTCTAATAGGACAAAGGAAGGCCGTCAGGTCCTGAACATCTGTAGAGCTTTCTGAATCTCAGACAGTGTGACCAGGTCTGTCAGTTGTTTTGCTTCTGTTGTGGACAACTTGGGGAGATTTAGAGCATTCAGGAAATCTGCCGTCTTACTGGCTCGATTATTGTGGTCAGATTCTCCGCTGTGAAGGTGATAAAGACTTGTATAAAAGTCCTGAAAGGCTTCTGCAATGGCAGGGGTGGAGTGTTCTAGTGTGCCGAAGTAGTCTTGACCGTAGCTACATGTATATGGGATTTGGCTTTAGCCTTTTTTATATGGTGTGTCATCAACTTGGTGCCCTTGTCTCCATGAGCGTATAGACGAAACTTAAAAAAAGAGCTGGTGTCTCGTCGCCTGGTGATGGAGAATGCGTTTCAGCTTCTCTCTTAAGGCATTGAGGTCTGTTTGCAGGGAGGACAATTTTTGTCTTTTGTGAATCCGCTCTATGCTGGCTATTTGGGCCAGTAGGGAGTCAATTTCCTTTTGTCTCACACATTTTGTTGCAGACGCTTTTGCGATTAATAGACCCTGGATGTATGATTTGTGTGTCTCCCACACCATCCCCAAAGAAACATCTGGTGTCAAATTAAGTTTGAAGAACTCCTCAAGTTTCTCTTTTATGTCTTTAACTATGCAAGGATCATCTAATAAATGGTCATTTAGTCTCCAAGACCACTGTTTAGGGGTCATCTCCTGGATAGTGAGGGTAGAGGAAACTGGGGTATGGTCAGATATACAGTCATGGCCAAAAGGTTTGAGAATGATACAAATATTAATTTTTACAAAGTCTACTGCTTCAGTTTTTCTAATGGCAATTTGCATATACTCCAGAATGTTATAAAGAGTGATCAGCTTAACAGCAATTACTTGCAAAGTCAATATTTGCCTAGAAAATGAACTTTATCCCCCAAAACACATTTCAACATCATTGCAGCCCTGCCTTAAAAGGACCACCTAACATCGTTTCAGTGATTGCTCCATTAACACAGGTGTGGGTGTTGATGAGGACAGGGCTGGAGATCAATCTGTCATGATTAAGTAAGAATGACACCACTGGACACTTTAAAAGGAGGCTGGTGCTTGCCATCATTGTTTCTCTTCTGTTAACCATGGTTATCTCTAAAGAAACACGTGCAGTCATCATTGCACTGCACAAAAATGGCCTAACTGGGAAGAGTATTGCAGCTAGAAAGATTGCACCTCAGTCAACAATCTATCGCATCATCAAGAACTTCAAGGAGAGAGGTTCCATTGGTGCCAAAAAGGCTCCAGGGCGTCCAAGAAAGACCAGCAAGCGGCAGGACCGTCTCTTAAAAGTGTTTCAGCTGCGGGATCGGGCTACCAGCAGTGCAGAGCTTGCTGAGGAATGGCAGCAGGCAGGTGTGAGTGCATCTGCACGCACTGTGAGGCGGAGACTCTTGGAGCAAGGCCTGGTCTCAAGGAGGGCAGCAAAGAAGCCACTTCTCTCCAGAAAAAACATCAGGGACAGACTGATATTCTGCAAAAGGTACAGGGAGTGGACTGCTGAGGACTAGGGTAAAGTCATTTTCTCTGATGAATCCCCTTTTCGATTGTTTGGAACAACTGGAAAACAGCTTATTCGGAGAAGAAGAGGTGAGCGCTACCACCAGTCTTGTCTCATGCCAACTGTAAAGCATCCTGAAACCATTCATGTGTGGGGTTGCTTCTCAGCCAAGGGAATCGGCTCTCTCACAGTCTTGCCTAAAAACACAGCCATGAATAAAGAATGGTACCAGAATGTCCTCCAAGAGCAACTTCTCCCAACCGTCCAAGAGCAGTTTGGCGCTCAACAATGCCTTTTCCAGCATGATGGAGCACCTTGCCATAAAGCAAAGGTGATAACTAAATGGCTCAGGGAACAAAACATAGAGATTTTGGGTCCATGGCCTGGAAACTCCCCAGATCTTAATCCCATTGAGAACTTGTGGTCAATCATCAAGAGACGGGTGGACAAACAAAAACCAACAAATTCAGACAAAATTAAAGCATTGATTCTGCAAGAATGGACTGCTATCAGTCAGGATTTGGTCCAGAAGTTGATTGAGAGCATGCCAGGGAGAATTGCAGAGGTCCTGAAGAAGAAGGGTCAACACTGCAAATATTGACTTGCTGCATTAACTCATTCTAACTGTCAATATAAGCTTCTGTTACTCATAATATGAATGCAATTATATTTCTGTATGTGATAAAAACATCTGACAAACACACATAAAAACCAGAGGGCAGCAGATCATGTGAAAATATATTTGTGTCATTCTCAAAACTTTTGGCCATGACTGTACTATGCTTGCCTTGTTAGCTAATTGGGCCATGGAGGATGAGCAGAATATGTAGTCAAGTCTCTGATGAGATGCATGTTTTGGTGAGAAGTGTGAGTAATCCTTCATGGTAGGGTGGAGCTGTCTCCAGACATCAATCAAATGGAGTTCTTGAAGGTTTCTGTGAAGACTACTCAAAGCTCTTTGTGAGATAGCTGAGCGACTAGTGGAATAATCTAAAATGGAATTCAGTGTTAGGTTAATGTCACCACCCAGTATGATATCTCTTACAGCAAATAGGCGCAGGTCCTGTAAGTCCGATATTAGCCAGGGAATTTGTGTGTGATTGGGAGCGTACAGATTTGCTATGGTAATGGGATTGGAAGCTATTGAGCCCCTTAGAAACAGGAGATGACCTTCTGCATCGGAGTGTTGGTGATAACAGATAAATGGCACTGAGCGATGTATGGCAATCACAACACCCTTGGAGGTGGAGGAAGGATGAGAGTTAAAGAACCACTGGGTAAAAGGACTCTTGGGAAGTGATGGTTGTTTGGCAACTTTGAAATGTGTTTCCTGGAGCAACAATATCTCAGTTTTCAGTCTTTTTATTACACGCAGAACACTGGGCCTCTTCTGGGGAGTGGACATCCCATTGACATTAAAGGTTGTCACTTTGATGGAAGCCATGCTTGATTAAGGTAACTCTGTGTTGGTAAGCAGAGGTCTTCAAAACAGAGTCGGGGGGGGGGGGGAAATACCAGCAGACCACTTTAACAGGTAACTTGACCTCCGCTCTGCCCTGGCAGAAGAAATAGAGAAAGCCTCAGAAGATAAAGAGGAAAAGGGGAGAGAAGATAGAAGAAGAAGAAGTAATGACCGAAGAAGACAGTGGAGGAGTGAAGGGTAAAGTTAAGGGGGGGGGAGAAGGGGCGGGAGTAAGGGAGAATGGGAATAAGCTCAAAGGGAAGGGTCTGAGAACCCAGTATATAACATTTCGGGGTTATCCCGATCCCAGGGGTAGCAGCCCAGAAGCAAGCGGCATACCTCGCGGCATTACCAATAAGGTTCCGCTGAGCAATGCTTAAATGGGGTAGGAAGAGTATGAAAATAATGGAAAGAGCATGGCAGCTACTCCTGAGACCCCAGAGACCCAACATTAATAATGATGAATAACCATGAAACATGAATGCAGATAACTAAAACAGCATTAGAAATATGTTACACGGAGCTTCACTGTTCAGTAGAACAGGCAAGGGTGATCTCTACGCAGGGTATCAACATAACTCAATATATCAGGAACTCATGGCAGGAAGCTAGCAGTCTACTGCAAATTCGAGGGACGAAGACGGCTCTGACTTTTCTTCCCTTTAGGTGATGTGTGTCTCAAGGCGATCAATCCCTGGATTGGGTCATGGAGCACTGGGAAGTCCGGCAGACTTGGAGTAGGTAACCACGAAGGGATGTCTAGGGGATCAACCTCTAGGAGTGTCCATAAAGCATGTAGGTCTTGCGACGTGTAGACGGTAACCCTCTTGCCATTGTATGTCACAGCTAGGCTGAAATGATAGAGCCAGGCGTATTTCAGCTTTAGCCCTCAATATCTCCAACAGCGGGTGCAACAGTCGCCTTTTCGCAGTATCAAGGGGGCAATGTCTTGATATATGGAGATCTCATCTTCCCCCAAAGTTATAGTGGGACGTTTTCTTGCAGCTGTGAATATTGCAGTGGTGTCTGGGTAGAAAAGAAGCCCACAGATGACGTCTCGTGGCGGTTCTCCCTGCTGTGGCTTGGGGCGAAAGGCGCGGTGTATGCGTTCAATAACTATAGCAGCGGCTCAATCAAGGCACAAGAGGTCAGTGAAAAGTTGGGATGCTATTTTGAGTAAGGTATCAGGAGTGCAAGCTTCCGAAAGTCCCTTGATTCGAATATTTTTCCTGTGACTGCGATTTTCCTGATCTTCAATGAGTGTAAGAGAGCGGTCTATGTAATCTTTATGTAGAGCCAGTTGAGAAGTGACCGTGTCGGCATGAGATTTAACAGCGGTATAAGCTCTTTCTAGGCCAGTGACTCTAAGTCCAACATTCTGTATTTCAGATTTTATATCAGCCAGCTGAGAGAGAACTGGGCTAAGTGCCGTCGCTAATGCCTGTTGAAGAAAGGATTTAGAAATAGTGGTCGTACCTTCCTCTGCACGATCTAACTCTTGTGCTTTCTGCATCAGAGTCCTCTCCGGTGTCCATCTTATAACTGAGTTTTGGTGTTATTTTGAGAGATCTAGCTGGTGATTGGGTACTGTTTTTTCGGAAAAATTTCTTTAAGTCACCTTGATGTTTAGTCGGTCTAGGGGTACCTGGAAGATCAGGGCCCTTGTCTCTATTTGTCTTGACCATGTCCGAGTGATGCAATGTTTGTGAGGGGTGAGAAGTAGGCTGGAAGCAGCAGAGCTCTAGTGAGCCGCCTCAGTGCGCAACCAGGCACCGTCCCAAAGCAGATTTGTTGTGTTGTAAGTCCAGGGATCCTCAAGGGGAGGGTGAGGAGCCCCATGGTGGATGCGTAGGGGCTCTACACTGCCCTCACCAAGGTCAGCCAACAGGGACGCTCTACCCGGCGGAACTACAGAGGGGCAGGCATCGGGTAGTCCCAGAGTCCCTTGAGATCACAGGCAATATCAGTGTCAGTGTGGAGTCCCTGGATAAGGTGGTATGGAGGGATCTCCAGAGGATATACCTGCCAAAGGGGGATGAAAGTGGAGGGTCTCAGGGGATGAGCGCTGCCTGATATGTTGGGAAAGGGTATCGTTCATCTGGCCACAGGAGTCCACTGGAAGCAGGAGCACTCACCGCTGTTCCATGGAGGCGCGTCGTCAGGGTAGCGGTGGTGGCGGCAATGAGCTAGAGAGCACTCAGTCGGCAGAGCTTTGGAGAAGTCCCGGAGGAAGGCAGCCAAGGTCCTGTAGCACTTTATCAGGTGGTGCAGCAATGTCAGGGGTCTGACCCAGTTAATACCGACTGTCCCCTGCCGCCAGGAAGAAGTAGGCCTCAGGGAGTCTGTTACCAAAATGGCGGCCGGCTGGAGAGCAGAAGAAGGCTGCCGGTATGTCTGGCTCCAGTTCTTCACGGGGCTAGGGAAATGGTGACTCACAACTGACCGGGTAGTCCTTTAGGGGGATATCAGGGTGGTTTTGGTAGTTTCCCTGTAAGGATGTAGCTTCTGTTCGACAGATTAGGAACAGCAGCAGCAGCATTTGCTCACTAGGACACATCCAGACAGCTATACGGCTAGCCACGCCCCCCATATTAATATGTTTTGTGTATTCATTATAAGTGCCACTAAAGACGACCACCTCTTCCTACCACCCAAGGAACAGATTAGCAAAAGTAGGCGCACAAGCCGCGCCCATTGCAGTTCCCTGGGTCTTTAGGAAGAAGCAGCCATCAAATACAAAATAATTGCATTTGAGAACAAATTTTTACGCCTTGAGAACAAACTCCCTTCTGTCTGGGTTTTACCCCTGATCCCTAAGTAGAAATTATTCCACTACTGAACATTCCAAATCATGGCTAATGATGGTATACAGTCTCTCCACATCACATGTAGCAAGTAATTCCCCTGGGCATAGATGGCTTTTTCAGTCAGGCACCCCAGACCCAACATAATTGGTCTGCCGGGTTGTTGTTCCAATTTTAAAAAAAATTTTAGGTAAAAGGTAGAAAGTTGCCGTTCTGGGGTGTCTGACCGTAAGAAACTCTCGTTCTTGTTTGGTTATAGACCTGTTCATATAACCAGCCTCGATCATATTCTCGTATTCCCCTAGAAATTATTGTGTAGTTGCCTTTTTGTTTCCCTAATGTAGATCTCTTTGGGCCAAATAACAATATTACCCCCTATATCAGAAACAACACATCATCCTATTTTTGAATATCATCAAGTGCTGCTTTCTTTTTAACTTAAATTTTTTGTTGGTTTTCAAAAACTTCAAAATATATGCAAGGAGAAAAGGGAGGAGAAAATAAAATTCAATACAATAAAGTAAAATACAATACAATAAAATGACATGGTATACAATGAACACAAAACATAAAGGGAAAGGAAAGGATAATAGGTAAGGGAGGGAAGGGGAAAGAACATAATTATCCCCACATCAAAATAAGTACATATAATACAGTATTTTGGCCCGGTTCACATCTGCATTCGGGTTTCCGTTCGCAGCACTTTCCTCTCCGCATGTTTCGTGAGGAAATCGAGCGGAAACCACATGGACCCCATTATAGTCTATGGGGTCCGTGGGTTTCTCAGGTAAACCGCTTTTTTATGCGTATAGGTTTCCGTTCAGGGGGTCCCCGAAAGGAAACCCGAACGCAGATGTGAACCAGGCCTTAATTCAATAAGGAATTTCACACATGCCATGTGGAGGTGATATGAAAGAAAATATAAGCAAAAACCTCTACATTTAGCTAAGGAATTTCAGCTCATAGTGTAGGCCAGTGGTTCTCAACTTTTTCAAGGGAAGTACCCCCTGGTGAGAAAATGTCCCAACCGAGTACCCCCAAAGTAGTGATCACTTATTAATGTTAATAAAATAAGACTTCATTTAGAGCATTTGTTAACAATGTAATGGGCCCCATCAGTGCCCATACCCCTTGAACTTTTCACATTTTGTCACCTTACAACCACAAACTTAAATGTATTTTATTGAGATTTTAAGTGACAGACCAACGCAGAGTACATAATTGTGAAGTGGAATGAAAATGATACATGGTTTTCATAATTTTAATCAAATAAAAATCTGAAAAGTGTGATGTGCAAAAGTATTCAGCCCCCTGTACTCTGATACCCCTAAATAAAATCAGTTGCAATCAATTGCCTTCAGAAGTCACTTAATTAGTTAATAGAGTCCACCTGTGTGTAATTTAGTCTCAGTATAAATACACCTGTTCTGTGAAGGCCTCAGTGGTTTGTTAGGGAACACTAGTGAACAAACAGCATCATGAACACCAATGAACTCACCAGACAGGTCAGAGATAAAGTTGTGGAGAAGTTTAAAGCAGGGTTAGGTTATAGAAACATGTCCCAATCTTTGAGCATCTCAAGGAGCACTGTTCAATCCATTATCCAAATATGGAAAAAGTATTCTACAACTGCAAACCTACCAAGACATGGCCATTCACCTAAACTAACAGATGAAGCATAGAGAGCACTGGTCAGAGAAGCAGCCAAAAGGCCCATGGTCACTCTGGAGGAGCTGAAGAAATCCACAGCTCAGGTGGGAGAATCTGCCTACAGGACAACTATAAGTTGTGCACTCCACAAATCTGGCCTTTGTAGAAGAGTTGCAAGAAGAAAACCATTGTTGAATGAAAGACATAAGAAGTGCCATTTTCAGTTTGTCACAAGCCATATAGGGGACACAGCAAACATGTGGAAGAAGGTGCTCTGGATAGATGAGACCGAAGTTGAACTTTTTGGCCTAAATGCAAAGTGCTATGTGTGGCAGAAAAGTAAGACTGATCACCCTGAAAACACCATCCCCACTGTGAAACATGGTGGTGGCAGCATCATGCTGTGGGGATGTTTTTCTTCAGCAGGGACAGGTAAGCTGGTCAGAGTTGATGGGTAGATAGATTGAGCTAAATACAGGGCAATCCTGGAAGAAAACCTGTTGGAGGCTGCAAAAGACTTGAGTCTAGGAAGGAGATTCACCTTCCAGCAAGACAATGACCCTGAACATACAGCCAGAGCCACAGTGGAATGGTTTAGATCAAAGAATATTCATGTGTTAGAATGGCCCAGTCAAAGTCCAGACCTAAATCCCATTGAGCATCTGTGGCAAGGCATGAAAATTGCTGTTCACAGACAGTCTCCATCCAATCTGGCTGAGCTTGAATTATTTTGCAAAGAAGAATGGGCAAAAATCTCAGTCTCTAGATGTGCAAAGCTGGTAGAGACATACCCCAAAAGACTTGCAGCTGTAATTGCACTGAAAGGTGGCTCTACAAAGTATTGATATAGGAGGGCTGAATACTTTTGCACATCACACTTTTCAGATTTTTATTTGATTAACATTTTTAAAACCATGTATCATTTTCATTCCACTTCACAATTATCTGCTACTTTGTGTTGGTCTATCACTTAAAATCTCAATAAAATACATTTAATTTTGTGGTTGTAAGGTGACAAAATGTGAAAAGTGTCGGATGTGGCAGAGTCCAAAACAGATAGACATTTGTGATGTAACAGGAACAGACTTTGCTGGAACATGAGTGTAGTAAGTGAAGGTTACCTCACATGGTGAATAACAGATCTAGTACAGCACAGGAAGTGTACCAACAGCATCAAAACAAATTACACAGTGTCTACAGATAAACATTTGGTAACAGCTACATCTAGTGTCATAAATGTGAACTGCAGTCAATCCAGCAAATACAGACAAAAGCTAGACTGTTGCATCTCCAACACCCCTTCTCAACAGCTAAGGCTTAGTCTGTTAGGATCATCTTCTTTGTAAGCCTCGAGTGTCTTTCAGCGGTCAGGGGCTTGGTAAGGATATCTGCTGTCATATCCTCCGTCGGGCAATAAAGTAACTCAAGAAGTCCCTGCTCTTGAAGATCCCTCAGAAAGTGGAACTTCACATCAATATGCTTGGTTCTCGAGCTAACCCTTTCCCTCTGCGCAAGTGCAAGACATCCTTGATTGTCCTCAAAGATTGGTTTCAACTGGGGTTGACCTAAGTCTTTTAACAGTTGCCGCAACCATATGACATCTTGACTTGCCTGTGCTGCTGCAACGCACTCTGCTTCAGTAGATGATAGTGTAACAGAAAGTTGCTTTCTGCTAGTCCAACAAATAGTGCCACCTGATAGAAGAAACAGATACCCACTTGTAGATTTTCTGTCACTTGTATCTCCGGCCCAATCAACATCCACATATCCTGTCAGGGCGCTTTCGTCACTTGCTAGTAACTTTAGCTTTTAGTGTAAAGTCCCTTTAAGATAGCGAATGACTCGCTTCACAGCATTCCAGTCCATCTGACTTGGCGATGAAGTCTTTCTGCATAGGATTCCAACTGCTGCTGCAATGTCAGGCCTTGTAGTGGTGCTAATGTACAGCAATTTCCCTATTGCTTTCCTATACTGAGTGTTAGTTGGTAGTGGCGAATCTTGGCTGTCTATCTTCTTAAGGTAGTTGGTTTCCATAGGGGATTTTACTGGTTTGGTGTCTTCCATTCCAAATGTCTCAATTATTTCTTGTATTTTGTGCTTTTGGTTCAGAACAGAGGCGTATCTAGTGGTTCAGCACAGGAGGGGCGAACATGTCCAAGTGGGCCCCCAACTTGGACATGTTCGTATACCGATACTATCAGTATACGGTGAGCGTATAGTGGTATATAGCGGCTCTACACAGGGCTCTGCAGACGATTTAGGTGAATACAGTACAGTTACATTTAGTACAGGTGATGTCTCTGACTAAGCGTTCACATTCCCTGTCTCTTTCATCTGGACGGCCATGACCACTTCTTCCAGTCTCTGGAAAGTTTGCAACACAGACATCTTTGGCTCCTCACTTTTCCAGGCACCTGATCCACACTGTCCTTACCTGCACACCCATCCTGCTGCTAACCCAATTATAAAATATATAATATAACCCCTCCATAACGAATAATACCCCCAAGTGCATCTTTAAATTAATAAATTCCCTGTGTCCCCCTTGTAAATAGTGTCCCTTATTAATAATGCCCCAGGTGTTTCCTAACTAAAAAGATAAAAAAAAAAAACAAGGGAAAAAAAATTATTGGTGTTCCAATACCCAGGACACCCAGGAACAGCTGTTTGAATGAACCGTGGTGCCTGTCTAAGCGCCGTGACCCCTTCTCTGTTTACATAGTGTCATTCGTCTCATAGTAACCATGTAATGTAACTACAGCCTCGTCCTATACACATCTATGTGACAAGGCTGGAATTACATCACCCGGTCACTATAAACAGACAGCGTGTGATATAAACAGGCGCCATAGCCCCTTCATACAGCTAATCAGTGGTGAATCACTTATCTCTTATTGATCGCGGTTCTTGTTGGAGGGGATGTAAATGAGGAGGGGGAGCTCATGACAACTTTACACTTGACCCATTAATGTATTATAATGGGACTACTTTTACATATAGATGTAGCAGGCACCAAGTGAACCCTAGTTCTGTGTCAGGGCGCACTATCCCATTTGTGTGGGGCAACCACTCTAATACATGTGATAAGTAAATAGTGTAAGCACAGTCTGATCAATCTTTAGTGTGTCACAATAGTACTTCGCCTGCTCCATCTGTATATGGACGACTATGTGGCGGTTCATAGACCAGGTGCTCCTTCTGTACATGCAGGTTTGTGTCTCTGTGAATTGTGGTAACTGTTTAAAGAAATAATCAGAGAGAAAAAATGACACCGAGCATCGGAATGGCTGATTTTATACCATTTATTAGCAATAAGCAGAGGAGCCATTAATAATAATGTCTTGTATTATATCCTACTAAATGATGGAGGTTATGGTTCTTATCTCAGGTCCATGGAGTCTGAGCTCCTGCGATAGTCCATCTGACCATCCTTAAATATGGCCCTGAGATAAGAGCCCCAACCCAATGATCCAGAGGAAGGTGACGAAAAACCCCAGAGATCTGAGTCTCAGGGGAAAAAATAATTCCTGCCTGACCCCAAATGTGGTGATCGGCAATATAAACCTGGATCATGTCTGTCCATCTGCTTACTGCTGCCCCATACCAGAAACCTGCCCTGAAGAGCTTACAGTCTAGAAAATACTGCCTGAAGGCTCACAATGTATATAAATGTGTGTACAATAATAAAACAAAATATCATCCCCATGTAATGATGAGCCTGCTCCAGAGAGTTTACAGACTAAGAATATTGCTCGGAGGCTTATAATGTGTATAGTTGTAGATACATCGTGTATTTCATACCTGTAATGATGGGAGTTATCCTGCTCCTAAAAACTTACACACTATAGAAAGGAATCCTCTATATGATGATACATAATAAATGATGACCATTATGGCCGCTTATCTCTAAGATGGGGGCTATACAGCAACTTCAGCCACAACAGACATCACACAGCCAAAGGCCACCGTGTAGTGCAGCCGGAATCTCAGCCAGTGAACATGAATGCGGTTGTGACTCAATGACTCGCAAGGGTGCAATCCCTCATCGATCCAGGTCATTTTCAGTTTTGGGCCTGACCATCAGTTGCAACCACTGCTAAAACAAAATTGCGTATATTAGAAGATTTGCAAATGTTTACTTGCTCTTCATAACACAGCCACATTCACTTCCATTAGAGTTAATGGAAAAAGCGCTGTACTGCGATCTCCAACCACATGACATATGCCACAGCCAAGGCCACCATATAGCCCCAACCTCAGAGATCGAGGCATCCTGATCATCATTAGCCCTAGCCTAAAGAGAGGATTCCTCCGATTAAAGTAAGTCTCCAGATATCTATTGATCGGAGATTGACTTCATGGCTTGCAATCTGTTTTGGAGGGTTCCTTCCGACCTTCCATGATGAGACCAGGTCTGCTCTTCTGAGCTTACAATCTAAAGAAATCCATCATTGTTGAATTATGAGTTTCAACCGGCAGCCATGTTAAAACCAAAATCCTGTAGCTGCATGCAGGTTTCATCTACACTGACCCCAAAAAATCATAGTGGGCAATTTAGAAGGAAAAAAAAATACAATTGTAGACTATGAAAGCGCTCAAGGAATGAAGTATAGTGGGAGTGGTCATTAAAAAGTTAATGTCTACCCTGCCCTGTGGAGCTTACAATCTAAAAGAAGGAACCCTCTAATCCCTAGTGTAATAGAAGATGTGTTATGTGATTTCTTGGCTTGCAATGAGAACTTTTTGTTGTGTTGAGTTGTTGTGTTGAGATGATTTTCTTCTTCAAAAGACTTTGCTTTAAGAACTTCTGTTCATTCAAAAGAAAGAAGAAAAACAAAATCAATAATTTCAAATTACTCTTATCTTCTGATTGTCATTGCCCCACCCCTGAGCTGCCCAGCCCAGCCCCTGCACTTCCCAGTTACATCTCAGCTCTACTATTAGCATTTACACTTAATAAAGTGATTTCAGATTGGATGATGAGGCTGCTAACACCACAGGAATTTGTGGGATATCTCTTTCCAGTTGAAAAACGCTGTTTAAAAAATCCATAATTTTACTTTGAGGTTTACTAAAACAAAAAAGAAATTCTCTCAGCTTACCCATTCAGTTAAAGTTGGCTCCAGTTCCTGTTAATGCTCGGAAAGAACATCCCTGAACCCAAGGGAGTAAAGTCCAATATTCCAAAAGCTATAAAATTGCAGCATCAAATGAAAGAAAATATTCTGTATAAAAATAACTTTTAATTTATAGAAGCTCCAATCATACAAAAGGTCCAACCTGACAGCTTCTAAGGCATTTCAGGGCCTGCTGCCTCTTACGCATAGCATACTGCTACTGACTGCCAAAGTGAATTTAAAACAAAAACGGACCACACCTAATCATAAATTAACCCTTGGTTGTCAAAAATCACACATGATACAAATAATACGAAAACAAAAAAAATAACAAATAGAAGTTATTTAATACTATAATGCAATTGTGATTTTGTTCCCCAATAATATATGGACATATGAAAAATAATACAATAGATTCCATACATATAAGCAAATTGCAATATGTGGGCTGAAATTTAAGAATATAAAGCACAATGCAAAATCTCTTAGATAGATCCATGTGTAAATGATACTTCATCCTTACTACATTGAAGATATAAAAGGAACCAGAAAAAATACTTCCAGAGAAATTCCGATTTGAATAAATAACATGTAATGCAAAAATATGAAACACTCACCATCTACAGAATATCCCAATATTGTGATGCCCATAGACGTCACTACTTTCTGTAAAGAACCAGAAGTGCTATACTGTACAATCATTTGATTGGTCGTATCTAGCCTAATCTGAACTCTGTTCTATAACATTATCAACGATGTAATGAAACATAAAACCAACACGATAATCTAGTTATAAAAATGATCTGATGGATGTGCACAATTAATAAATAAATGGCAAATCAGATTGTATGTTTAAACCATTTGGAAATCTGGGATTAAGTTTTAAAATTCAATATACCTCTCTCTTCAGTAATATTTTCCGCCAATCCCTACCTTCGGTACATATTCAATTGCAAAAAAGTGGAAAGACAAATGGTATCACTGAGGGATAGAACAAAATGTTTTGGCAATTTAGACGTATTGTCGCAAATAGTTTTGCCATAGTCTGTGTTCCGAAATACAGATTTTTACTGCTCTAATGGAACACCATACATATAAAAGATTGCAAGACTCACATACAATGACATAAACAATATAATAACTGTTGCAATTTAAGAAACTCCTAGTCTCATAAACATAGGAATGTCCCACTGAATGAAAATTGAGCGTTTTCTTCGCAAATTTGCAGTGTATCTCAAAGAGCCACATTTATAGAAACCTTTCACATTTATTCAGGTTGAGGGGGTTTGTGTATCAGATTTAAACATACTTGGGGATAAAATATCCCTCAAGGATTGTCCACGTCTAGCCACACACTGGATGCCATTATTTAATATTTTGTTTAAAAACAGGGTCCTGATAAAGTATGGGAACGTTTTTAAGAATAATCTGAACAACAGACCCTTAATAGATTAAAAAAGAGGTTATCCCAAATGGTCACTCATGAGAGCTAAAAAAATATTTGACTATTGGTACTGTGTTCTTTTTTTTGTTGGCCTCATTTCATTTTTGGTAAACAGTATCATGATGTGCTTTACCAAAAAGCTGTATCTTGGTCTCATCTGTTCACAAGACATTTTCCCAGAAGGTTTTTGCTTACTCGCATACATTTTGACAAGCTACAGTCTAGCTTTTTTATGTCTCTGTGTCAGCAGTGGGGTCCTCTTGGGTCTCCTGCCATAGGATTTCATATAATTCAAATATCGACAGATCGTTTGATAGATGTAACCTTTCATCAATTTTTCTCTTCCATCCAGGTCCAGGGAGATTAACAACAGTGCCATGGGTTGTAAACTTCTTGATTATGTTGCGCACCATGGACAAAGGAACATCAAAATCTCTGGAGATGGACTTGTAACCTTGACTCTTCAGACAGTTCTCTTCTCCTCTTTCTGTTCTCCATTCTTAGTTTGGCACACACAGACACACAACACAAAAACTGAGTCAACTTCTCTACTATCTAGTTTCAGGTGGGATTTTTATATTGCCCACACCTGTTACTTGCCACAGTTGAGTTTGAACGAGCATCACATGCTTGAAACAAAGTTATTTACCCACAATTTTGAAAAAGTGCCAACAATTTTGTCCGGCCCATTTTTGGATTTTTGTGTGAAATTATGTCTAATTTGCTTTTTGTCTCTGTTTTTTGTGTTGTTCCAATACATACAAAGGAAATAAACATGTGTAATATCAATTTTCAGGTAGAAATACTTCATTTTCTGGAAAAATTTCTGGGATGTCTACACTTATGGCCACGACTGTATGGTGAGCGTTAAACTTTTTTTTGCATTATATGTTATTTATTCAAATCGGAATTTCTCTGGAAGTATTTCTGCTGGTTCTGTTTATATCTTAAATGTAGTAAGGATCAAGTATCATTTAGACATGGATCTATCTGAAAGATTTTGCATTGCACTTTATATTCTTAAATTTCAGCCCACATATTGCAGTTTGCTTATATGTATTGTGAGAGTGTGAACCTAGAGGGCGCTGGAGAGAGACCCAAAAACAGGATTGAAAAGGTCCTCCACCACACCCATACTTCGGGCTTCACTCCAGAGGGAGTGCACACAGCAGGAGAGTGCTGCTGGTAACCTGCAGGGAGCAGGTGGATGGTGGACCAGTTAGAGACAGACACTTGGTCTGTCCCAAGAGGACTGGATTCCACAAACGGACTGGGTTAAGCTCAGTGTGAGCCAGACTGCTGAGGAGAAACCTCAGAAAAGCATCTTGCCCTCAGAAATTAGGGTTCAAGAAGTGAGGTATTGCCCTGTGTGTGAGCTAGGCTGTTTTGTTATTTTTGTTCGTTATCACTTACAAGCTGAATAAAGCCATTTCTTTTGGATTGCCGTTAACTGATCTGCTGTTTATTTGGCACCCAGCGCCACAAACACCTCTGTAAAATCCAGGAAGCTGCTACCTTTGAAGCTAAACTACCCCCAATTGTCACAGTATGGAATCTATTGTATTTTTTTTTTCATTTGTCCATGTGATATTATTGTGGAACAAAACCATGATTGCATTATGTTATTACATAACTTCTATTTGTTATTTTTTTGTTTTTGCATTATCTGTACTGTGTGTTTTTTGACAACCAAGGGTTAATTTTTAATTAGGTGTGGTCTGTTTTTGTTTTAAATTCACTTCAGTAGTCAGTAGCAGTATGCTATGTGTAAGGAGCAGCATGCCCTGAAACACGTAAGAATCTGTCGTGGTTGGACCTTTTGTATGTTTTTTAAACACGTAAATTAAAAAAAAATATTTTTTATATAGAATATTTTTTCTTTTGATGCTGGAATTTTACAATTTTTTGATTACTAAAACAAAGGCTATCTGTTATTTTTCCCTGCAGTGCCTCTGCAGAAAAATTGGAGAATTACATCTGCAATTACTGATACAACAGGAGCCTGATAATGTAACGCCCCCATCCCTATTCTCCTGGAGGTTCACATCCCCTTATAGATCCTATGGAAAGACATTGTTTATTGTAGATAATCTGTCCAAACCCCCATGTCTAGTTATTAAGACACACAATCTAAAATAATAATATGATATAAAAAAAATAAATAAAATCTAGTTATAAATGAAGATGAAAGGAATGATAAATGTTGGGTAAAACGCTCCTACATGCCTGTGAAGTGCATGACTTCCCAATGAAATTGCCCACATGAAGTAACATGTCAGGGGTTTGTTGTGTCCATCTATTAAAACTATTTCTTGGTGGACTGGACATGAATCTTAGATTTATTAACTCCCACCCTCATGTATTATACAAGACAGTTCACAATCCACACTGGAAATCTGGAAAAATCTGCCATGTCTCAAGTTGCCCTATTAGATAGAAAAACCCATAAGTCCCTAGTAGTTTCTTATATATTAGGTGCCAGGATTGTGGTAGGAAAAAGTCACAAGCTTTGGTGCACATCCCATTTGCACTAAAATTAGCAACTTTTTTCCAATTTAAATTCCTCCTTGCCACATTTCTAAAGCATGAGTGGAACCAGCTGGATGGGGCTTATCAGCAGGGCAAAAAAGTTGCACCAAAAAATTAATACATTTTTGGTTTAAAAAGTAACTTAATAAATCCCACCGTTCTTTTTCCCCAAGTGTACTTTCAAAATAATTGTCATGTCCCCGGTCCCCGGAAAAATTTGGGTCTTTCCTTCTTTGGAGATAGCTCCGTGTAGGTGCTTTTAATATTACCTTATGCTTTAGGCTACAGTCACACAGGCTGTTTTGATGCAAATTTTTGACTCAAAGCCAGGAGTGGAATGGGAAAGATAAAGGAAGGACATACACTTCTCCTATATGCTAGATACTAGACTTGGCTAAAAAAACTGCACCAAAAGCTGCATGTGTGATTTCATCCTTACTAGTGATGGGCGAATCGACTTGAATCTTCCAAATTATTTGGTTTTTAAGAAAACCGAACAATTTGGAAATAGTCTCCTTCAAACTAAAATGGCCACTGCCAGTAAATTATTATACTCTGGGTCTTTTCAGAACTCAGAGTATAATAGCTGAAGGCCCAGGGAACAAAAGTAAAGAAAATCATTTACACTGACATTCCTGGGCCTCCTCGGGTATCCGGCAGTCTGTGCCTTCCTTCTCCAGTGAATGACATCACAGAAGAGCATCAGAGCCGGCGTTGGGCGCTCTTTTGCGATGTGGCTGGGGTCACTGCTGAGGCCTGTGTTTGGGTCTCAGTGTTGACATGGGCACACAAGCATCATGACACCATGACACTCGGCATGACCTTGCCACTGCTAAGGCCCAATCACAGAACGCAGGGGTGACTCCGGGTGCATGATGTCAGAGAAGAGCACAAGATGATACCAGGAGGAGGACACAGGGCACCTGAGGTGGCCCAGAAGAGGTAATTGAAGGTGAGTATAAATGTTTTTGTCACCTCCCCCAGTCCTCCAGTTATTATACTCTGGGATCTGAAGAGACCCCAGAATATAATAATTTCCCTAATAATAATAATAATTTCAAGTTCAGACTGAACCAATCGGGATTTTTGCTTTCATCCGAATACAGGACAAAATAAATCTCCCATCTTTAATCATTACCCAATCATTATTATTATAATAATAAATAAGATGATTAGTCTATGCACAAGTAAAATGGGGGAGCACTGGGAGGCGCAGTGTTATGGGATCATAGAAGAAGGTTATGCAGCATTCCAGCATCCCTACCTTATAAGGTATCTGGGCCCAAGGGACATCCTTGATGCCACCCTTCAGAACCATCTACTGGCTGAGGCTAGGCTTCCTATAGAGTTGTTGGAGTGGAGAACAAGGCACCTATCTACCATTCGGTCTGAGCATCTCTCATCCCTATGTCTAGCTGAACCCAACAGTTGGGAGACTACTACCCCCATCGAGAAGCTGCACCTGTTCACCGTTTTACAGTTTGCCACAGTAAAGTTTATCGTGTTTCAACTGCATCACTGCCTCCGGAATCATTTCTGCGATTACCATCAGGGCCCTTCTGAACACCTTCACACAGCTCAGGGTAAGAGAGACCCCTCTCTAACTGGAAGCACCATCTGGTAGCACGCAGACCCCCCTCATCAGTGTCACCTAGGAGGTGTGCTGGAGGAGCTCGGTTGAGAGCTCTCGACCTATCTAGTAACATCGCTACAGCCACTACTACTCCCATCCTCTGTTTCCCTCCATCTGGGTTGCAGCAACGTATTTTTGGAGTAGTTGGTAGGATCATCACCTCCGTGTCCTTTACCATCACCTGACACCGGTGGAAAAGATCCAAAAACTACAGTACTATCTGGTGAGCAGAAAACCTGGGAGGCCATAAAATGCATAATGAAATGGCCAGTGACAGCAGGGGTTAACTAGGGGTTAATAAAGCAAGTGGAGAAACAGTATTCAATTTCAGCAGTTTAATTCTCCCAGTAGGCAGGGGCCTCGGAGGAGTTATAAATACTGTGGGTGGAAAATAACGGCTCTTTTTACCTGACAGATCTGGTGAAGAAACACCCACCTACCCTCCTTTGCTTTGAGGATTTTTGCCTTGTCTCAGAAGAGGTCGGTAGAGAAGAGGTTCTTTCTTTGGTCTTCAAAGTCACAGTGGAAGACGGGAGTCTGTGCTCGGATGAAAGAAATATGATGGCCCACACGCCCACTGGCTACCAGCGGGGCATTCGGAGATGAGCAGGAGATAAGTTTTTGGTACCTTTTACGGATATAGATTTTTGTGTTTAAAGTTAAAGGTTAATTTATTTTTTTAAAAATTGTTAAATAAAGCTGTGGCCAATACCCATTCAGCCACAAATTTTTTGTCTTGTAGTATTATTTCAAAGTATTGAGCGTGTTGATAGGATACTGCCAGTAAAAAGGGAAAGTGGTTCACATCCCTGCAGTTTCTATTATCTGTGTGACAGACTTCTGCTTGTCGAGTAAACTGTGCCATAAGAATGCATTGTTGTCAGCCAGCCCGGAATATTGCATTTTTGCAGTTTTGTGGACTGTTGCATCTGTCTTTGCCAAGTTTGAGCCACATTGCAAGCTTAGAGACAGTCAGCCGTTATCAGACTGTGTATTTGTTGCTGCTACTTATACTGTGCACAAGAGCCCAGCCCACAATGAGTTAACGCAAGTCAGAGATTTGTAGCTGCGTCACACAAGATTCTACAGCTCCACAGAGATTAACCGCCAGTCCGCCAAAACAATGCTCAGGCGGGAAGATCCAAAATCTGCCTAGTAACAATCAAGATTCTCCCAGCCAATTTGAACATCAATCAACCAGCAGCCACCTACATCAGTGGGACAGTCCATTCTTCAGAACAGACAAGCGGAGCCTCCGGCTGTCTACTCCTGCAGCTGCACAGCAAGTCGCACCAGTAGGGTACAGGAGCACTATTACTCCTACCACTGTGATGGCCTTCTATCGTGCCATGGAGAAGGATTGGGCCCAAGGTTTGCGGGAGTTGTCTAATTTGCCAGAGCTACCACCTTTTCAGCTTCACCACCCAAGTCAACAGGAACACCACCTGCAGAGGCTGAGCACTGAGGAAATTGACACCAGTCAAGGTTTGTGCCCCGAAGTCAACACCTGGCTGGGTTGATCAAGATTTGTGCCCTCCACAGCGCCCCCTAGAGAGAATCCCTGGACTCCTACGACTGTATGTAAATAGTCTCCATGTTCGTTGCCCCTTTACTTTTGTGCCGAACTGATGGGCACGTCCCCATTTTCCATTCAGTGCGAACTTTGGACACTAACCCAGTTCGCCCTTATGTGTCACTGCCTCTTGTGCTTCCAGGATTGGACACTCACAAACTTGTGACCTGGAGTCTCCCTTTTGTTTCCATTGTCCGTTGAGGCTCTGAGAAGGACACTCATGTACTTGTGTCTCAGGGACCTTCTGTGGGATGTCTGTGTGTATACCCTGTGTTATCTGACATCCCTGAGATTGGACACAGACGCCCCTGTTCACCCCTCCTTTATATTGGACTGGTCAGTTGACTAGTGTATATACTGTACATATTGTATTTTGTATTGTCTTGTATTAACCCCTTTTACTTTTAGGTCTTATATTTTTTGTCTTGTCCACTGTGGTTCCTGCCTTAACGTGGACCCTATGGTCGCCAAGGGCAGCTCACGTTAAAGCAGGGGGAAATTGCAGCTTCCCAAAGTGTCAATGCGTACATTGTTTATTATTTTGTGCGTCTCTGGTTGTGTTCTATGTAGTTAATATGTGTATTTATGTTCTGAAGCTTCCTTACTGCGTTTTCCTTATCATTTACCCCACTGTTGGTCACCCCATCACTTGGTTCAGCCCTGGCCATGACCAGCCATAAGGCACTATAATATGTACCCCCTTGCCATAACTATAATTTAAATAAAGACAGACAACTGCTATTGGGTAAAACGTGGGAACATGGGGGTCGGACACATCTTTATTAACAAGTTGTATATATGTAGAACCTTGTTACCCTGAACCCAAACCTGACGTGTCACCGGACACTGGCCACTGCCTCCACGGTGGGCATGTGTTAGTTGTTCTGCTTGGTGACATGTCTGTGCTTTTCCATACCGTAAAGAGAACAAGGTCCTGCCATATGCCACTGTAACACCTAACAACAAGAAAATAAATAAATAACACATAAAGAACACATACAATAAAGTGCCAAACGTCCCAATAGGGAGGGAAGGTGAGGGATGTTGCTCTTTGGTGCTGGGTTGGAATCCAAGAGGGAGAGCCTAGTGCCGAGGCGTAAAGCTCTGGAAGTGCCACACCCCCTCCCTAATCCCCAGCCAATGGCAGAACAAGGAATGCCAGGGGAGGAGTGAGCAGACCACGCCCCTCATGTCTGGGCAGGAGCCCGTGGCTTATGCAGCCCGGAGGGCTCACAGACCAGCCATAAGGCACTATAATATGTACCCTCTCCCCTCTTGCCATAACTGTAACTTAAATAAAGACAGACAACTGCTGTTGGGAAAAATGTGGGCGTTGGCCACAGCTTTATTAACAAGTTGGACATATGTATATAAACCTGATATGTCACCGGATGGCGGCCACCGCCTCCATGGTGAACATGTGTTAGTTGTTCCACCTGGTGACACATCTGTACTTCTCTATAATGTGAAGGGAACAAGATCCTGCCATATGCCACCGAAGCTCAGTGTAACCCTACACCGGGGTTAGGCCCCCCCAAGCAGCAGGAACAGTGCCCTTTCTATGGCATCCTGGATCCCTGACAGAAAATTTCAAATCCAATCTCATTGAGATGGACTCTGTCATGGCGTAGCAAACTCTGATTGTTGGCCTTCAAACTGCTGATGCCGCATCACATTCCCTCCCTGGGATCGAACATGTTGGGATACACCTATGTTCAACAATCTCCTTGCCCTTTCAATAGCAGCTGGATCCTGAGCTTCACTCAAATAAACCCGAGGAACCACATCCGACCAAAGCACGACCAAGGAAGAGAAAAATGCAGAAAAACGGTCAAAATCCTAATGGATAAGGGTAATTAATTTGCACAAATGAACAGATGCAATGTCGTTCCCTCTACCATGTATCACCAGCACCACTGGGTCCTGGGAGGATCTGCTGGCTGCCACAACATCCAGCAACACCTGCATCCAACTCATTCTGCGTACACCGTGCCACCGCCATTCCACATACCAAAATCCCAATTGCAGACCGCCCGGCCGGACCGCCGCTTGTCTTGCCACCCAGTAGATGCATGAATGACCAATAATCCACACCAGAGGGGAAACACCTGCAAATTAACAAACGCGACATAACCATATGAACAACAAACCTTTTTTTTTAACTAGCAAGCAACCCCAGACAGACGTAACAGTGGTAACAATTAGAACACCAAGTCCAATCTGCTTCACCTCCTCCTCTGTTAAACCCACCGCATCAGCCGAAGGAATACATCAAGTACATCAGTAGGATGGTCATCATTTTCTCCAGATTCTTTGGTATTTTCACTTATATCACTGTTACTGCTTGACTCTGATTCTTCGGAAATGTCATGAGGAATATATTCTTTATCAGACTCTGAGTCTATTTGTTTCTGACTTTCTTCTTCTAACTCATTTTCAGATAAATTCTGAAGACATTTAAAAATTTCCTCATTTGTCAGACCCCTCAGCTTACTCATGCTTCAAATATATATTGCAAAAAGTGACTTGTAAGATCGCAGAAGTAATAAAATTACACTGTACAAACATACAGAATTGTAACTTCAGCTATAGTGTATGCTACTGAAGTACAGACAAAAAATGCTAGTAGAGACATGGATCAAACAAGTTTAGACAAAACAAAATGATCAGTCATCCCTGATATGCAAAAACACATACATAGAGAGAAGCACTGTGATTTTCTCTACTCTGTAATGTTAGGTGTATTACCTACTACTACTTTTATGTATGGGGTCAAATTGACCCCTTCAGTACTTATAGGTATGAATTGTAAAATCTGAGCCCCTGAAAAAATTACAATTCATTTTTGTGTCCTAAAATATACACTTCCATGAATAAATAAAAGTCACAAAATCTCAGAACTCATTTTGTTAAAATTTTAGAAGTAATACGAAAAATAAATAGCAAAAGGGGCAAAATGACCCTTACGGTAGTTCTAGTGTTAAACAAAGTTTCAAATTAAACTTTGTAAAAAAGGAACCATCACTATGTATGAAGGACTGGCCACTGAGAGGGCATAGTGAGGTGTATCACCTAACCTCCTCTACAGAACATAATGGACCATCTAACTTGGAAACAGACAAACATGTGCCCTGCCCATGAACATCGATCTTAGACCGACGTACCCTAACTTTAAGTGCGTCAGGCAAAATAACAATGTCATCTGTCAACAGGCTAGAAGGGGAATGCCGTGACCGCGCAACCAACTCACCCACCCTCAAAGCACAGAAAAATGCCAAGACAATGCAGGAGTTCTGACTCATAAGCCAGAAGAGCAAACTTCCCCCATTGCGTCTACAAGATGATGCAAGAGTAAGGCAGGGTTCACATTACCGTTGGATTCCATTATAAAGGTGTCCGTTAACAAAAAAAAAAATGGACACCTATCATAACAGACATTAACGGACACTAACTGACACATTAGCATCAGTTAGCATCAATTAGTGTCCGTTTATTTTTTTTATTTTTTATTTTTTTCTCTTAATTAACTTTTTATTAGATTTTCAAATATCACCAATGAATATAGACAGTAACATATAATGTGCATGGCACAACAATCAATAAGTAAACAATCGGATAAGCTGGCGTATTACATATCACGATTGACTAATAACACAATAATGAATGGAACGTTAGCATTGAAAAGATACAAAAAAATACTTAGGGTGGAAGGCCAAGGGTCTCAGTAAATTATTTGGTTAAACAGAAGGTTCCCACAAATGTGTCTTAATAGTGTCTTTAGAGAACTCATACCAAGGCGCCCAAATATCGCAAAACTTCTGGTAGGTACGAAGTTCTAAGTGGGAAAGTTCCTCCATCCGTGCAACTTGAGATACTTTCCGCAGAAAGTGGGATACTGGAGGAGGGGAATCGGATGCCCAGTATAAAGGGATCATAGATTTGGCGATAGTTACCAGTTGAAGCCAAAGACACTTGTGGGACCTAGGCGGGGAAGTGGGCCATAAATTCAAGAAAATTCCTACAGGAGACAGGTGTTCAGTGAATCCACAAACCTGGTTCAGTATCTGCTGAACTAGTGACCAGTAAGGGGCTATTTTTTCGCATTCCCACCAAATATGCAGGTAGGAACCTGCGGACTTATGGCAACGCCAGCACAAAGGGGATACCTCCGGAGAGAATTTGTGGACTACAGTAGGCGTTCTATACCATCTGGTGACCAGTTTGTAGCTTGACTCCTGCAAGATGCACACATCTAGAAGGCCCTGTGGATCGCTTGAGCATAGATGATATTTCTCCAGGAGTAAGGGACATTTGAAGGTCTACCTCCCATTTTCGCACATATGAGGGGAGTTCTGTCCCTAGTTCGCTCAGGAGGTTGGAGTAGAAAGTAGATAAAGGTCTTGGTGTAATTTGCTTCCGGAGTAGAAGCTGTTCTAGCCATGTAGTTGTGCGATTGTCAGGTTTCTGCTTCAGGGCTCTCAGGTACAGTGTTTTAATCAATTGGTACGTTAGAAAATTGGTATGGGTAGGGAGAAAGTGTTGGATGAACTCAAAATAAGAAGGGAAGGCCCCATCAATCAGTATAGAGTCGTAGGGTAATCGCCCGACATGTTTCGGCACTCTTGGGGCCGATTCTATAAACTTGGATTCCGATAGAATTAAATCTTGGACGGACATGAGAGGGGAAGGACCTGTTGCCATAGGAAGCAGTCTCCGTACCCATTGCCATGAGTCATAGACCGCTGACGTTAATACATTAAAGGTGAGGATCTGCTTAGCCGTTTGGCGGGGAAGCCATAGTATCGCAGTAAGGGGGAAGTCTATAGTGGCTTCCTCCACTGACACACGTAATCTCGCATTATCGCTCTCAAACCAATCAATGGTCCTTGCCAGTTGTGCTGCATGATAATATGTTTTTATATCTGGTAGACCCATGCCACCCAACTTCCTAGGTCTAGTAAGAGTGCGGAACGCCATTCTAGGGCGAGAGTTATGCCAGACATATTTTGAAAACATTCTGCGGAGGGAGGAGAAGAATGTTAGTGGAAGAGGGATAGGGAGGGTTTGAAATAAGTATAAAATCTTAGGTAGAATCGTCATTTTCAATAGATTAGTTCTACCCATCCATGAGATATATGGGGCCTGCCAAGATTCTAATAGAGATTTGATGTTGGAGAGCAAAGGGCCATAGTTAGAATCGTACCAGCGTCTGGGTGAGGGTGTTAAAGTTAATCCTAAATACTTAATATAGTCATATTGCAGTGGGAATGGGGAGGTAGCCTGTAAGTCAGATTTAACCGGAGGGGGGCAATAAACACATAGGGCTTCAGATTTTGTGGTATTAATTTTAAAATTCGATAAGGTACCAAAGGCCGTAAAGATCATATCTATATGGGGTAATGCAACAGTTGGGTTGGTAAGAATTATTAAAAGGTCGTCTGCAAATGCGGCTGTACTATGACATATCCCTCCAGTAACCAGACCTTTCAGCAATGGGTCCTGTTGTATACTCTGAATTAATGTTTCAATGGTCAGAACAAAGAGTAAGGGGGATAATGGACATCCCTGCCTGGTACCGTTTTTAATATCAAACGAGGAAGAGAGGCATCCATTAACTCTAATTTTAGCACTAGGTCTGGAGTACAAAGCCATGACCTTCTGGACAAACATGTGTGGGATGCCAAAATACCGTAGTGTCTCTGTCATAAAGGTCCAATCTACCCTATCAAAGGCTTTTTCCGCATCTGTTGAAAGAAGTACCAAGGGAGTCTTCTTACGTTGGGCGTGTTGTATCAAGTGGAGCACTCGTTGGGTGTTATGTTTACCTTCTCTGCCCTTTAATAATAATAATAATAATAGTCCTTTAATAGTCCCACAATGGGGAAATTCAGTGTGTTACAGCAGCAAAGATAAGCAGATACAAATACAAATACAACATGTACAGGAATGTTCCAAGGTGAGAGGCATTACATTAATAGCAGACAGACAGATAGGACGTAGCAGAGGAGGGGGGGGGGATTTAACAGGCAGAGAGATATTTCAGTTCTCTGTGTGTAATGATCTCCGCTTAGGTCGGTGTTGGTTGTACAGCCTAACCGCGGTGGGGAGGAAAGACTTCCGATAGCGCTCCTTCTCACACCTAGGGTGGAGCAGTCGGTCACTGACAGTACTGCTCAGCGCGATCACAGTCTCATGCATGGGATGGGACTTCTTCTTCTGCATGGAGCTCACCACGGACACTTGCTCTGGGTGGACCAGGGAGGGTAGAAATGATTTTAATCTGTTAGCTACTAATTTGGCGTATAATTTAACATCTACATTTAACAAGGAGATGGGGCGGTAACTACCACATTGTGTCGGGTCCTTGCCTTCCTTAGGAATGATAGAAATATGGGCTTCCAAGGCTTGAGGGGGGGAAGTAGTGGGCTTCATCTACAGAGTTACAAACCTGGAGAAAATGAGGGAGAAGAATAGAGCTAAAGTGTTTGTAATAAAAGGCTGGGAGGCCGTCAGGGCCAGGAGCTTTCCCCAGAGGGGTGTCGGCTAGTGCAGACTGTAGTTCTGACAGTGTAAAAGGAGTCGTAAGGGCATCTTGTTGTTGGGGAGTAAGCGATGGGAGGGAGAGAGATTGCAAAAAGGACCGGATTTTAGTAGAGCGGTCTTGTAGCTCAAGAGGGGTCTCAGCAGGTCTAAGGTTATACAGTTTCTGATAAAACGCACAAAGTTCAGAAGCTATGTCTGGGGTGTCTTTTAGTCTAGAGCCTGACCGGGAAGTAATCTCCACTACAAACGTTTGGTTGCGTCGTTTTTTAACTAAATATGCCATCAGTTTCCCACCCTTGTTACCATGCATATAGTACTTATGGGAGGATGACAGATTTAGGTTTTTAGGTTCAGGCAGTCTTTAAGTCGTTCTCTGCACAAGATCAGTTCTGAAAGAGCCCCCTGAGCCGCAGCTCACTTATGTTGACTTTCCAAGATTGCAATTCAAGCAAGTAAGTCATCAATTTCTTTAGTACGTTTTTTCTTAACGTGAGAACTGAGACTAATGAGTACCCCTCTGATCACGGATTTGTGGGCCTCCCAAATAACACAAGGCTGTACGTCAGATGTAGTGTTTTCATTGAAATAGTCAGTGAGTGCTTTAGAGACAGCCTGACGAGAGTCGTGGGAGCAGAGAAGAGTCTCATTAATTCTCCAGTCATAGCTACGGGGTGGGAGGGATGAAATTTGTAGTTGTACAGTGATGGGGGCGTGGTCAGAGATAGTGATAGGGCCAATGGTGGGAGAAGAGGATAAAGTTAGCTGGTTCTGGAGCAGGAAGATGTAGTCCAGACGCTGGTACGATTTATGTGGGTTAGAGTAAAACGTATAGTCCTTACTGTCAGGGTTAAAGGCCCTCCATACATCTACAAGATGCATGGAGGAGAGATGCTTGGCAAGTTTACTAAGGGCAGCGAAGCTATGCGAGGATGTGCCAGTGGAGGAGTCCTGGAGGGGCTGAAGGGCAATGTTATTATCACCACCCAACACTACAAGACCCTCTGCGAACATAGAAAATCTATCTAGTGTCCGTTTATTAACACTGTTTGTTTTTTTGTTTCTGCTTTCTGAGCATGCGCAGAAAAAAAAACGGACATAAAATAACGGACAGTAACTGCTGGCTATCAGTTAGGCAGGGTTCACACTACTGTTGGCTTCCGTTATGAAGGTGTCCGTTAACAAAAAAAAAAACAGACACCTATCATAACAGACATTAATGGACACTAACTGATGTTAATGTGTCAGTTTTTTTAACTGATCCAATTAATGGATCAGTTAAAAAAAAACGGACACATTAGCCTCAGCATCAGTTAGTGTCCGTTTTTTAACACTGTCCTTTAAAAAACATAAAATAATGGACAATAACTGATGGCTATCAGTTACTGTCCGTTATACTGTATTTCCTTCTTAGGGGGTGTTTACACTACCGTTGGTGACCGTCAGTAGTGTCCATAGCTATTGTCCGTTACAAGATTTTTGCATCGGACACTAGCTGAACCGCCATAAATCCCTTAAATTTTCCATTCATTTCAATGGGTTTTTATATTGTGTCCGTTAGTTTCCGTTTTTGTCCGTTTACACCCAATCCGTCAGAAGTCCGTTTTTTTTTCGCGGACAAAAAATCCTACATGCAGGACTTTTTTGTCCGTTTGGAAAAACGGATTCTTGACGGAAAGCAAGTGTCCATTATTTTTTTTAACATTGAAGTCTATGGGTAACGGACTTACAATGGGGAAAAAAAGTATTTAGTCAGCCACCAATTGTGCAAGTTCTCCCACTTAAAAAGATGAGAGAGGCCTGTAATTGACGTCATAGGTAAACCTCAACTATGAGAGACAAAATGAGAAAACAAATCCAGAAAATCACATTGTCTGATTTTTAAAGAATTTATTTGCAAATTATGGTGGAAAATAAGTATTTGGTAAATAACAAAAGCTCATCTCAATACTTTGTTATATATCCTTTGTTGGCAATGACAGAGGTCAAACGTTTTCTGTAAGTCTTCAAAAGGTTGGCACACACTGTTGCTGGTATGTTGGCCCATTCCTCCATGCAGATCTCCTATAGAGCAGTGATGTTTTGGGGCTGTTGCTGGGCAACACGGACTTTCAACTCCCTCCAAAGGTTTTCAATGGGGTTGAGATCTGGAGACTGGCTAGGCCACTCCAGGACCTTGAAATGCTTCTTACGAAGCAACACCTTTGTTGCCCTGGCGGTGTGTTTGGGATCATTATCATGCTGAATGACCCAGCCACGTTTCATCTTCAATGCCCTTGCTGATGGAAGGAGGTTTGCTCTCAAAATCTCACGATACATGGCCCCATTCATTCTTTCATGTACACGGATCAGTCATCCTGGTCCCTTTGCAGCGAAACAGCCCCAAAGCATGATGATACCACACCCATGCTTCACAGCAAGTATGGTGTTCTTTGGATGCAACTCAGCATTCACTCTCCTCCAAACACGACGAGTTGTGTTTCTACCAAACAGTTCTACTTTGGTTTCATCTGACCATATGACATTCTCCCAATACTCTTCTAGAACATCCAAATGCTCTCTAGCAAATTTCAGACGGGCCCGGATATGTACTGGCTTAAGCAGGGGAACATGTCTGGCACTGTAGGATCTGAGTCCCTGGTGGCGTAGTGTGTTACTGACGGTAGCCTTTGTTACGTTAGTCCCAGCTTTCTGCAGGTCATTCACTAGGTCCCCCCGTGTGGTTCTGGGATTTTTGCTCACCGTTCTTGTGATCATTTTGACCCCACGGGGTGAGATCTTGCGTGGAGCCCCTGACCAAGGGAGATTATCAGTGGTCTTGTATGTCTTCCATTTTCTAATTATTGCTGCCACAGATGATTTCTTCACTCCAAGCTGCTTGCCTATTGCAGATTCAATCTTCCCAGCCTGGTGCAGGTCTACAATTTTGTTTCTGGTGTCCCTCCACAGCTCTTTGGTCTTCACCATAGTGGAGTTTGGAGTGTGACTGTTTGAGGTTGTGGACAGGTGTCTTATACTGATAACAATTTCAAACAGGTGCCATTACTACAGGTAATGAATGGAGGACAGAGGAGCTTCTTAAAGAAGAAGTTACAGGTCTGTGAGAGCCAGAAATCTCGCTTGTTTGTAGGTGACCAAATACTTATTTTCCACCGTAATTTGCAAATAAATTCTTTAAAAATCAGACAATGTGATTTTCTGGATTTGTTTTCTCATTTTGTCTCTCATAGGTCTCTCATAAGTGGGAGAACTTGCAGAATTGGTGGCTGACTAAATACTTTTTTTCCCCACTGTAGGTCTTTGCTAACCGACTTTTTCCAACCCTGCAAGACTAACTGGAAAGCAAAATTTTGATGACGTCGGGTAAGCCCAACATTTTTAGTCCAAAAGCCACACCCGAAAGGAGTTTACCCACAGTAACCGCCGACACACCTGAAGACCCCGCTGTTGCAGGAACAGATGAGACATCCTGGGCTGTGGGTACAGATCATTCGCTCCGTCTCCGTGACTTCTGTCCTCTCAAGATAGCTTGTACATCGATGATACGAGTCGGGTGACGAAGAAGGGGAAAGTCACACCGACAGCCCACGCTCTGAGCTTCAAGAACGCCTTCTTTCCCACCGATGATTGAGAGCTATAATGACTACGTCTGCTCCCAGAAAGCGAGCAGCTGCAAGTATGGTGACGCCTTGATAAGGAGCCTCTCCGTGAACCAAGACATCTATGATGGCGGCTACTGGAGCTAATGAAAACCCCTGATGAACAAGCAGCAGCCACCACCGGCCCAGCAAACAGGCCTAGGAGCCGCGTGGCCAGACCACCTGGCATAATGGTCTTGGAATTCCAATGCAAAAGGTCAATCTCATTTGCATATGCAGTAAATGTCAAACTCATTTGCATATGCCACTGACAATATTATGATTTTTAAACCCTGGAAACCCTTTTAATGCCCCTTTAATAAACCTTATTCCCAGCCTTGTGTATCTTTATCTTATTACATTCTCTTTCATAGAATTTCCTGTAAGATATGAGACATCAGTGTGAAGCCCTGTGATTGGATGAAAGCATAAGGGCTTGTGATGACTTTTACATAGGTTACGGGGTTGCAAAATGACATATAATACCTTATATATAGTGTAGCCCTATTTGGGGGGGGGTATGAGTATTATCCCTCCCGCAACAGACTCTGGCGCTGACCTGTGTGTATAATGGGACCTGAAGCCTTCGCTGAAGGGAAGAGTGGGAACATATATGAAATATATCAGTGCCTCCACCCAGGATAGAGCCTCTGTATTACAGGGAGGATCTCTTACTGGGACTTACCCATGAAGTACAGTTAGTAGCCTTAACAAGGATCACTGTACTAATCTCACAGTCTGAAGAATACATACAGATACCACATAAGGTTATAACAGTAGCTTTATAAGAATCAACAGGGTAATAATACATACATACAATATACTCAGAACACAGCAATACTACAACAACCAGCAAGTCCTCAACCGTCTTAGGTTATATACCCGGGTATATATATAGATATATAGCAAGAGTCCAGTGCACAATACCTCCAGGCAACAGAAGAGATGCAGGGGCCCCTGTGGATGACTGTGGATCCTCGGATTCTTCCAGGAGATGACAGACAGCCGATCAGGAGATGATGATGATGGTGAGATTCTTCACAGGCAGCAAACAGGGCGACGGTGACGGCAGTAGATGCAGGCCTGACTACCCTAACACTGAGTCCTTAACCTGCCAGCTAAACTACTAGTGCCACCGGGCCTCTAACTAGCTAGTTGGCCTTCGGAAGCCTAACCTATCACTGCCCTGAACTATATATATATTGATCCCTAACTACGGTTACTAGCTAGGTCCTGTGAGTATATAGGGGGTAACACATACCTAACTATATACTGTGAAGTAAAGAGGAACAAGTGGCTCTTAGACTCCCCCAGACATAACATGTCTGTCTCAGCAGCTCTGCTCACATCTCTCCCCCCAGCAGCTCTGCCTCACATGTGTCTGACTCACTGTATTTACAAAACAAAACTTGCACTAAATGCCTGGGGTCTCTGAAGCCAAACTGCAGGGGCAAAGAAGCCAGATACATTATATACTAGTAGAAATGGCAGTTCCCTACACTCTCCCTCTGGTGAAATCTTTACGTCACATCAAAGACATACAAAGTCATAGTATACAGTCAACAGTACCAATGACAATATCAATATGGTTGCTTTTGCATTTACAGAGTCACAACAGGTTAATAGGTATACATGCCAGCAGGAGCGAAAATTGGTAACATATTGACCAAAGTGGACACTGCACCCACTCAAGCATGGTATAAATGAGGCTGAGTAGTAAATCTGGGGTCCCCCAAACTATCATATGTCAGCATAGGTGGAGGGTGTCTAATTCTCTCTCCTCTCCGTACCTCTCTCTGAGGTAAACTAGCATGTCCAGGCCCTAAACTAGGGTTGTCTGCCATGGGAGGGGATGGTGCTGGTGGCGTAGGAGAGCTAGATCCCTGCTCATCTGTAGACACAGATCTAGGTACGAATTCTGGAGTTTGAGGGTTCATAGGTCTCCCTGAAGGAGAAGATACTGGTGATCTAGGAACGTCAGGAGCCACAGTCCAATCACTCTCAGGAGTTTCAGGAAGGTCAGGTGGAATATCGGCTAAGGACTGTGGAGAATCGCAGGCCGAGCCATCATTGGAGATATCCATACCATCAATCTGAGGTACAGGCAACAAATGATTTCTATGCCAAGTCCTGATCCTCCCGTCCCGTCCTTTTATCTTGTAGACTGGTATTCCAGGCAACCGATCTACCACTGTAAAGAGTTCACTCCGCCATCGATCAGCCAGCTTATGTTTTGCAGATGCTCCCAAATTCCGTAGCAGAACATGGTCCCCAGGGTTCAATTCTCGGTATCTTACTCGAAGATCAAATCTCCTTTTATTTCCTTCATTCACTTTGGCCGCATTTTCCTCAGCCAGCTGATAAGCACTCTTAAGCGTTTCTTTCAAACGTGCCACGTATCGGTAATGATCTCGATGACTGATACCATCGGTAGAGACTCCCAACAAGATGTCAATAGGTAGCCTAGGCTCTCTTCCAAACATCAGAAAGTATGGTGAATATCCTGTGCTCTCGTGCCTTGTACTATTATAGGCATGCACCATAGCCTCCACTTTTCGACTCCAGGATCGCTTATCCTCAATTCGTAAGGTACCAAGCATATCAAGTAAAGTCCTGTTAAATCTTTCAGGAAGGGCATCTCCCTCTGGATGGTAAGGCGTCGTCCGACTTTTGCGGATGTTCAACAACTGAAGTAACTCTTTGATCAGGTTACTCTCAAAATCCCGGCCTTGATCAGAATGCATCCGGTGTGGTAAGCCATAATGGATAAAATACTTTTCCCAAAGCACTCTTGCAACAGTGACTGCTTTTTGATCCTTAGTCGGAAAGGCTTGAGCATATCGTGTGAAGTGATCAGTCACCACCAATACATTTCCAAATCCTCTGGAGTCGTTGTCAATACAAAGGAAATCTATGCAGACAAGATCCATGGGGCCCGAACTCTTCAAGTGTCCCATGAAGGCCGCTCGAACCGGGACAGTCTTCCTCTGCAAACATCTGCGACAGCACCTACACAGACGAGTCACGGTATCTCTCATTTTGGGCCAGTAGAATCGGTCTTGTATTAGGCCATAAGTCTTCTCAGGTCCCAAATGACCATGATAATCATGCAGACTTCGGAAAATCATCTTCTGAAAGCAGCTTGGAATAACTAGTTGGCGCCTTCCAGGGTGATCATGATACAGCACCACACGATAAAGTAGGCCATTGTCTATTTCAAACTTCTCCCAATCTCGTAGAAGTTGACTGCATTCAGAGGGTAGGGATGTCTTTAACATTTCTCTGTCTTGAGAACTCACTGCTTGATAAAGAGGTCCAATTAAAGGATCAGTCTTTTGACTCCAGATCATTCGCTTTGAAGATATAGAACAACTCTCAAAGGATCCTAAAGCGGCAGGGTAGGCAAACATGTCTGGTACAGCTTCGGGACCTCCCCCAATAGAGTCAATAAGCCGAGTTTCAGAAAAGGCTACTCGGTCTTCAACTACAGCAGCCATGGCACACAAAGCTCCTACTCCAGGACTTGGCACTTCTTCCCATTCATCCACTACTTCCGGACTAGGTAATCCAGGCCGTCTTGATAGAGCATCTGCCCCAATGTTCTTAGGCCCCGATTTATACTTGAGTGTGAATTGGTAGTTGGATAAAGCTGCCAACCAGCGATGTCCTGTAGCATCGAGTTTAGCGGTTGACAAAACGTATGTCAGTGGATTGTTGTCTGTTCTTACTTCAAACGTGGCTCCGTATAAATAGTCATGTAATTTATCAACAATGGCCCACTTGAGCGCCAAAAACTCCAATTTATGTACTGGATAATTTTTCTCGCTGGGAGAAAGACTTCGACTTATGAAAGCTATGGGCCGTAACCCGGCCGGGTATTCTTGGTGCAGCACGCCACCTAATCCTTCAAAGCTGGCATCTACATGTAGCACATATGGCTTATGTGCATCAGCATAAGCCAGAACGGGAGCTTCTGTCAATTTCTTCTTCAACAACTTAAATGCTTCTTCACCATCCGCAGTCCACCTATCGCCAAAAAGGCTTTTGGAAGACCCTTTCTTCTTTCCCGGATCTCCTGCATCACTCTTCAACAGGTCGAGGAGGGCTCGAGCAATTTTTGAATATCCTTCCACAAATCGTCGATAGAATCCACAAAACCCCAAGAAAGATTGCAACTCCGTAATATTTTGCGGTCGGGGCCAATTCACCACAGCTTCAATCTTACCAGGATCGGTAGCAACTCCTTCAGCAGAAACAATATGACCTACATAAGTGACCGAAGATCTACAAAATTTGCATTTGTCAGCCGACAACTTCAGCCCCTCTTCTTTTAAGCGATGGAGTACTCTCATGAGTCGTTCTTCATGTTCTTCCAGCGTCTTTCCAAACACAATAATGTCATCAAGATATACAAGGCATTCCCGGGGCACTAAATCACCTAACACTCTTTCCATCAACCTTTGGAACGTTGCTGGCGCACCTTTTGTACCTTGCGGCATACGAGTGAACTGAAAGAAACCCAAGGGGCATATGAAGGCTGTCTTTTCCTGATCCTCAGGTGCCATTGGGACTTGATAGTATCCCGATCTTAGGTCCAGCACTGTGAACCAACAGTTTCCATTCAGAGCTTCCAGAGCTTCTTCAATTCTCGGCAGTGTATACTGATCAGGTAAGGTTCTCCGGTTCAGAGTTCTGTAATCCACACATAGGCGAATTGCTCCAGATTTTTTTCTTACCACCACAATAGGTGAGGCATAGGGGCTCTTACTGTCCACAATGATCCCCTGACCTTTCATTTGCTGTAGAGTCTGTCTTAACTCATCAACATCCTTTGGAGCAACTCTCCGTGGTCGCTCCCGGAAGGGAGTAGAATCGGTCAATCGGAAAGTGTGTTGAGCACTTTTAGCACAACCTACATCCATATCATCCATGGAGAACACTTCCGATAATTCAGACAACTTCTGTGTCAGTCGCTGATTCCAGGCCTCTGGTAAATGTGGATCACTCAAGTCAAGATTGAGATTAGGGATTGCATCTCGGATTTGAATCCTGCACACTTCAGCGTATGGATTTACTCCAAGCACAGGGTAGCAGTGGGCCACATTCTGGTATGGTCCAATTACAATCGGATGCGGTGAACAGTTCCTCACTGTCACACAGGTAGATAACTCCACTTTATTTCTCCAGTCCTTTCTCTCTGGGATCACCATCCAGCCATTCTGGTTAATCATTTCTTCAGGGGTTTCCATAAGGACATAACTCCCCCCTTCAAGCAAATCGGGAGCAATGCTGGAGGCTACTCTCAGAATTCTCTCCCCGCCGGCAGGAACTTCCACGGTTCTCTCACCGATATGATATACCATTCCATGTCGATAGCCAGTAGACAGGGCATCACAGAGTTCTCTAAGATCAGAAGATATATTCACCGGCTGAGCTGCAGGGTTCCAATCTCTTCCAAGAAACTTCTGAAAAGCATAATGCACTGCGGGACAATTAGTGCCAAGTATCACAGGAGCTGCACAAGAATCCCCTGTATCAGGACAGACAAGAGCCGTAATCTTCATGGGAGCGACACTCTGATCTTCTAATTCAGGGACAGCTATAACTACTTGTAGGCTGCCATCTACAGGATATGATCCTGAATTAAGCCCCCACAATTTCATTTGTCCCGTAGACTGAAGAGGTATATCCCTCAGATACTTTTGGTAGAACGAGCGATAAATCAGGGTCACTTGAGATCCTGTATCAAACAGGGCAGGAGCGGCATGACCATTGACAGTGACTTTGACAACGGACCTGGAGCCCACGATAGCGCCTCTGGTCTTTACTCGGCCCGCCTTCCTTCGGTGTCTTTGATTCTGAATAGAGAAGACAGCACTGTGTCTCAATCCCTCACTGTCCTCCGTACACTGTCTGGCAGTATGGCCCGTCTGACCACATTTATAACAGGTTCTAGCATCCTTCCTCCATTGAGTGGCAGTGGGTGGAGTGGCGGACTGTCTAAGTTCTGACCGCTCCGCTGGTTTGTCCTTGTTTGAATTAGGAACAACATCTTCTTTAGAGATGCTTTTCGCTTTCTTAGGGGTACTAAAACTAATGTCAGCTTCTTGTTTCTTCACTAACTTCATTAAGTCAGGAAATGGAAGGACTCTATCAGATAGTAAGACCTTGAGTACTTGAGCAAGAGGATGATGAGGTTGTAACCCTCTCACCAACTGACTGGTTCTCATAGCGTCTACCTCTGAAGTAGATATAGCTGCGTGGTACACCAAACGTGAAAGAAGTAGCTGTAAACGGTTAATAAAAGTAGAGACATTTTCCCCTTCTTTTTGACGAACCATTCGGTAATCAGCAACCATCTGGGCAAGGTCATAGTATGGCTCAAAGTGATCAGACAGTACTTGTATATAGTCCAATGCACTCACTCCTTCATGAGAGTCTCTGTACAAGCGGATCAATTCTGCAGCAGGAGACCGCAAACTTTCACTGATACGCTGCCGCTTGCCTTCTTCAGAGCAAGACCATTCCTTCAGGCATTGGAGAGTATGTTCTTTCCATATCTCAAAGTTTTCCTCCCCTTGTGGTACTGGGACATTACCAGAGAATACTTTTAGTTTCTTGTAGTGAGTGGCCTGCAGGCCCTGAGCTAACATTTCAGTCAGCCTGGCTAAAGTGCTAATAGCACTGTCACTAGAGGAACTGCTAGCGACGGCCATACTGGGGGGGTAACTGGCTGAGCGGGGTTCTTCCTTTACCTGAACCAGGGGAGGAACAGGAGGTCGGTAATCCCATGTAGTAGCTAGTGGGAGGTTCCCCTCTGAGCTATATCGCTTCTCCATATCAATGACTATTCCCACTTCTAAATCTCAGCAGTGCCTCCAAATGTAGCCCTATTTGGGGGGGGTATGAGTATTATCCCTCCCGCAACAGACTCTGGCGCTGACCTGTGTGTATAATGGGACCTGAAGCCTTCGCTGAAGGGAAGAGTGGGAACATATATGAAATATATCAGTGCCTCCACCCAGGATAGAGCCTCTGTATTACAGGGAGGATCTCTTACTGGGACTTACCCATGAAGTACAGTTAGTAGCCTTAACAAGGATCACTGTACTAATCTCACAGTCTGAAGAATACATACAGATACCACATAAGGTTATAACAGTAGCTTTATAAGAATCAACAGGGTAATAATACATACATACAATATACTCAGAACACAGCAATACTACAACAACCAGCAAGTCCTCAACCGTCTTAGGTTATATACCCGGGTATATATATAGATATATAGCAAGAGTCCAGTGCACAATACCTCCAGGCAACAGAAGAGATGCAGGGGCCCCTGTGGTTGACTGTGGATCCTCGGATTCTTCCAGGAGATGACAGACAGCCGATCAGGAGATGATGATGATGGTGAGATTCTTCACAGGCAGCAAACAGGGCGACGGTGACGGCAGTAGATGCAGGCCTGACTACCCTAACACTGAGTCCTTAACCTGCCAGCTAAACTACTAGTGCCACCGGGCCTCTAACTAGCTAGTTGGCCTTCGGAAGCCTAACCTATCACTGCCCTGAACTATATATATATTGATCCCTAACTACGGTTACTAGCTAGGTCCTGTGAGTATATAGGGGGTAACACATACCTAACTATATACTGTGAAGTAAAGAGGAACAAGTGGCTCTTAGACTCCCCCAGACATAACATGTCTGTCTCAGCAGCTCTGCTCACATCTCTCCCCCCAGCAGCTCTGCCTCACATGTGTCTGACTCACTGTATTTACAAAACAAAACTTGCACTAAATGCCTGGGGTCTCTGAAGCCAAACTGCAGGGGCAAAGAAGCCAGATACATTATATACTAGTAGAAATGGCAGTTCCCTACAATAGTAATGTACAGTAGAGGATATATTACAATGTGCACAATACGCACCTCAGTTAAACCTTCCTAACAATTACTGACAAAATACCAGAAGGAACTGCTTTCATCTTTTCACATCTTTCAAAACAAGGTTCTGCAATTGTGAACACCATATTTATCAAAAACACTTAACCCCTTGTTGACACTTGTTGGTGTAAAGTAAAAAAAAATGCCTGCACTGGAATATACATAAATATATATTTCAAATTAGTGCCAAATCACTCCCAGACAGTCCTACAACAGCACTTTATATATATATATATATATATATATATATATATATATATATATATACAGTACAGACCAAAAGTTTGGACTACTCATTTCAAGAGTTTTCTGTATTTTCATGACTATAAAAATTGTAGATTCACACTGAAGGCATCAAAACTATGAATTAACACATGTGGAATTATATACTTAACCAAAAAGTGTGAAACAACTGAAAATATGTCTTATATTCTAGGTTCTTCAGAGTAGCCACCGTTTGCTTTGATTACTGCTTTGCACACTCTTGGCATTCTCTTGATGAGCTTCAAGAGGTAGTCACCTGAAATGGTTTTCACTTCACAGGTGTGCCCTGTCAGGTTTAATAAGTGGGATTTCTTGCCTTATAAATGGGGTTGGGACCATCAGTTGTGTTGTTCAGAAGTCAGGTGGATACACAACTGATAGTCCTACTGAATGGAGTGTTAGAATTTGTATTATGGCAAGAAAAAAGCAGCTAAGTAAAGAAAAACGAGTGGCCATCATTACTTTAAGAAATGAAGGTCAGTCAGTCCGAAAAATTGGGAAAACTTTGAAAGTGTCCCCAAGTGCAGTGGCCAAAACCATCAAGCGCTACAAAGAAACTGGCTCACATGAGGACCGCCCCAGGAAAGGAAGACCAAGAGTCACCTCTGCTGCGGAGGATAAGATAATCCGAGTCACCAGCCTCAGAAATCGCAGGTTAACAGCAGCTCAGATTAGAGACCAGGTCAATGCCACACAGAGTTCTAACAGCAGACACATCTCTACAACAACTGTTAAGAGAAGACTGTGTGCAGCAGGCCTTCATGGTAAAATAGCTGCTAGGAAACCACTGCTAAGAACAGGCAACAAGCAGAAGAGACTTGTTTGGGCTAAAGAATACAAGGAATGGACATTGGACCTGTGGAAATCTGTGCTTTGGTCTGATGAGTCCAAATTTGAGATCTTTGGTTCCAACCACCGTGTCTTTGTGCGACGCAGAAAAGATGAACGAATGGACTCTACATGCCTGGTTCCCACGTGAAGAATGGAGGAGGAGGTGTGATGGTGTGGGGGTGCTTTGCTGGTGACACTGTTGGGGATTTATTCAAAATTGAAGGAATACTGAACCAGCATGGTTACCACAGCATCTTGCAGCGGCATGCTATTCCATCCGGTTTGCGTTTAGTTGGAGCATCATTTATTTTTTAACAGGACAATGACCCCAAACACACCTCCAGACTGTGTAAGGGCTATTTGACCAAGAAGGAGAGTGATGGGGTGTTATGCCAGATGACCTGGCCTCCACAGTCACCAGACCTGAACCCAATCGAGATGGTTTGGGGTGAGCTGGACCGCAGAGTGAAGGCAAAAGGGCCAACAAGTGCTAAGCATCTCTGGGAACTCCTTCAAGACTGTTGGAAGACCATTTCAGGTGACTACCTCTTGAAGCTCATCAAGAGAATGCCAAGAGTGTGCAAAGCAGTAATCAAAGCAAAAGGTGGCTACTTTGAAGAACCTAGAATATAAGACATATTTTCAGTTGTTTCACACTTTTTGGTTAAGTATATAATTCCACATGTGTTAATTCATAGTTTTGATGCCTTCAGTGTGAATCTACAATTTTTATAGTCATGAAAATACAGAAAATTCTTGGAATGAGAAGGTGTGTCTAAACTTTTGGTCTGTACTGTATATATATGTAAATTCCAGCCAATCACTGTCAAGGAGTCTTGCCCTACTGCCATATTTGAGATTCGCCACCTATATTATTATTGTTCTCTGGAGTCTCATCAGACCCCAGAGCATAATCAGTGGAGGCCCATGGGAGGTGCAGACAAACTAAAAAACACCTGTCCTCACATCTCCTTCATGTCCAGTCTTCACCGCAGGCTCTTCCAGACTCTTCTCTGATTTCAGGTGCCCTGGGGTCAACAGTGAGGCCCAATCACATTGAGCCCACCGACATCATGATGCTTAAACCTTGTCCAAACGGAAACTTGTTGGTGAACTTCACAATTATTCTCCAAAAAAATATTGCAAAGTTCACCCATCACTATTTGAGACTATGCTCATTCCATGCACTAAGCACCAAGGGCAGGTGGGAGCATTTATCAGTTTTTGCTGAACGAGAGGTAACAGTGTCTGGTTGTAAAGGTGAGCATTAAAGGTGTTTTCCCATCTCCCTGTTTCAGTGACTTTGCCTGCTGTCTCCTCTTCTCACTTCCTGTACCCCCCCTCCCATCTTGCTGAACAGGACACTATGAAGTATCACAATACTAATTATAATTACTAGAAATCTAATATAGATGCTAATCAAATAATATGCACATGCTTCTAGAGAACTGACTCAGTGTTATCTGCTTGTTTACATAGAGAGATAACAGACAGGGTTTTATCAGCAAACTGCAATTAGCTGAACTGATTGTCCTGCCAGCAGAGCTGTACTTAACAGTGAGAGCAGTGAGTGACGTCACTTGTCCTATCACACAGGTCCATGGTTAAGGAAACGCTGTGTAAACAATGGGAGGAATAATTTCACATAGCAGGCAAACAAAGCAGCATTTCTAAAGCAATATATTTAGGAAAAGTCTTCAATTTACATAAGCTACCAGTATAGATAGGATCCTTGAGATGGGAAAACCCCTTTAAACATGGTGAGAATCATAGAAGAGAGAGGAAATAAAAAACACAAAGGCTTATTCCCCATCAGCCAATTAGTACAGTACAAGAATCTGACAGACAGTACAGCCCCATTGATTTTAAAGCCACTGACAGGTAGAACAGCCCCATTGATTTTAATGTTTTTGACAGGCAATACAGTCCCATTGATTTTAATGTTGCTGACAGGCAGTACAGTCCCTTTGATTACTTTAAAACTAACTGACCAATTCCCTGATGTTTTTGTGAAATCAGTGGTACTCAACTTCCTGTAAGAGTGATTAAAATGAACATGGATGAACTGTATAATATCCGTAGAGAAATTAATGGGACCATCCTTGCCAGCGGCATTGAAATAAAGAGGACTATACTGTGTACCATATCCAAATCCAAAGCAGAGACACCACCAAATAGAAGATTGACACCATCTGTAGACAGCTGTTTTGGGATTCTTCTGCCCTCTAAAGATGACGTCAGCCTCATCGGTCATGTAGCGTAATGACACATAGCGTCATAGAGTCATTATACTACATGACCTAAATGACCTTCTGAGGCCCAATCAGTGGTTTGATGTACCTCCAGGGGTAGGCATACCGCATCTTGAGAATCCCTGGTCTAGGCCATTAGACCACTCAAAGTTGATCCATGTGTCCCATTTCAAAATTAACGTAGGATATGTACCAATCCGTCTAGCTATCAACCTTTTCATAAGAAAGTGAAGCCTTACCCTGTGTATTATCTCAGTAACAGACGGAATGGAGTTAGATTTCCATAAATGTGCAATAGACTGTCTAGCAACGGAAAAAGTATGAGACATTACAGTAACCGAGGGAATATCCAACGAATCTAGTGTCAAAGAGAGCAATGCAACCTCTGGCCCCAACTGTATCGGAGTCTGAACTGATTTCAAGATGATAGAGTGTATAGTAGACCTGAATTGATGTATAAGTGGGCATTCCCGCTATACAGTATGTGTAAGAGTGAGCCCACTCCTATTTCACACCGCTAACACCTGTTTGAGGAACCTGGAAGTGCTTTGGAAAGTCTAATGGGTGTAAAATACCACCTGTAAAGAAGTTTTCTGGATATCTCTAAGTGGGCAATACATTTAGAGGTCCACTGAGGCAAGGAGAATACGAAACTCCATTGTTCAATAATGAAGGTTTTGTGTAAGTCACTTTTCCACTGTAGTTGAATAAGGAGACGGGGATCATCCTTCAAAGTTATAATAGCCATATACACACGTGGACAAAATTGTTGGTACCCCTCGTTTAATGAAAGAAAAACCCACAATGGTCACAGAAATAACTTGAAATTGTCAAAAGTAATAAAATATAAAAATTCTATGAAAATGAACAAATGAAAGTCAGACCTGGTACCCTTAACTTAATATTTTGTTGCACAATCTTTTGAGGCAATCACTGCAATCAAAAGATTCCTGTAACTGTCAATGAGACTTCTGCACCTCTCAACAGGTATTTTGGCCCACTCCTCATCAGCAAACTGCTCCAGTTGTTCGGGTTTGAAGGGTGCCTTTTCCAGACGGCATGTTTCAGCTCCTTCCAAAGATGCTAAATAGGATTTAGGTCAGGGCTCATAGAAGGCCACTTCAGAATAGTCCAATGTTTTCCTCTTAGCCATTCTTGGGTGTTTTTAGATGTGTGTTTTGGGTCATTATCCTGTTGCAAGACCTATGACCTGCGACTGAGACCAAGCTTTCTGACACTGGGCAGCACATTTCTCTCTAGAATCCCTTCATAGTCTTGAGATTTCATTGTACCCTGCACAGATTCAAGACACCCTGTGCCAGATGCAGCAAAGCAACCCCAGAAAATAACAGAGCCTCTTCCATGTTTCACAGTAGGGACAGTGTTCTTTTTAAGATATGCTTCATTTTTCCGTCTGTGAACATAGAGCTGATGTGCCTTGCCAAAAATTTCGATTTTTGTCTCATTGGTCCATAGGACATTCTCCCAGAAGATTTGTGTCTTGTCAACATGTAGTTTATATATTCTTACTTTTGTCAGATTCAAGTTATTTCTGTGACCATTGTGGGTTTTTCTTTCATTAAACAAGGAGTACCAACAATTTTGTCCACATGTGTAGCCCCTGGATATCCCCCTTGACAATAAATACATTATTAAAGTAACATTCATAAATGGACACTGGAGCTGTTGATTTAAAATTCAGTGACTGTACCAGATGGCATATTTGGAGGTTATCAGTGGCGTAACGATCGTGGTCGCAGGGGATGCGACCGCAACTAAGCCCGGAGAGGTTTGGGGCCCGCGGTCAGCTGAAAATGGCTAGGGCCCCCGACCACCATGATAGTGGTTGGGGAACCAGGCTATACATGTTAACAGAAAGGGGCCCCATCTTTCCAGTTAATGCCAGCCCAGGTTTTCCCGTTATGTGCCCCAGGACTGGAAATATCGGTGCCGTTAGTTTCGGCACCGATCTCTGCCCACTGTCAACAGGACATTCCTGACAGTCTAGCTGGGTTATGAGGAACGCCACCCCCTGACAGTACTCATCCATAGCCCTGTACTGTCAGAGGGGGCGTTCCTTACCGCCCAGTGATGACGCTGAGCTGTGAGGAATGCCCCCCAGTACAGGGCTATGGATGAATACTGTCAGGGGAGGCATTCCTCACAGCCCAGCTAGACTGTCAGCAACGCCTTTCTGACAGTGGGCAGAGATCGGTGCCAGGGCACATAATGGGAAAGCCGACAGTGCGCTGAATTGATCGCACTGTCGGCTTTCTAGCGGTATATAATACCACATGTGCATGAGGACATGAAAGGTCCTCTTTAAGTTTGTGGTAGTAAGGTGACAAAATGTGAAAAAGTTCAAAGGGTATGAATACTTTTGCAAGCCAATGTAAGGGGGGAGTTATTATTTATAAGAGGGAAACTATTTATAGGGGGGTATAATTGTTAAGTGGGCTTATTTATAACGGGTGCTATTAGTGATAATAGGGACTATTATTTATGAGGGTAACTATTATTTATGAGAGGGCAATTATTAATAAGGGGGGACTATTTATAAGGGAGCAATGTTATTTTTATGGGGTGACTGTTACTGATAAGGGGGAATTATTACAGATAAGGGGGAATATTACATAGGGCACTATTTATCATTTATAAGGATGCTATTACTAATAAAGGTGTAATATTATTCATAAGCAGGGACTATTATTTATAAGGAGGCGCTATAATAACTGATGACTGGGTGCAAAAATCTATTGGGCGGTACAAAGGTGGTCATTTGAATTGTGTGTGGGAAAATGGGGTTTTTTATTACTGTTTTGGGGGCAGAAAGGAGGCGTTATTATAGGGGTTGCCATAGGAAGACAATGGTGTTGTTTGTATATCAGCATTTGGGACCCCACTTTTAATTTTGCCCAGGGCCACACTTTGTCTAAACCATCCTGTCATGCTGCACTGCCACACATGTAGCCACAGCTGCCTAGTGCCTGCCACCACTCAGACAGCCTGCAGCCTTGTCTATCATATTTTGCCCTGCTGCGCTGCCACACATATTGCCACAGCTGCCTAGTTCCTACCACCACTGCCACCACTTAGCCAGACATGTGCTGCGACCATAATATTCCACTATAGCACACTGATGGTGCCACAGTGTTGGTATAAAAAAAAAAAAAAAAAATGATTTCACATCTGCTTCTATCACGGGATAATTTTTGGTGTTTTTATTTATTTTTATAAAAAAAAGCCCCTGTAGCACTTACAAGCCATCAAAACAGGATAATTTTTTGACAAGAACATTGTTTTTTGCAATATAACTACTACATGTTTCTAAAAAAAAATCATGGGCAAGCACCTTTTCCACCCATAAGAGGGTAATGTTTGGAGCATTTTAAATGTTAAATGAGTAAAAGTCAGTGTCAGTGCAGTGTATGGTTAATCTCTGCATTTGTATCCTCTGCTCACCATTTGTTTTTCCATAGATATACTGTACATGTCACATTCACTTTGACATAACTTCGGCTGTCTTTGCCTTAGAGAGCTAGAAATTGGAAAGATAAGTTCCTAAAAGCCTTAAGAGTGTTCTACATTATGTTTTAAGCCAATTTAAGGTTTGATTTGTACCAAACTTACATGACCAGAAAAGAATCTTGGGACCAAACCACCCGAATCCAAAACAATTCTTGAGAATTTCACCCATCTTTAGTTCTAATTGACAGGACCCCATGGATAAACGTACTGAATGCACTCTCAGGATATGCTGTTCTGTGGTAGCTCAGTGTTCTGTTGGGGTTACTGCTAATGAAATAGCTAAAAATCTGCGCAATTACAGAATCTGCGCAGTTACAGAAGGATATAGAATCTGGAGAAAACTATATTAACTTGCATAGATTTCTCTATTGTTCCCTGGTACAGATTTCCGACTAGCTGCAAGTCCTAGGGAACTCTTTCAAGTTGATAGTAGTATAATGTTGTATCGTGTTAGCCATTGAAAGTAGTGGAAGAGTGAAGAAATCAGGCGATACCTTTTAAAAGATATCCCCTGATTTCTTCACTCTTCTACTAGGGAACTCTGTCTTGGAATACCAGCAGAAACACGTGCTGCAAGAAGTTCCAGTCCTCAAACAGGGATCAGGCATCTATTTTCCAGTTTTCCTTCCAAAACCTTTGAAGGACTGTAGAATGATAATCTATCTAAGATATCTCAACAGCCACAGCCAGAAGAGAATATTTTGTATGGAGACAATAAGGTCCATGATCAACATTCTTCAGCCAGGCAACTTTCTAGCCACCTTGATTCTGTGCATATATTTCTTCCTGACAAAAGATACATTAGGACAGTTTATAAAGGGATCAAGAAGACATCTACGATTCACTGCTATTCCTTTTGGGATCTCCTCGGTCCCCCCACATCTTCACAAAGGTGTTTCATTTATAGCCACAGCCCTCAGAAACCAGAGACTTTCTGTGCTTCCTTATCTAGACAACTGTCTAAATTCCTGGGGTTCATCTTAGATTCCAGACTTGTGACGATTTCCTTATCCCCGGTCAGAAAGGAAAGGATAATATTACAGCATCGCAGTGGACACTGCTTAAATTGTTTTATTTTATTGTGTTGGTGCCACTGTGTTATGTATTTTATATTGAATTGTACTGTTTTATATGTGTTTGCCCCTTTAATTGTAATGTTCAGTAGCTTTCCGTATGTTTCATGTTCCCCTTATTGGAACCTTCCACTTTGTTTGTCTACCCCTCTGAATTAGAGAACTTGCTCCATCCCTGGCCATTCACTGGCCACTGGGTAAGGGGTGGAGACTGGAAGTGTCCAAGGACTATTAGTTCAGTAGTGTGATAACAGCAAGAGTTATTAGTTACCACAGTAAAGTTAAATCTTGGTTCACCTGCACCAATACCTTCTGAGTTGTTCCTGCACTTACCATCAGGGCCCTTCCAAACACCATCACCTGGCTCATGGTAAGAGAGAACCCGTCTCCAACTGGAAGAATCTCAGGGGGAAAACTACCACCACCATCAGGTATCTCACAGACCCCCTCGCTAGTGTCCTGGTCTAGGAGGTGAGCTTTTAGTGTCTTTGGCCTATCCATGGTATCACCACCACAACTACTACTCCCATCCTCCGGTTCCTTTCACTGGGTCGTGCCCATAATGAAAGTATTTGTCTGTTCCTTATCAGATAATGATCCAGACAGGAATGAAGGTGCTAAGTCTCATGTCAGCAGCCTCAGAGGCAGTTCCTTGGGCCCTGTGGCATCTTTGTCCCCTCCAGAAGGAGGTCCTTGAAGTCTGGAATCACAGCCCAAAGAGACTGGACAAGAAATTATCCCAGTCTCTGAAAATTGGAAGTCCATGGTTCAAACTTATTGAATCCTGTTAACCACAGACGTATACCTCTTAGGGTGCCACCTAGATGAAGTTCAAGCTGCCATACATCTTTTCTCCAGTTTCCATGATATCAATGGTATAAATTGATGAAAACTCATTCAGATGAGTCATGGGACCTACTGGAGACTCGACCCAATTCAGAACCTGGTGTCTCAGGGCTCTCAACTCTGCCCAGATCTGAAAACTTTCAACTTGACAGCCTGGAGGTTGACAAATCCTTATTACAGTCTAGAGGACTTCCTGGGACAGTCCCGAAAACACACACTCTCTATCCATTGCTAAGTCCACCAATAGGAGTTATGCCAGAATATGTAATATCTTTGCTACTTGGTCCAATAAGGATGTTAGTAGCTCTGATCCATAAATCAGTACATATTCTGGATTTTCTGAAGGATGGTCTAGATAAAGGCTTTAGCTCTTCTACTCAAAAGGTGAAGATAGCCACCGTAACTGCTTTTCTGGGGAGACAGCTATCCCAGAATCCTCTGGTAAAAAGGTTCCTGAAATGTTCCACAAGAATAAGACCTTCTGTCTCCAGTCCTATTCCTGAGTGGGATTTATCTACAGTTTTGAAGGAATTATGTGACCCTGCTTTTGAGCTTCAGGCTCTCTCTGTTTGCAACCTTATATCAGTTTCTTTCCAGACAGAGTTCAACTGAAATATCTTCCTGGATTTTTTCCTAAAATTCCATCTCAAGCTAACATGAACCAGATCATATTTCTTTTGGTGTTCTATCCTAATGCTTCCAAATTCTTGAGGAATATAGGTACTTTCTCTGGATCTCTCCAGATGTCTAAGAATTTACTTAGATAGGTCCTTAAGTTTTAGGAAGTTTGACAATTTCCTAGTTGTTTTCACTGGAAAAAATAGGGGGCTTAAGGCCTCCAAATCCACCTTAGCTATATGGATTAAGAAAGCAATCAAGCTTTCTTTTGTTTTTCCAAGGGTTGATCCCTCCTGAATCTGTTAAGACCATTTCCACTTCCTAGGCTGGAAGTCATTTTGTTCCAATTAGAATTACTATGCTGCTGTTAGGACTAAATAAAAACACATTAACAATATAAACCAACACTTCCAGGCTGCGGTCTCCAGTGCTTTCACTTATAAGCAAGCAAATTCATTAATTATGGGCCATTTATGGTAACAGTGTGGTGAAACTGTGTGGCCAGTAATGAGAAGTAGCTCATAGTTAGTCAGTGTTTCACTTACTATGTGGAAGCACTGGCAGCATGGAGTACGGCTACTTTGCACCCAGGAACACATCCAAAGAGTGCTGCAACTATTTACTGTGCTTAACACATTACAAAGGGCTACATCTGTATACATATTTCACATGCATGTACATACTGTATGTATATTAAGCACATATACTCACATTAACCCTTTAATGCTCTGCACCATACTATTTGTGATGAACAGACCCTCAGTTATATATCTGTCTTTGAAATGTATCATTCCTGATTCATAGTAATCATATCTACTTATAGGAATGCCATGTTTAAGTTGTGTTTACATTGGTGGTCCCTGCCTTCAGTGGTGTTGTGTGCATACCATGGGGGATGGTCTTTCTAGCCAGCCAGTTTTTATTACCCCCTGGACAGCAGATGCCATGGGGGAGGAAGGGCGAGCCCTGCGGCCTTTCCCGCCTTGATCTTTCTCAGTTGCTTTCTCACCTGGGCACTTGTGAAAATCAGACTGTAGCCAGATGATGACTGATTGCTTGATTTACTGGTCTGGTGAGAACAGCTGGAGGTGAGGTCAGTGTGGGAGAGGGGGTTGAATGACATGCTGTGGTGGGAGGAGCTGGTGTGTGATCAAATCTATTGAAGAATAGATTTAGTTCGTTAAGCAAATTAACATATCCTTCTATCTGGGCGACAGGCTGTCTATGACCAGATATTGACTTAAGACCCTTCCAGACATCACTAATGTGTTTTCTTTTCATTTGCTCCTCCATTTTTCCTTACAATCGGCTTTTTCCTCCCAGATTTGACGCCTCAGCTCTTTCTGCACATCAGTCAGCCCTTCCTTGTCTCCTGCCCTAAACACCATTTTCTCCTTGAGAAGAGCTTTTATATCAGAATTAATCCATGGTTTGCTGTTAGAGAAACACCTCACCACTTTTTCGGGTACCGTGGTATCCACACAAAAATGTATGCAGTCCGTTATGCAGTGTGTGAGACCTTCCATGTCCTCCCCATAAGAATCCTGCAACTCTTGCCATGTGGTTGTGTCAAAACAGTCCCTCAGAGCCTCATCACTCTCCTCGGACCATATCCTCACTGTGCAGGTGACAGATGGTTCTCTACGTACAAGTGACTTGTACACAGGTCGAAGATGCACCAGGTTGTGATCCGATCTTCCCAGGGGCGGTAGGGCTGATGAGTTATATGCCTCCCTTGTATTGGCAAAGAACAAGTCCAATATTTTGTTGTCTCTTGTGTGTCAGGTTACATAATGTGTGAAACTGGGCAGTGTGGATGATGGAGAGACATGGTTGAAGTCTCCAGACGCAAGAAGGAGGGCCTGGGGGTGTAGCGACTGCAGCTGGCTCACCGTGGCTTGTAAGACCTCACAGGCAGCCTCAGCTTTTGCAGAGGGGGGGACATATGCAGCTATCATGATGACATGCAATAGTTCCCTCGGTAAATAGAAAGGTCTCATGCTCACAGCTAATAGTTCAATGTTCTTACAGCAAGTTTGGTCCTTAATCACAATGTGCCTAGGGTTACACCATCTATCATTCACAAATATCGGCAGCCCTCCTCCTTTTCTCTTACAGCTCTCCCTCGTCCTGTCCGCCCGAAGGAGTTTAAAGCCATCCAAGGAAAAAAGAGTGTCCGGAGTAACTTCGGTAAGCCAAGTCTCTGTCAACAGCATTATGCTGCCCTCCCGAAACTCCTGATGATGCCTGATCAGCGCTGCCAGTTCGTCCATCTTATTCGCAAGAGATCTCACATTGCCCATAATGATGAAGGGGAGATCAGGTCTATAACATCTCCTCCTAGTCCTCCACAGGACTCCATCTCTACACCCTCTCCTCCTCTTCTTCCTAAGTTCCTGGGGGATGTCTGGTCTAGTAGCCTGCAGCCGTGCTGTATCCCTAAGCTGCAGCATTTCCTCTCTGGAGTAGACAATAGAATCCTGGCCACATGCAGGATCTCCTGACACAATAGTTCCCAGTGAAAACACAATAAAAAGTATTACAAAGATCCAAGACCAAGTTCTCATGTGAATCTTCATAGTGCAATGTCCCTTAAGTAGAGTAATAAGACAAAAAAAGACAGGAAAAAAAACAGAAAGCTCAAGGTGATCAGGAGCTGCTGTAACAGCCTGCCACTCCAGCGGCGCCATCTTGAAGAAAAAAATAAACAATAAACAAAACTAAAATATCAGGTATTCCTATGTAAAAATAATGTTAATTATCTCACACATTGAATGCCATAAAAAAAAGGTACTACAGTGTGCAATTTAATGTGTTTTGGTCACTTCCTATCCCCGAATTAAAAAGTTGTACATACCTAAAAATGGTAACAATAAAAACTAAAACTTGTCCTGTAAAAACAGAGCTGTAACATAACTCCATCAATAAAACAGTAAAAGTTATAGATGTCAGAATTCATGCCCCCAGGCAAATCGTTCATTTTAAAAAAATATTGCATTTTATTTAGTAAAAGCGGTAAGATGTAATAAAACTAATATAATTATGGCATTGCTGACGAAGCCATTTTGGCGAAACGCGCGTTGGGGTGCTTTTTTCCTCGTGGTGCAGTGAGGTTCTTTCTTCATCTTTTATATCATGGGATGTCATTTTGGTCTGTTGGTTATACATTATTGTGGTGACTGCTCACCTTTTCCCTTCTTTTTTACATTATCATTGGGCAATTTGTGCTTCATAATTGGGGAATCTCTTCCCTTTTCTTCCTCTTTTGGCATTAAGATACATTTGGTTATTTAATGTACTGCAGCAGTGTCTGGGCTTTATAGTTCCCACTTTATGTTAGATATATATGATTTGACTAAAATTGATTATTCTTTTATGCATTTTCTATGTTATTATATTGTACCTCCTCTACCACGTGTATAACATCTTAGTGGATATACTGTCTATTTACCCCTATTATTTAATTGTTTGTATTATTTGTATTCAATAAATTGTATATTTTTATATAATTTAGTTGTGTAGAATTTTTTTTTATAAAAAAAGGTTTTTATTAGTGTCAAAACACATAAAAAGGATCATATTCAGCATTTTGTTACCAGTATAAAGTTGCTGGCCATTTATAAATAGTATTGACAATAATTAAATCACTCTGAGCTATTTGGATAGGTGACGCAGCTTCTGCCTCCACGTTCTTATGCCGTTGATCCTGCAACAATGTCCGCCTCTTCCTCCACTGTCTCATCTGCCTCCACTGCAGGAACAATTCCCAGTGCTCCTACAGCATACCACATGTACAGGGCACAGCGGTATCACGCTGTTCTACACCTCGTTTGCCTGGGCGAACGAAGTCACACAGGGGAGGAACTGCTCCGTGTCCTCAATCAAGAAATTGAATCCTGGCTTTCTCCAAGAGAACTTAAAATCATAACAATGGTGACCGACAATGGGAAGAACATGGTGTCGGCCCTGTTCATTCTGGTTGTCAAGCATTTCCTTAAGTGTTCCACCCATCTGCAAGACATCCTAAAAATGTCAAGGAAACTTTACATGCACTTCAGCCACTTGTACACCGCCAAGCACACCCTCCTTGAGCTGCAGCGGCAGAGCGGCCTCCCACAACATAGGCTGATATGCGATGTTTCCACCCGTTGGAATTCAACCCTCCATATGTTGGATCGACTATATGAACAGAGAAAAGCCATACACGATTTCTTGATGATCCAAGCAGACAGAGGTACTCCCTTGTGTAACTTTAACGTTAGCCAGTGGCAGCTCATGCGTGACACCTGCCGTACGTTTGTTAGTTGCCTTTGAGGAGGCCACTTTGTTAGTCAGTCGCCAGGACTACGGGATGAACAACGTCATTCCACTGATTCACATCCTGGAAAAGATGCTTATCAATCTGGCTGGTCAGGGGACTGGAGATGTGGCGTCTACATCTCCAGGCCACATGAGCCCTGTGGAGGCTGAACTGGAGGAGGAGGAGGACATTGGAGCACAAACAATGTGTAGTCAAATGGGTGGAGAGGAGCAGCAGGAGCAACCAGAACAGCCAGAGAGAGATGAGGAGGATGAGGCACATGACCCAGACACACCGTGGCAGTATGCAGTGGAGATTGATGCAGGGAGTCCCTTGGAGTCACTTGCACAAATGGTCTGATGCATGCTGACTTCCTTGCGCAGTGACAGCTGAATTGTCACCATTCGGCAGAGGGATGACTACTGGCTCTCCACCATGTTAGAACCTCGCTACCGGGGAAAAATGGGGGCCTTTTTTACACCTGAGAGGGAGGACAAACTGAACTACTATAGAGACATGCTATGTAGCAAGTTGGCCGCTGCCTATCTGCGCTATCGTCCACCCTCTTGCATGTCCGACCGGGGGGCTCTGAGCGCTCAACTTGCACTGGCATGGCAGCTGTGGGAGGGGGGTGGGGGTGGCAGGAGCAGTATCAGCTCCATCAACAACAGCCTGAGCCTAGACTTACCGTTGAGCAGCTTTCTTCAGCCGCATAATGAAGAAGCTGCTCATCAGCAGCTAGACACAGAGCAGAAGTTGAACCAGCAGGTGATGGCATACTTAGAGTGAACCCTTCCACCCGTCATTGATGATCCGCTGGACTACTGGGCAGCCAAACTGGATTTGTGGCTGCAACTGGCTGAGTTTGCCCTGGAAAAGCTGTCCTGTCCGGCCAGTAGTGTGACATCAGAGCGGGTGTTTAGTGCAGCGGGGGCCATAGTTACCCCAAGGAGAGACTGACCTTTGTGAAGGTGAATCAGGCATGGATCAGCCAGGATTTCCACCCACCAATGCCTGATGCAGCAGATTAAATGATCCATGCTGCCTCACCACACTCTGTCACTGGGTGACTGTATGGCCTCCGAAGGCTGTTGCTACCTACACATTATATCACCTTGACACTCTGTGGCCTACTCACGCTGCTGCCACCTCCGCACTCTGCCACTGGATGACTGTATGGCCTCCTCACGCTCCTGCCACCTCCTCACTCTGTCGCTGGGTTACTATATGGCCTCCTCATGGCGCAATCTGGGTCACTGTATGCCCTCCTCATGTTGCTGCCACTGGGTCACTGTATTCCCTGCTCATGTTGCTGCCACTGGGTCACTGTATGCCCTCCTCATGTTGCTGCCACTTGGTCACTGTATGGCCTCCTCATACCACTGCCACTGGGTCACTGTATGGCCTCCTCATGCTACTACCACTGGGTCACTGTATGCCCTCCTCATGTTGCTGCCACTTGGTCACTGTATGGCCTCCTCATGTTGCTGCCACTGGGTCATTGTATGGCCTCCTCGTGTTGCTGCCACTTGGTCTCTGTATGGCCTCCTCATACCGCTGCCACTGGGTCACTGCATGGCCTCCTCATGCCACTGCCACTGGGTCACTGTATGTCCTCTTCATGTTGCTGCCACTTGGTCACTGTATGGCCTCCTCATGTTGCTGCCACTTGGTCACTGTATGGCCTCCTCATACCGCTGCCACTGGGTCACTATATGGCCTCCTCATGTTGCTGCCTCTTGGTCACTGTATGGCCTCCTCATAGCATTGCCACTGGGTCACTGTATGCCCTCCTCATGTTGATGCCACTGGGTCACTGTATGCCCTCCTCATGCCACTGCCACGAGGTCACTGTATGCCCTCCTCAAGCTGTTTCCACTGGGTCATTGTATGCCCTCCTCATGCCGCTGCCAATGGGTTACTGTATGGCCTCCTCATGCCACAGCCACTGTGTCACTGTATGCCCTCCTCATGTTGCTTCCACTTGGTCACTGTATGGCCTCCTAATACCACTGCCACTGGGTCACTGTATGGCCTCCTCATGTTGCTGCCACTGGGTCACTGTATGCCCTCCTCATGCCGCAGCCACCGGGTCACTGTATGGCCTCCTCATACCGCGGCCAACGGATCACTGTATGGCCTCCTCATGCCACAGCCACTGGGTCACTGTATGCCCTCCTCATGCCACTGCCACGGGGTCACTGTATGCCCTCCTCAAGCTGTTTCCACTGGGTCATTGTATGCCCTCCTCATGCCGCTGCCAATGGGTTACTGTATGGCCTCCTCATGCCACAGCCACTGTGTCACTGTATGCCCTCCTCATGTTGCTTCCACTTGGTCACTGTATGGCCTCCTAATACCACTGCCACTGGGTCACTGTATGGCCTCCTCATGTTGCTGCCACTGGGTCACTGTTTGCCCTCCTCATGCCGCTGCCACCGGGTCACTGTATGGCCTCCTCATACCACGGCCAACGGATCACTGTATGGCCTCCTCATGCCACAGCCACTGGGTCACTGTATGCTCTCCTCATGTTGATGCCACTGGGTCACTGTATGCCCTCCTCATGCCACTGCCACCGGGTCACTGTATGCCCTCCTCAAGCCGTTTCCTCTGGGTCACTGTATGCCCTCCTCATGCCGCTGCCACCGGGTCACTGTATGGCCTACTCATATTGCTGCCACTGGGTCACTTTATGCCCTCCTCATGCCGCTGTCACGTGGTCACTGTATGGCCTCCTCAAGCTGTTTCCACTAGGTCACTGTATGCCCTCCTCATGCCGCTGCAAACGGGTCACTGTATGGCCTCCTCATGCCACAGCCACTGGGTCACTGTATGCCCTCCTCATGTTGCTTCCACTTGGTCACTGTATGGCCTCCTAATACCGCTGCCACTGGGTCACTGTATGGCCTCCTCATGTTGCTGCCACTGGGTCACTGTATGCCCTCCACATGACACTGCCACCGGGTCACTGTATGGCCTCCTCGTGCCTTTTCCACTGGGTCACTGTATGGCCTCCTCATGCCGCTGCCACTGGGTCACTGTATGTCCTCCTCATGCCTTTTCCACTGGGTCACTGTATGGCCTCCTCATGCCGCTGCCACTGGGTCACTGTCTGGCCTCCTCATGCTGCTGCCACCTCCACATTATGTCGCCTTGCCACTCTGTGGTTTCCTGATGCTGCTGCCAACTCCACATTATGTTGCCTTGCCACTCTGTAGAGATATATGTGGAATCAACAGACGACGTTGTAAAAGGAGTGCGCTCTTTCACTACAGTAGGATGTTGGGTCTCTGCATGGTTCTTTCTAGCTGGCACTAACATGGACCTGTAAAGCTGGGTTCACACTTGAGTTAGATGGTCAGTTTTGGCCCCGTAACTGTCCAAATAAGTGAAGTGTGCATTGATTCTAAGAGCGATGCCTGTTATGTGCGTGTCATTCGGACTCACAGTATTGTTTGACTACCACAGTGGGCTCCGTATGCGTGCTACTACAAGGCACAGTGTTCTACAGCACTATACAGGCTCTCTGAAGCTAGGAAATAGGTGTTTTTTTTTACATTAAGGATTTTATTAAATTTTTGCATATAAACAGGAATAAAACATTTCAAACAACATTATGAAGCGGGAAGCACATGGGCGGGGAAGGGAGGGAGGGGATGAAGATAGGGGTTGAGAAGTGACAAATGGAGCAAATTAGAGGGAAATAACATGAGCTCTGTTGAAGCAGGGCCGAACAAAGAATTCACTTTTCATATTGACAGAGTTAGAAAGTACAAACAACAAAATGATCAAGGAAGTTCATGGATGGGGAAGGGAGGGAGGCTAGGGGATAGGAAAAGAGGAGAGATTAATGGAGTAGAATAGGGGGAATAACATAGGCTCTGTCACAGCAGAGCCGAGCACAGAATTCAATAAATTGCAGGGTAAAATCAAAACAAAACTACATTATTATAACAAAAGATTGGAAGAGGTTGGGGGGGAGGGTCCCTGTTGGTGGGATATAGAGGGGAAGGCAGACTGAAATTCATTAGCGTGGTAAAAATGATTCCAAAGGAGCCACGTTTGTTGATGGTTGATGGGTCCTGTCATCCTGTCGCAGCTCCGCCAGCATATTTTCCATACTATGAATGAGCAAAATCTCCTTAAGCCAGGACGCCAGAGAGGGGGGCGTCTGAGACTTACATAGTCTAGGAATCACAGACCTTGCGGCCACGAGCATGAAGCCTATCAATTTGCGGGTGTGTTTCTCATATTTACACGGGAAGATGGAAAGAAGAAGGTGGGCTGGGTCATCGTCTAGAGCAGGGGTCAGAAACCCCTGCCACGCTTGCCAAGAGTGGCACGCGAGGCTTATTTCCCTGGCATGGCAGCGGAGTCCTCACCCAGCAGTTTCGATCGGACCAAACACGGCTGAAACGAAACTGCTATTATTATACTGTGGGGTCTCTTCAGACACCCGAGTATAATAAGCGGAGCCCCCGGAGAGGTGATCAAACATAAAAAAACAATGTTAACTCACCTTCCCTGGATCCGCAGCGGCTCTGCGCTCTTAGGGCACTTCTGCCTGACGTAAGAGACCGCTGACAGGGCCTCAGGGGTCACGTCCGATGTCATTACGCATAATGATGTGACGTAACCCCTGAGACCCAATCAGCGGTTGCTGACGTCAGGGAGAAGCGCCCACACAGCGGCTGCGGAGCGTGGAAAAAGTGAGTAAGAGTGTGTTAAAAAATGTCCGGCGCAGCTGTTTCCCTCCCGGCGTGGTGCACACAAGCTGGAGGGAAACTGATGCCAGGACGGATCCCATAGTATTCTATGGGATCGGTGCTGGCACAAGAGGCATCATTTCTGGCGCTGGATCTGTGCCTCAGCTGGATGGAAAAACGTTACCTGCAGCGTTTTTCCATCCGGCTTCCTTAAAATTTCATTAGCGCCGGGTGCTGCCTGAAGATGGATGTGGCAGCATCACCCGGCATCTGCACAGTCTATGTACAGTAGTGAAGCCGGTAATTGCCGGCTTCACTACTGTACCTGAGTGAATTGCTCAGGATTGGTTAAGGCTATAAAGAAACACTTGGATTCATTTTAAAGATGAGAATCTCCTCTTTAAAATGATACCAAGATCACCATGATCATCCTTAAACATCCTGAGCGATTCGCTGGTGAAAACGATGTTCGGCATTGAAATCCCAATGCAGATCTCAATTCCCAACATTGTTTTAACAGTGAATCGCTCTGAATGTGTAAGGTCAATCATGGAGATCTTGGTATCGTTTTAAATTTGAGATTCTTATCTTTAAAATGAATCCAGTTGCATCTTTTTGGCCCTAACAGATCCTTAGAAATGGGGCTCTAAAAGTGTCACCCCCCTCCTGCCTCAGGCAGCATCTTAGAGCTAAGGAAGGAGGGAGAGGAGGAGCTGCAGAGACAATGATAACTCATCATTGTCTGTGCATAAGATGCAGATGACGGGGGGTTAGCAGAGACTTCTGTCCATGTTATCCCCCCTCCTATCAATCAGAGAGCATACTGTACTTTTGCCCTCTGATAGTCACATAGAGGGATAATGTAATACCCCTCTGAGCCTAATCGCATAACCAGGAAGTTATTAGCGCTGTGACCCAGACTTTTACCATTGTCCAGGTCGCAGCTCCAGAAGTGTCGCACCAAACACTTACACAACACATGCACAAAGTCACCAATAAAGTTTACATTTTTTCACTGTCCCTGTCCTGTCCATACCTGATCTTTATAGAGTAAAATACGCCGCCCGCCTCTCTAGCGATATCTGTTACACGCTAAAATAATAGTAATAGCAATTATCACTAGTATTATCACCATAATACCGTGTGCAGGGGCCGCTATGTGACATAATACCATGTGCAGGGGTTATCAGACTTACAATTATTGACCGGCACTCCGAGTACCTCAACTTTGATTTTTTTAATCGAAATCGGCACGCCGAACAAAAAAGGTTGCCTACCCCTGGTCTAGAGAAATGCCTGTAACTGTCTTAATTATACGACGGATTTCTGACCAGAAGAGGCGTAAGAGTGTGCATTCCCACCAGACGTGCTTCATCGTGCTCCGGCCAGAGTTACATCTCCAGCATCGATCTGAGGTGGAGGGATACATCTCATGGAGAACAGACGGGACTCTGTACCATCGGGAGAGTATCTTATAGTTAGTCTCCTGTGCCTTGCAGGAGATAGAGAATTTGTGGCACGCCTGGAATGCCGATGACCACACATCTGACACGAACGAGACCCCCAGCTCCCTCTCCCATCCACCTGCATAAGCAGGTAGGGAGTCAGTAGCGGTCTCCCGTAGTATGCCATAGATGAGCGAGATTGTGTGAGCTGAGGTATGGGGAGAGAGGCATATGAGAGAGCAATAGCTCTCTGTGCAGATTGTGCGTTATCTTAAGAGTTGCATATAGGTGAGATAGCTGGGCATATTGCCAATGGGATACAGCAGTATCAGGGTCTGACCCAGGGGGGGGGGTCAGCTCTTGGCGGGAGAGGAGAGATGTCGTGTTCGTGACTTGGTGGAATCGAAGGATCGGTTGGCCCCTGGTATAGGATAAAAAGGAGGAGTGGAGCGGAGCAGGAAAATCCGGGTTGCTCGAAACAGGTGTCATAGGTCCATCGTTTAGGAACAGTCCACGCACAGCACCATAGTTTTGGCACGATCCAAGAACCTGACGCGTGACGTATGGCAGTGTATGGGCAGAGCTATCTGTCCAGTAGCGCTTATTAAGCCACGGGAGGGCAGTAAGAGGAAGTGAACTCAAGGAGCCCTCCAAGGCGACCCAGAGTTTAGAGCGCTCCAAGTGATGCCAATCCAAGATACGCGAAGTGACTGCAGCCAGGAAGTAGTTAGAGCAATCCGGTACCGCCAGTCCACCGCACTCTTTGGGTTTGGTCAAGATGCTTCTTGCAATTCTCGGTGGCTTGGATGCCAATATGAATTTAGTAAATGTTTTCTGGATAGTTGTAAAGAAATGTTTGGGTAACAATATAAGGGCAGTCTGGAATAGATAGAGTAGTCTGGAGAGGACTTTCATTTTTAGCAAATTAATGCGTCCCAGCCAAGAGAAGCCTTTGGTGTCCCAGCGTTTCAGATCTGTCTGCAAGGTACGCAGGATCGGAAGGAAATTAAGCGTATAGGAATCAGTAAGATTACTAGGGAGCTGAACCCCCAAGTATTTAATCGCTTTCTGGGACCATGTAAAGGAAAAGGAGGTGCGGAAACCACGAAGTTGCGACTCTGGCAGGGAGACATTAAGAGCGGTGCATTTGGACAGGTTGAGTTTGTAGTTGCTATAGTAGCTGTAGGAGTTGATTACTCGAAGGAGAGATGGGATAGTTGTGAGCGGCTGAGTAATGAAGAGCAGGACATAATCTGCGAATGCTGAGATCTTAAGATGTAGATTGCGGACTCTGAGGCCCTGGATGTCTGGGTTATCCCTAATTGCTACAAGTAGATGTTCCATCACCAAGGCATAAAGCATAGGTGAGAGAGGACAACCTTGGCGGGTGCCATTGCGGATAGTAAGAGGTGAAGAAAGCGCGCCGTTAACTCGTACCTGTGCCCGCGGAGAGTTATAAAGGGAGCGTATACGGGTAAGCATCCTGGGCCCCAAGCCTATCTGCGAGAGAGTAGCTTCCAGGAAGCCCCAATCAACCCCATCAAAGGCCTTCTCCGCATCCAAAGAGAGAAGCATCATAGGGATTCGTGAACTCTTTGCATGATGGATCGCCGAGAAGGCCTTCAACGTGTTGTCCCGTGCCTCTCTATGTGGGATAAAGCCAACTTGATCATAATGTACTAATTTTTCCATATACTGACTCAGTCTATTAGCTATCAGTTTGGCATAGAATTCGGTGTTAGTATTGATCAAGGATATCAGTCTATAACTAGGGCAGAGCAGGTGGTCCTTACCCTCCTTGGGTATAACCGTAATATGTGCGTGAAAAAAGGAGGGGGGAAAGTGAGTGTCAGGCGAGATAGAGTTAAAGGATTTCAGTAGAAGGGGTGCAAGATCAGGCTATAAAGTCTTGAAGAACCGAGCTGTGAACCCGTCCGGTCCCGGGCTTTTACCCGCTAGTAAGCCCGAGATCCCCAGCTCCATCTCCTGGGCGGAAAAAGATGACTCCAGTAGGTTGGACTCTTCGGGTTTAAGAGAAGGGAGGGCTGTTTGCGCAATATATTGAGGGAGTGTAAGGAGGGGGTCAGGCGTTCGATAGGTGGTGTGTGGCTGAGGAAGGTTATAAAGGGACTCATAATATCCTCGGAACGCCACAGCAATATCTGCAGTTAAGTGAGTTGTGGCTCCCGATGGGTTCTTAATGGCCATTACATGAGAGGTAGCCTAACGCTCTCTTACAGCGCGGGCCAGTAGACGACCCACATTGTTACCCCATTCATAAAACGTGCGTCTGCCCAATTGGCGAAGTCGCTGTTGCTTGTGTTCCATCAAGGACTTGATCTCCTGACGCGTAGCCGTCAGCGCAGCCAGGGTAAATTGCTGTAGGGATAGTTTATGTTGTGCCTCAAGGGCAGCTAAGTCTCGGAGGAGTGACTGGAACTTAAGCCCCGAGTCCTTCTTAATTCTAGCCCCATGTTTCATCAGCACTCCACAAAGCACACATTTTAAGGCTTCCCATTGAACCGGTGGTAAGGTGGAGTCATGGGCATGGTCTGTCACAAAATTGAAGATAGTAAGTTTGAGGTCAGCCACACATGAAGCATCAAGCAAGAGCGACTCATTCAGTCTCCAGGAGTGTGGGCAAGATCCCGGAGGCAACATACGTATGGTGCATGTGATTGGAGAGTGGTCAGAGGGGAATGCTGTACCAATCCCGGCCGCGGTCACTTGTGGCAAGATAGCGTGTGATATAAGGATATAGTCAATTCTACTATATGTGTTATGAGCATAGGAGTAGTAGGAGAAGTCTCTATCGGTCGGATGAAGGACCTGCCAGACATTGCACAACTACATGGAGTGCAAGAGCTTCCGGAACTTGTTTAAGGCGCTGTAGGAGATATGGGACCTACCTTCAGAGGTATCTAGTAAAGGGTTCAAAGGGAGATTGAAGTCTCCACACAGAATGAGATGACCTTTGCCAAAAGATTGGAGGGTATTCAGGGCTGAGACAAGGAAAGGGATCTGGGCAGTGTTAGGTGCATATAGGTTGGCTACTGTGTACACTGATCCATATATTTCACATATGAGATAAATGTAAATAGGTGTTTTTTAGCGATATTCGGCACGAAGTAATTCGGATCAAAGCAAATTTTTTTGGAACTTTGAATCGAACCTTTGAGAAATTCACTCATCTCTAATACTTATAGTTGAAAGAAGATGTCTGGTAGAGGAGGAAGCCCATCGCAGACCATGTGTTTCAGTGTCAGTGTCACAGTTTTAAGCTAACTTCCACATACTGTAGCATGGCTATATAGCTGATCTTTACAGAGTATGTTCTTAAAAAAAACAGAATAAGAAAAGTTTTAAACTCTTAATGACACAGCAAGTTTGGAATGTGGCTTTTTTCAGGATTCTATTGCTGTATTCTGAAAAACATAACTTTTTAAAGTTTTTTTATTAATTTATCAATTTGTGAAATAGTTTTTTTTTTCTTTCTGGGGGATGTGAAAAAATCTAAATCAGAAAGATATGTGTAGTCCTAAATTTCAAAATTAGTTAATATGATTTGAATTACAAAGCTTTATGACACTATTCTGCTGCATTTTATGTTATAAATGTATCTTTTTTTACTATTTTATTTTTTGTATTTTCCACATGAAGTGCAAGTCAATACTTTTTTTTGCCACTTGGTGGCACTCTAACACAACATCATCATTATTCTGTGAGAATAATAAAACTAGAAAAAACTTAAAGGTTTTCCAGGATTGAAGGCTTTCATAATTAATTCCTCATTCCATTAATCATTCCAAAATCTAATTTTAACACATTTTAAAGTGATAGAATTTAAATGTTATTCTCGTTTTTAATAATTTCAGCAATAACCTTTCTTTTTTGGTAGAGTTTTATTTTCATTGATCAAAAAATTTTAAAAGGGGTTTTCCAAACTTTTCAGTTAAAAGGTTTTCTTAAAATAGGCCACTAATCTATGATCAATGATGGTCCTCTCTCTTGAACCTTCCCTTCACAGATCAGCAGAACACTGATTTATCCAGTCATAGTGATTATAATAATAATAATACATTTTATTTATATAGCACCAACATATTCCGCAGCACTGTACAATTTGTAGGATTCAAGTACAGTCAAAAAAGATACATTACAGAGAAATAGTCAATTCACACAATGGGACTGAGGGCCCTGCTCGCAAGAGCTTACGATCTATGATGTAAAAGGTGACACAAGAGGTAGCAGGGGTGGCATAGGCGGTAGCATTGCTTATATATGTGTGTGTGTATATATGGAAACTTTTTGTATAGAAATGTTTAGGCCACATTCCCTATTTTCAGGCTATGCCCCTTACAAACCCTCTGCATACAAACTGTACTGAACATGCAGCATACACCGACACTTAGAACTTAGTTTGTCCACTCCTCCATAAAATGTAATGTGACATACCTACTACTAGCAAATAATTGAAGTCAATGGAGCTGTGATCGTCCCCATACAGTTCATCTATGTAGGGGCCACCTATTGGCCCATCTCTGATCAAATAATTATGGCTAAGGATAGGCCATGAATTAAAATTTCCTAGCCAACCCTTTTAATAATTACAGTGCATCTGACACCCTCAGGGATTAGATTAAGACTAGAATCCATGGTTAAGAATTGGATAATTTCCAGCATTTATTGTTGAAGGGTAGGTGGGGGTCATATACCGTGTGGGGGTAAAAAAATGGGGTCATATACCATGTGGGTCATATACCAAGGTATGCAAAAAAGGGGAGCCGTATACTGTGTAATGGGCCAGAAAAAGGGGGTCATACACTGTGTGGGGAGCCAGAAAAGAGGGTCATGTATCGTGTTGTAGACCAAAAAAAAGGGGGTCATGTATTGTGTGTTGTACTATGTGATGGCAATATAAGGGGATTTTTTGATCTGCCAATGGGGGGCATATCCTAATTACGGTAGCCCTATCACGCAACCAAAGATAGCTGGGTGGGTATCTTTTTTTTAGGGGAGCACCTTTCTATAGTTTGCTTCAGGCAGCAGAGAGGCAATGAGTGGCTCAGGGAAGGGAATCTTTCTCCTTGAGGAGAGCACCAGTGAATGTATGTAGAGTTTTGAATTGCCTTTTAGCCCTCTACTAAGCATCTGCATAGCACAAGGCATTATGGGAAAAGGAGCTGGGAAGCTCGAGCACCCTCTGTTGGATGTAACAAATCCTCAATTTGCTTTTGACCCACTGAGTCTTGAGAAAGTCTTGAGAAGCCTTGTGATATGCAGATACTTAGTAGAGGGCAAAAAGGCAATTCAAAACTCTACACACCTTCACTGGTGCTCTCCTCAAGGAAAGAGATTCCCTTCCCTGAGCCACTCATTGCCTCCCAGCCAGCCAGTTCATTCTGCTCTGCATTGATGAAGGACAAAATCCTGAAACAGCGCTGTATGCAGATGAGTGATATTGGCTTGGCTAATATCCCTTTTGCTTTCTCAAGACTCAGTGGGTCAAACGCAAATTGAGAATTTCTTACATCCAACAGAGGGTGCTTGAACTTCCTAGCTCCTTTTCCCATGCCTTGAGATATGCAGATGCTTAGTAGAGGGCAAAAAGCCAATTCAAAACTCTACACACCTTCGCTGGTGCTCTTCACAAGGAGAGAGATTCCCTTCCCTAAGGTAAACATAATCAGTTATGTCAAAGTGAAAGTGACATGTATGTCTATGGAAAAACAAATAATAAGCAGTGGATACAAATTCCGACTTAGTCATATACTGCACTGACACTCGTTTTTAGGCATTTTAACATTCAATGCGCTCCAAAAATGACCCTTTCTTGGGGGGAAATATACTTGCCCGTGGTTTTTTAGACACACTTGACAGTTATAATGTAAAAATACTGGCCACTGCCAGTCTGTCTGTAGCCTGAGAGACAGTTTTTTTTATTTTCTCTCTGGATGTTTTGAGTAGGAAAAAGGGGGGGAATATATCTATTTGACTTTTTTCCACTACTGTGGTAAGGTCTTCTAACTGACCCATCACTGTGGGCTGTTTGTGATGACTTATTTGTATTAGCCATAGTGAGATCCCCTGATGAATGGTGTAGCCCCACCAAGAAATGCGTAGGGTGTTAGGGTGTGCTATATAAGGGTATTGTTTGGCACTGCCCTTGTAAGGGCGGGAGTCACTTGGGGTGATAGGGATAATCTGTTGAGGGCCAGAACAGGGATTGTGTGCAGGGTCGGACTGGCCCACTGGGGAACCGGTGAATCCACCGGTGGATCCCGAGCCCCGACTATTAGTCCTCATGTCATGGGGGACCGATCAGGATCCTGACCATCTCGATCGGGCCCCTGACCAGTGGCGTAATGATCACGGTAGCAGGGGGTGCGACCGCGACCGGGCTCGGCGGGGTATGGTGCCGTGGCCAGCTGAAGATGGCCAGGGCCCAGGACCACTATGATAACGGTCGGGGAAAGCCTGTTTCCCTGACCGCTATACATACTGTTATTGGAAAGGGGCCCTGGCATATTGCAGGCCCCTTTCCAATAGATTGCAGGGCACCCAGGAGAGGTGACTGAAAATAATAAATACATATTCTCACCTCTCCTGGGCACAGCGTCTTTTCCAGCGTTCCTCCGTCATGTGACTGAGGCCTGTGATTAGGCCCCAGCGGTCACATGGGGCGCGGTCGCGTAATGACGTCAGTGCGCCCCCACGTGACCGCTGAGGCCCAATCACAGGCCTCAGCAGCAACGTCGGAAAAGGTCCTGAAGACGCTGAAGACGACAGAATGGAGCAAGGATGCCAAGGAAAGGTAAGGCAAGGTGAGTATGAATGTTTATTATTTTTAATCACTTCCCGGGGCCTCCAGTTATTATACTCTGGGGTCTGAGGAGACCCCAAAGTACAATAATAGCACTGAAGCGGAGGGGGGCTGTTGGGAGCATATACTACTGTGTGGGGGCCATTGTGGGGAGTATATAATACTTTGTGGGGGCCACTGTAGAGCTTATAATACTGTGTGGGGGCCACTGTGGGGAGTATATAATACTGTGTGGAGGCCACTGTAGAGCTTATAATACTGTGTGGGGGCCACTGTGGGGAGTATATAATATTGTATGGGGGCCACTGTGAGGAGTATATAATACTGTGTGGGGGCCACTGTGAGGAGCATATAATACTGTGTGGGGGCCACTGTGAGGAGCATATAATACTGTGTGGGGGCCACTGTGAGGAGCATATAATACTGTGTGGGGGCCACTGTGAGGAGTATATAATACTGTGTGGGGGCCACTGTGGAGCTTATAATACTGGGTAGGGGCCACTGTGGAGCTCATACTCCATACAGTGGCTCCTTCATATTTTTTTTTTTTTTTTAATTACGTCGGGGCAGGTGGAAAAAAAAAAAAACAAAAAAAACTTTCTCTCCTGTCCCCAGTGTCTCCCAGCGCGGTTCGGTCCTGCAGTTCTGTTGTTTTCTTCCAGCTGAAGTTCCCCCTGCACGTGACTACCTGTGACGTCACGTGACTCCTGAGGCCAATCGGCAGCCTAAGGGAAGGGACCTGGGACGTCACAGCCAGTGAGGACTTCCGGCAAAAGAAGACAGCGGAGCTGCGGGACCGGACCACCATGCTGGGAGGACATCGGAGCACCGGAGACAGGTGATATGTTTAGTATGTTTTTTTTGGGGGGGGGGGGGTAGGGGGGAGTCACCTCTCCCGTACTAATTATAAAAAAGAAAAAAATTATACTGGACAACCTCTTTAAAGTGTGGCGCATTAGGGGGACCCTAGGGGGTATATTAAAGGGGTTGTCCAGGCATAATTTGTTATGGTTTATCCTCAGGATAGGCCATAGATACCTGATCTGTATGGGGCTGACCCCGGACCAATCAGCTGTACGGAGCCACTTCTGATGCCCGTACTGTACACAATACAGGGCCGGAAGCAGAAAGCTCTGTCCACTGTGTATTAGCTGGGCACCTTCACTGTATGTCAGCACTTATTGAAGTCAGTAGGAGCTGAGCTGCAGTGAAGGCGCCGGGCTGCTGTACAGTGGATGGAGCTTTCTGCTTCCGGCCCTGTGTTGTGTACAGAACAGGCGCTGGAAGTGGCACTGAACAGCTGATGGGGCCGTGTGTCAGCCCCCTACCGATCAGGTATTTATAGCCTATCCTGAGTATAGGCCATAAAAAAGATTAACCCTGGACAACCCCTTTAATATGCATCACAGTTTAATGTCCCTCCACCCACAGGATGTTAGCCCCCATCACTGCTCCCACACAATATAATGGCCCCCTCACTGTTCCCTATACAGTATAGGGGACCAGTGAAGAGGCCACTATGTGGGGGGACCAGTGAAGTGACCATAGAAAAATTTGGCCCAGTCAACCCCTTAAAAGAGGTTGTCCATAAACTGGAGCGACCACTGTGTCGGCCGCCAGGGAGGTGTAAAAATAAGAAAATTTAAAAAAAAAGCATACTCACCGGTCCCCAGCACCCCGTTGTCCCCTGCCTGTGCCTGTTCGGTCTCATGGCAGCGCCTCATTTCTGAAAATCCTGTACCTAATTGGTCTTAGCGATCACATGAAGTGCAGGACTCCCAGCAAGGAGTCGCTGGCACAAGATTGAATGGACCCTGGCAGTGGACAATGGAGCGTCGGGGACAAAGTAGTATGCTTTTTAATTTACTTATTTTTTACTTTACACCTCCCGCCAGCTACATGGGTTGCTCCAATTCCTGGACAACCTCTTTAAAGGATTTATCCATCTTTCTAATATTGATGGCCTGTCCTTAGGATAGGCCATCAATATTACATCTGCGATGATACAACAGCCAGGACCTCTGCAGATCAGCTTTTCCAGGACAGTGTGGCTACAGGTAAAGGTAGAAATTCTAGGAGCCATGCTGTTCACTTGCCATACAAGGTGTAGCAGTAGGTTTAGGTAGTGCAGTGGTGCACATGGTATAATGGGTGAGCAGCATGCCTCCCGGCATGTTATTACCTTTAGCCGCCCTGTCTCGGTACCGCTGATCTGCAGGGGTCCTGATGGTAGGCCCCTAGAAACAATTCCACTGGTGGGCCCTAGACATCCCAGTCCGACACTGATTGTGTGCTATATCTGACAAGGTGGTTGGTACCTTTCCCCCTCATCTGCTACAGTAAGATCTAACCATTTTTTCAATTTAATATCATGAAGTGACTCTGACCAATTTGTGTTTACATGAAAAATCTATTCCGGTTGATTGATAACTGGCATTGGTGTGTATTGCTTTGTCTCAAATTTTTTAATAATTTCATCTGAGGTATTTTTAAATGTTAAGTTTTAATATTTACATCAGTGTTTTGTATGAATTTGCTCATTCTGGGGATTAAGTGTCTCTCCCTTTGTAGAGGTGGTAGGGTCGCTATTTGTGGCTCTTTCTGTTGCTTTTTTTTTATAATGCAAAAAGCTATGATTTTATAGAAAAATTTGGCCTGGGACTTCCAGTGGGCAAAGTTTCACAATGGCTGCTTCGTGGTAAAGCGACGGGTGATAGTGCAACTTGCAACTGAGGACCCCCGAGCAAAGATAGTAATACTGCAGTAGTGAAGAGGACGTGGTGAGACCTGGAGGGGAGCAGGGAGTGGAGAAGGCCAGAGTCCATAAGGTAACAGTGGAGAACCTCCGGGGAATGGTAGCACAAACCCAAGCACCAAGGAGGAGACATACTATTAGGCAGCAGCTGCCCTGGGGCTGACAAATGTCCAGAAGAGGTGCAACTAAAGTAACAGCTAGCCTACTATACCCCTCTTTAGGGTAATATATCCTTTGGGGGTCCAACACTCCAGGCACATTTTATTCTGAGCATGTTTGCTGCATATCTCAAGCCCTCTAGCGACAAGAAGGGAAAGGAGAAAAAAAAAAGAAAAGAAGCAGGCATCCAGTGTTTTACAGTTAAGAAATCCCCTGCTATAACTCTGCTTGATTCAATTTGTTTGAAGTTACTTGGATTCTACTTGCTGCTCAACTGTGAGATATATGTTTTTCTGCATGCTGTATTGAACACTCTGTTCTTAAACTTTGCCTGCCAGGATGAAACTGAGTAGTGGCAGAGCTGAGATGATCTAAATTGCAACATTCTGTCTGTACACACTCCTCCACTTGAATTCTCCATTATGGGTAATGGAAAAATATTTCAACAAGGTGGATACTCTTCTAGGCACAATCTGTGCCTGACCATAACAGCAATGCCGAATGCAATGTCAGGAGAAAAATCCAATTAAAGCACACATACAAGTCTATTAATCCAAGATATTACAGGCACCATTGGCCCTCTGCTTGATAGTAAACTGGTGGGTATTAAACACTCAGTGGATACCATCTTGTAGTCTAGGGCAACCCATACCGCTCAACTCCAACAGCAGAATTCCGAATCTGGAAGATGAGTTACAGGAGGCACAGACCAAGATTGCACTAGAAGAAACCAGCATCCAAAACCTCCTTTTAAAAGTAGATGACTTGGAGAACGGGTCGAGGCACAGTAATTTGCATATCAATGGGGTGCCAGAATCTGTAAAAAGAGCTGCGTCTCACAGTGGTTGCCCAGAGTACTTGAAGTGGTGCTACTCAATGCCATAGTCATCAAACGTGTCCACATGATTGGCCCTGAATGCCCGGATGTATCCTGACCACGTCCGATCATTTTTAAAGTGCTCAACTATAAGGATAAAGTGAAGCTGCTACCGAAATTGGCAGGAGCTCATCTATGACAATAATAAGTTGCTGATATTTTGAAGACTTTTTGGCTACGGTGGTGTAAAAAAGGATGGATTTCACACCATTGCAAAGTGCTAGCAGGCCGGGAAATCCATTTCTCTCTACTGCTCCCAGCCCAATTTAGTTTTCACAGGCCACCGCCCTAAATTCTGCAACACACCAGAGGAAGCGAAAACCCTTATGGAATCTGCTAATTGAAGGACAGCTACTTTGAATATGACCCTCAGCTATCGGGTGGTCTCTATCCTTTTTATCATTTGCTACCACTCATAATGGCTCTTGTTTTGTTGTTGGGGCACTGTGACAATATGTGACACAACATTATGTGTTTATATGGATTCTTGATTGTTACATATAATCTTATACTACTATTTATATGTTTAGAATTGAATATTATACCAATTGATCTTTTTAATTTTTGTATATTTCTACAGCCTGACTAAGGGTGTCTAACCCTGAACATTGTAATCATAACACTATTAAACTAACTAGAAGCATAACCTTTTTGAAGGGAGTGCGGTTCAACTTTCTTTGTTTGCTGAATCAAGTAGCGGAGGTGGTCAGCCTCCATTAGAACGTGCACCCGTCTATGATTCACTACCCGAGTGGTGCCTGACCTACACGTCTGGATTAATACTCCCTAGAGACCTGAATAGACTATACAGCCTGAATTTCACTTCTTTGCTGCAGGTTATTGCAGTGGAACTAGATTCATGGAACTCCCTACCCATTTCTTATTAAGGTTGGATCCATTTAATTAATATGACGATTTTTCCTAAACTATTGTACTACTTGTCCATGCTTACCATTACTATTGAACAGAAGGATCTCCATTTGCTTAACAAAGGTTTCACTAAATGTATTTGGCAGGGTAAAAAACCTAGAATACCACTGGTAAAATTATACAAATCCAAAAAAAGACAAAATTTCCCATGCATGAAATATTATGGCCTGGTGGCTTAATATACAGCTGCATCTCAATAAATTAGAATGTTCTATTTCAAGTGTTTTATTTCTGTAAATGTTGATTATGGATTACAGGTTATGAAAACCCAAATCTAAGAAAATTAGAATATTGTAAAAAAGGTCAGTATTGTAAATTCAGTGTGTCACCTGCCAAGGTTTTCTAAGCCTTTAAATGGTCCCTCAGTCTGGTTCAGTAGGACACACAATCATGGAAGACTGCTGATTATGAATTGTATTATTGAATTACTGAAATTAATGAACGTTTCAAAGATATTCTAATTTATTGAGATGCAGCTGTACTTTCGTCTAATTTTTGCATTGCTTGAAAGGTACATGAAGTATTTAATATGGACAGATTACATGCAACTTTAAATAAAGACACACAGACTAAAAGATTCTTCTTACTTTATTCAGATGACTCCATTAGAAACAAAATAGATGTAGCTTTATTTACTAAGTTAGGAATCAATCAATAGCAATAATATATTGATCTAGTGCAGTGATAGCGAACCTTTTAATGACCGAGTGCCCAAACTGCAACCCAAAACCCACTAATTGTTCGCAAAGTGCCAACACGGCAATTTAACCTTAATACTGTGCGGATCCACAATTGTGGACTATTACAGACCCACAAAATACGGTCGTGTGAATGGGGCTTTAGAGAGCTTTCAATGATACAAAACAACTTTGCACTTGAAGGTAAAAGTTTACATTTGGCATAATTTTGAACAACTAATGTTCACTATTTACATCGCACAGAATGTATTTTATAGTAACCGTGCAATGTTATTACAGCCTGTAGTAATATCACATCTGCTATAAAACAAATACTGTGTGATAGAAATAATGAGAGGTTCCCACACAGTACAATCTGCTCCACAGTGGACCCACACAGTACAATCTGCTGCACAGTGGGCCCCACACAGTATAATCTGCTCTACAGTGGCCCCCACACAGTACAATCTGCTGCAAAGTGGCCCTCACAAAGTATAATCTTTTCCACAGATGGATGCCCACAGAGAGGGCTCTGAGTGCCACCTCTGGCACGTGCCATAGGTTCGCCACCACTGATCTAGTGAAACAATTCAGAAAGTACAATATTGTTTTTCTATTCATTTTTTCAAGAAAATGTTAGACAAGTTGCTGCTTGTTCCAGATCTCAGTCAATATGGAGCCTGCTTTATCTCAGAAAGAGAGTGTTATGAGAAATGTCACAATTTTCTGCTCCACAGGAGATTAAATCTATTACCATTAACTCGTTTATCTTCATACTGTTAGCCAAAGGAAATTCAAAACAGAAAGTGTTAAAAACAACATGGCTTCTAAATGTCCTCACTGATGCTACTAGATCAGGAGGCAATATGCTGCTTTAAAATGTAAATAGCAGGCAATATCCCATGAGAAGCAAAGTACATAGTCGGACTCATAAGATTGAAGGTCACCGTGATGTTCGGCCTTATGATTCTGAAATACAAACCTGTCAGGATCATATTCAGTTCAGTAAACATTCCTCCATAAAAAAGGAACTGCTCTTTAGATACATTTAATAAAATATACAAAAGTGTCAGATACTGTACAGTGAGCTAAACCCAGTTAAAATACTTCTGAAAGAAAACATTGGTCATCCTCATCCTATTGGTCATTCTCATTCAGTTTCTCTAGGCTCAATCCTTTATTTCTAGATCATTTTAGAATATCAACAGTTAAACACTTGTATCCTAAATCTAACTGAATCCAATTATGGCTTTGGGTAAAAAAAAATCATCAAAAGGGGGGACGTGGCTTGGACCTCATCCGAGATGGCCGTGGTTTAGCAGAGCTCCGCTGCTGCCATTGCTTTCAGTGGCTCACAGCATCGCTTGCAGGGGAAACTTTAGTAGAGGACCCGCTCTGTGAGTAGCCCACATTGACAGGACTCACTTCCATGGCTAAAAGGGGGGAAGAGAGGGCCGCCGAAGAGGCTAACGGACTTTTTTATGGCGCCTGCACAGTCCCAAGATGGCGCCTGCGCAGGCCTCGTGGCGCCGCTGGCAGGGATGAACGCTAAAGTGCTGGTTGATCCCAGCCCAGAGCATGGGGTGTCACAACAGGCTATATCCCCCCCCCCCCCCTTTATCCCAATCCTCCGGTTACAGCACTGGCTCACCAGAGGGACAATTTAGCGGTGCCTCCAGTGCCTTATCCTCCTATAAGAGGAACCCTCACCCTCCTCCACAGCACAGTGCTGCAGTTCTGCTCCCTCACAGGCTTTTGCAGCCTCTCCAAGTGGCTCTATCACACCAACTCAGAGTCCTGCTAAACAAAGAGTTAAATGGGACACTACATTCTGTTTTGAGTCCAGCTCAGGGGTGCAGGCTGAGGATACCCAGTTGTCTGATTTTGATGTGCTACAGGTGATCCCCACCAGTACCCAAACTGCTTCTGAATCCTTCCTGAAAGATATAATGTTAGCCTATATAGAAAGATATCACAAAGACTATCTCTAATGTGTCCTCCACTATCGATTCACTTGGCAATAGGATTAACCATGTTGAACAAAAAATGGAGGACTTTGTTTCAGCACATAATACCATTGTGGACGCACATAATGATCTTGAGGAGGAGCTGGTGGAAGTTAAGCTTAAGTTAGCAAATATGGAAGACAGAAACAGACGCAAGAACGTCAAATTTCGGGGGATACCTGAATCGGTTAATGCCAGAGACTTGGTTCCTTACTTGCAACAACTGATAAAGGCTACCCTGCCTCACTGCTCTGAAGCGGACTTGATTATAGGTAGGGTTCATCGCCTCCCAAAGCCGAAAGGTCTTCCCAACCATCTTCCCAGGGATACTATAGCCCGTTTGCATTCTTTCCATGTCAAAGACCGCCTCATGCAAGTGACCCTCCTTGCCTGAACCATTTGCAAAAATTCAGCTCTTCACGGATCTCTCACAGGCTACTATAATGGCTAGGAGAAAGCTTGCTCCGATTACTGCAGTTCTTCGTCAACACAATATTCTCTACAAGTGGGGCTTCCCGATTAAAATTATTGTTTCTAAAAATGGTGTTGCTCATGCCTTCAGCTCTTACGACACAGGAAAGGCCCTTCTCCTGCAATAGAACTACTACCTCTTTCCGGCTCGACCCCACCTTGGAAACCCAGCACCTCTGCCGAGTGAACTTTCATTGCTACATGTTCGATGCAAGCAACCTGTTGTGCTTTTTTTTCCTTTTTTCCTGCAGACTTCCCCCCAAGTTTGCGCAGTTTACTACTGCCTGGTCACGTAAGACCTTTTTGTACTCTTGTATTCTTTGTTTGATACGTGTCTGTGATTGGATTTTCCGGATCTGTTTCTAACCCCTTCCTTCCCCATAGGCTGCTCTGGACTGTCCTGATTCAGGGTACTTTCTGTGTACCGATATGTTGTGGTTGTATGTTTCTATTTTTGTACTTTCTCATATGGCATTTAATGTTTTATCCTTTAATGTAAGGGGCCTCAATAGCCCTTTCAAATGATCACTTCTTTGGAGGGAGGCTCTCAGAACTGCCGCTGATGTCATATGTGTGCAGGAAACGCATTTTTGCAACCCTCACCCTCCGAGAATGTTCCATAAATTGTTTCCATATGTTTACTGTTCTAATGCTCAGAAGAAGGCTGCGGGCGTTCTTATTGCTGTTAAAAACGCAGTGTCTTTTCAGCTGCTGCATTCCCTTATTGACCCCAAGGTCCGCTATATTGTCCTTGTCTGTACGATAGATAATTGCCGGCTTACTATTTTGAATGTCCATTGCCCCACCTCCTCCCAAATCTCCTTTCTATATTCAGTGATGAGAAAGGTTAGGAAATGTGCTAAGGGACAGCTTCTTATCTGTGGAGATTTTAATGTAGTCCATGACGCTTCTTGTGACTCCACATACTTAGGTAGGAATGTCCCGCCGCAATTAGGCCCTTGGCTTCATCATGAGGAATTTTATGACATTTGGCGTTGTCTTCACGCGTCTGAGCATGATTACACCTTTTTCTAAGCTAGTCATCACTAGAATAGAATAGACATGTTTCTTGCCCAGAATGACCTGCTTGGTCGTATTAGTAAGTGTGATATCGGTAATATCACGTGGTCAGACCACGCACCAATTACTCTCACTGTTCGCCTCTCTGCCTCATTTGGTCCATCAACTATGTGGCTCAACAATAACTATATCATGTCTTTAAAGTCAGTGTAGGAGAAGTTACATGCTGATATAGTAGAATTTTTTTGCCATTTACACACCTGTGTCTGATAAATTTAGTTTATTGAACTCACATAAGGCCTATGTTAGGGGCCTTCTTTAAGAGGCTCCTCTGTCCTCCACTCATTGTCTGTAGTAATGGCACCTGTTTGAAATTGTTATCAGTATAAAAGACACCTGTCCACAACCTCAAATAATCACACTCCAAACTCCACTATGGTGAAGACCAAAGAGCTGTGGAAGGACACCAGAAACAAAATTGTAGACCTGCACCAGGCTGGGAAGACTGAATCTGCAATAGGCAAGCAGTTTGGTGTGAAGAAATCAACTGTGGGAGCAATAATTAGAAAATGGAAGACATACAAGACCACTGATAATCTCCCTTGATCAGGGGCTCCACGCAAGATCTCAGCCCATGGGGTCAAAATAAGAACGATGATCAAAAATCCCAGAACCACACAGGGGGGACCTAGTGTATGACCTGCAGAAAGCTGGGACTAACGTAACAAAGGCTACCGTCAGTAACACACTACGCCGTCAAGGACTCAGATCCTGCAGTATCAGACGTGTCCCCCTGCTTAAGCCAGTATATATCTGGGCCCGTCTAAAGTTTGCTAGCGAGCATTTGGATGTTCCAGAAGAGTACTGGGAGAATGTCATATGGTCAGATGAAACTAAAGTAGAACTGTTTGGTAGAAATGCAACTCGTCGTGTTTGGAAGAGAGTGAATGTTGAGTTGCATCCAAAGAACACCATACCTACTGTGAAGCATGGGGGTGGCAACATCATGCTTTGGGGCTGTTTCACTGCAAAGGGACCAGGACGACTGATCCGTGTACATGAAAGAATGATTGGGGCCATGTATCGTGAGATTTTGAGTGCAAACCTCCTTGCATCAGCAAGGGTATTGATGATGAAACATGGCTGGGTCTTTCAGCATGACAATGATCCCAAGCACACCACCAGGGCAATGAAGGAGTGGCTTCATAAGAAGCATTTCAAGGTCCTGGAGTGGCCTAGCCAGTCTCCAGATCTTAACCCCATAGAAAACTTTTGGAGGGAGTTGAAAATCCGTGTTGCCCAGCGACAGCCCCAAAACATCACTGCTCTAGAGGAGATCTGCATGGAGGAATGGGCCAACATACCAGCAACAGTGTGTGCCAACCTTGTGAAGACTTACAGAAAACGTTTGACCTCTGTCATTGCCAACAAAAGATATATAACAAAGTATTGGGATGAACTTCTGTTATTGACCAAATACTTATTTTCCACCATAATTTGCAAATAAATTCTTTAAAAATCAGACAATGTGATTTTCTTTATTTGTTTTCTCATTTTGTCTCTCATAGTTGAGGTTTACCTATGATGTCAATTATAGGCCTCTCTCATCTTTTTAAGTGGGAGAGCTTGCACAATTAATGGCTGACTAAATACTTTTTTCCCCACTGTATTTATTATGGAATAGGCTCTCTCTAGTGGTGACAGCGGCATGTTACTATATAATATGGAATAGACCCCCTATAGTCGTGACTGCGGCCGGCGGCATGTTACTGTATAATATGGAATAGAATTGGTCTTCTCTGGCTCCCTTGCCACCATACCTCCTGATTTTACATTTACCTCTCATTATGAGTATTAATGCGGGTGTCTCACACCTTGTCTTTCTGTTTGTTTGTTATTGACCCTCATTAGGGTTGTTTACCGATTCCTGTTTGTTTGGAAGTCGGATTTATATGGTTTGTACTTCCTGTGTCTTTGATTGCTTTATTGGGTATAAATAAAGAATTTCTTAAAAAAAAAAATAAAAAAAATTAGATATTGCTGTAATCATACTGACTCATAGAATAAAGATAAATTGTTACTTTACTTATGTTGTATGGTCAGCATAAAATTTGAAATGTTAAAAAGCAATGCCATGCTTGATATTTTTTCTTTGACCCCCCCTCCAGAAAGTTAATAAAATTTAGCCAATAAGTAATAGACACCCCAATATAGTATTATGGAAAAGTGAACCTTATCCCCCGAAAGACAAGTTGTACAATGTGACAATGAAAATCCCAAAAATTGACAAAAGTTGCGCAAGTGTACATCAGGATATGACCCAGGATTAGAGGGAAAAGATACCAGAATGTACCCCCCAGAATGTCCAACCATTCTAGAAGTTAGTGGGTTTGGAGTTGGTGTACAGTGAGTACGGAAAGTATTCAGACCCCTTTAAATTTTTCACTCTTTGTTTCATTGCAGCCATTTGCTAAAAGCAAAAAAGTTAATTTTATTTCTCATTAATGTACACTCAGCACCCCATCTTGACAGAAAAAAAAAAACAGAAATGTAGATATTTTTGCTAATTTATTAAAAAAAGAAAAACTGAAATATCACTTGGTCATAAGTAAGTATTCAGACCCTTTGCTGTGACATTCATATTTAACTCACATGCTGTCCATTTCCTTCTGATCCTCCTTGATATGGTTCTACTCCTTCATTGGAGTCCAGCTGTGTTTAATTAAACTGATTGGACTTGATTAGGAAAGGCACACACCTGTCTATATAACACCTCACAGCTCACAAACTCCCCAAAGGAAGTTAATAAACTTTAGGGGAAAAACAAAACATGGGAGGAAAAAAAGACCTCCTCCACCTGTCCCACCACACAGGACAGAAAAAAACACAAGGGGGAGAGGTCTCTTTGCCCTCTTATAGGGTAACGTAGTAATGCATAAATTATGCAAATTAAAAGTTCCGCCTGTCCTACCAGCACACAGGGGCAGAAATACCCCATATTGTGCTGCTGTGGGACCAGGGGCGCACCGCTAATGAGGCGAAGTGAGGCGACCACCTCAGGCGGCGCTATTTTGTCAGTTTCGGGGGGCGGCATTTTGATTGACCTAAATCAGCCCAAGACAGGCCGCTTTAAAAAACATGCTGAGCGGGACCTGTCCTGGGCTGGTTTAGCGTTTTAAGCAGGGGAGAAGAGAGGTAGCTCGGGGCGGCCGTGCAGAGACAGCGCTGCTTCAACACTCACCTATTGGCAGCAGCGCTGCTCCAGCGGTCCACCCTCAAGCGTTCACTTAACCTGCTCCTAGCTCTTCGCCTCCGCCCCCGTTCACTTAGCCTGCTCCTTGCTCTCCGCCCACGCTTGGCTGCGTGCATCACGTGACGTGACGTGACGTGACCTGACGTAATAGGACACACAGTGGCTCCTGCATGGTCTCCTAAGGTGTCCCTGCTCTCAAAAGCGCTACTGAGGTAAGTGTTTCCTATTAGATAAATATTGCTTTTCTAAGTATTTATCCCCTATTCATAGGATAGGGGATAAATACCAGATTGATGATGATGGCGGGTTGGGTGACGTGAGGGGGGGGGTTGCGGGTGAAACAAGGTTTTGGGAACAGTGGACGTTGGGTGTCGCAGGGGGGACAGGTGAGACAAGGTTTGGGGTACGGTGGATGTTGGGTGTCGCAGGGGGGGCGGGTGAGGCAAAGTTTGGGGTGCGGTGGATGTTGGGTGTCGCAGGGGGCAGGTGAGGCAAAGTTTGTGGAACAGTGAATGTTGGGTGTCGCAGGGGGGGACAGGTGAGACAAGGTTTGGGGTGCGGTGGATGTTGGGTGTCGCGGGGGGGAGGGGCGTTGGCAGAAAAAGCCTCCAAGCAAAGAATATCCTCTGTGATAGGGAGCAGGGATTATGTGCCCAGCACTGTAAGGGTAGCTCATACCAGGCCCATATAACCTTAGTACACTGCTGCTCAAACCCAGGGGCGCACCGCTAATGAGGCGAAGTGAGGCGGCACTGTCTGTCACTGTCTGGGGGCGGCATTTTAACTATTAATTTAATGTAAACCAGCCCAGGACAGGCCGCTTTAAAAAAAAAAACAAAGCTGCGCGATACCTGTCCTGGGCTGGTTTACGAGACCTCTGCATGTCAGCGCAGGCAGCGATACAATGACGTCATCGCGCCTCCTACGCGGAAACGCTGACGTCGCGGACAAGAAGAGGAGGCAGCTGCATCAAGACATCGCAGGTAGGTGACAATAACTTTTTTTTTTATATATAAATAGGCCGTAACCTGCTGGAGTATCTCCAGCAGGTAACAGCCTATTTACTTATCGATCCCCGCGCCTGCTGTGGCCGCCTCCACTTCCCCTTCTGCTATCAGACACAGAAGGGGGGAGCAGAAGCAGCTGTGAGCGGCAGCAGGAATCGGTAAGTGAGGCCAAATTCTACTATTATTATATTCCGGGGTCTTTTCAGACCCTGGAGTATAATAATCGGAGACCCAGGGGAGGTGATAAACATAAAAACCATTGTTACTCACCTCTCCGGTCTGAAAACACCCCAGAGTATAATAATAGTTCATGGGTGGGTTACTATGGAGCATAATACCGAGTGCAGGGGCCACTATGGAGCATAATACCGAGTGCAGGGGCCACTATGGAGCATAATACCGTGTGCAGGGGCCACTATGGAGCATAATACTGTGTGCAGGGGCCACTATGGAGCATAATACCGAGTGCAGGGGCCACTATGGAGCATAATACCGAGTGCAGGGGCCACTATGGAGCATAATACCGAGTGCAGGGACCACTATAAGGAATAATACCATGTGCACGGGACACTATGGAGCATAATACTGTGTGCAGGGGCCACTGCGGGGCATAATATTGTGTGTAGGGGCCACTATGGAGCATAATACCGAGTGCAGGGGCCACTATGGAGCATAATACCGTGTGCAGAGGCCACTGCGGGGCATAATATTGTGTGCAGGGGCCACTATGGAGCATAATACCGAGTGCAGGGGCCACTATGGAGCATAATACCGTGTGCACGGGCCACTGCGGGGCATAATACCGTGTGCAGGGGCCACTATGAGGCATAATACCGTGTGCAGGGGCCACTATGGAGCATAATACCGTGTGCAGAGGCCACTGTGGAGCATAATATTGTGTGCAAGGGCCTCTGCGGGGCATAATACCATGTGCAGGGGCCAATATGGAGCATAATACCGTGTGCAGAGGCCACTGCGGGGCATAATATTGTGTGCAGGGGCCTCTGCGGGGCATAATACCCTGTGCAGGGGCCTCTGTGGGGCATAATACCATGTAATACTGTGTGCAGGGGCCGCAATTGATGTTCTATCCTTAGGACAGATTATCAATAAGAGATCAGTGGACCCCACCTCTGATCAGTTGTATGGGAGGCTATGGTGCCTATTTATATCACACGCTGTCTGTTTATAGTGACCGTGTGATGCAATTACAGCCTTTTCACATAGACATGTATAGGACGAGGCTGTAGTTACATTACATGGCCCCTACGAGATGAATGACACTATGTAAACAGAGAAGCGGTCACGGCGCTTAAACAGGTACAACGGTTCATTCAAACAGCTGATCAGTGGGGGTCCTGGGTTTTTGAGCCCCACTGATTGGTTTATTAATGACGTGGAAAACCTTTTAATTAGTTAACACCTGGGGCATTATTAAATATTATTAATAAGGGGCACTATTTATACAGCGTACACACGGACATTATTAATATAAAGATGCACTTGGGAGTATTATTCATTATGGGGGGTTATATCATATATTTTATAATTGGGGTAGCAGCAGGATGGGGGCTTTATGCAGGTGAGGACAATGTGGGTCAGTGACTGGAAAAGTGAGGAGCCAAAGATGTCTGTGTTGTAAACTTTACAGAGACAAGTCACAGCTGGAAGAAGTGGTCATGGCGGTCCAAAGGGAAGAGAAGGGAAATGTGAAGGATTAGTCAGAGACGTCACCTGTAAGTCACAGAATGTTACTGCCCTGTATTCACCTAAATGATAGAGGATAAATACTTGATTGATGGGGGTCTGTCTGCTGAGACCCCCACTGAGCCTGAGAATTGGGTTTTTCCCCCCACGGGGTGGGAATTCAGCCTGGCTGCAGCCATATATATATATATATTTATATATATATATATATATATATAGGTGTGTCACTTGGTGGATGGACGAACCCGCGTGGCTCTCATTCACTTCGATGGGAGTGACAAAGATACCTGAAGTCCAGTACTCAGCTATCTGCAGCGCTCCTATTATAGAGAATGGGGGCCATGTGGGCTCGTCCATCCACCAAGCAGAAGATGTGTGAAGTTACTTTCATTGTTAATGCCATGTTGTTGATTTCTGATACTGAAGTAATGTAGTAAGAAGAATTCTTAAAAACTGCTTCATAAGTTTGTGTATGTTTATTGTACGACAATAACAGCGTGTGACGCTAACAGCATGTAAACGCAATTTTATATTTTTTTTTTTTTTGGAGGGGGGGGGGCGTCTTTCAATAGTCCGCCTCAGGCAGCAAAGAGGCTAGGTTTACCACTGTGTGGGACATAAAGGAAATAAGATTCTCTGGTCTGATGAGACGAAGATTGCACTTTTTGGCGTTAATTCTAAGCTGTATATGTGGAGAAATCCAGGCACTGCTCATCACCTAATACAATCCCAACAGTGAAACATGGTGGTGGCAGCATCATGCTATGGGGGTGTTTTTCAGCTGCAGGGACAGGACGACTGGTTGCAATTGAAGGAAAGATGAATGCGGTAAAGTACAGAGATATCCTGGGAAAAAACCTCTTCCAGAGTGCTCTGGACCTCAGACTGGGCCGAAGGTTCGCCTTCCAACAAGATAATGACCCTAAGCACACAGCTAAACTAACAAAGGAGTGTCTTCAGAACAACTCTGTGACCATTCTTGACTGGCCCAGCCAGAGCCCTTACCTCAACCCAATTGAGCATCTCTGGAGAGACCTGAAAATAGCTGTCCACCAACGTTCATCATCCAACCTGACGGAACTGGAGAGGATCTCCAAGGAAGAATGGCAGAGGATCCCCAAATCCAGATGTGAAAAACTTGTTGCATCATTCCCAAGAAGACTCATGGCTGTACTAGCTCAAAAGGGTGCTTCTACTCAATACTGAGCAAAAGGTCTGAATACTTATGACCATGTGACCATTTCAGTTTTTCTTTTTTAATAAATTTGCAAAAATATCTACATTTCTGTTTTTTTCTGTCAAGATGGGATGCTGAGTGTATATTAATGAGAAATAAAATGAACTTTTTTGCTTTTAGCAAATGGCTGCAATGAAACAAAGAGTGAAAAATTTAAAGGGGTCTGAATACTTTCCGTACCCCCTGTATCTATTGTGTTTAACTATCTGCTTAAGGTCATTTCTGTTGACTAGTTTGTGAGACACATACTTTAAAAACTTACTGGATATCCTGGTCAAACAGGTTTTAAAGTTTGTGTCTTACTGCACCCCTTGATAACTTCCTTGAGGGGTGTATGTTCCAAAACTAGGTCACTTCTGACCACATATAGAGTATTTCCATACTCTGGAGAAATTGAGCAACAAATTGTGGGTTGCATTTTCTCACTTAACCTTTTTTATTAATAAACTTTTTATTGAGTTTTTTAAGATATACAAAGTTGGGATACTCATAACCACTTGTAGAACAATATTTTATTGCAAAAAGATAACAACCCAGTGTTAATAAATTATGTGAAACACTTGTGGGGACAAAATGGTCCCATTCTCTATATCCCTTGGATGTAGTTTCCAAAGTGGGGTCACTTTTGGGAATTTCCATTGTATTGGTACTGTTGTGGCTCCTCAAATGAGGCATGACACCTGAAAACTATTCCAGCAAAACCTGCCCTCCAAAAGCCGAATAGAAATAGCTATCTTTCTCTTTCAGGCGCCACCGTTGGCCAGTATAGCAGTTTGCAACCACATATGGGATACATCCGTATTCAGGAAAAATTGTGTTAAAAATTTCAGAATTTCAGGGTGTTTTTTCTCCTTTTAAGCTTTGTGAAAATGAAAAATTTGGAGCAAAAGCAATATTTTACTGAAAAAAATTCTTCACAAATATGTTTAACATAAAAACATGATTTAAACAATGTATCATTTCCTAGCAGGACATTATCTTTAAGCTAAATTCTTATCTATTTGATAAGATTTCAACTTAAATGAGTGTTTATGAACACTTAGGGCTACAGAGATAACTAAACTGTCAGACAGCTTGCTCTATATGGGAGCAAGTATAGTGTGCAGAAGAAAAAGGAAACAGAATTTTTAAAATAAAACCCTGTATGAAAAATGTTTCTAGCAAATAATACATACAGTATAAGGCAAACATTATTTAAAAAAATAACCAGAGAAGGTGTTCATATCCTTTAAGCTTTTATCAAAATATGGAGCGGTCAAAATTATAATTTTATTCATTTTTTACTCATACTTGTACTGGGATAAATTTTTATTGATTTTTACAGTTTACAAGACATTTTATAGCCATGAAGCAATATAAGATAACACAATGTATACATACAAAGCAGGAGGTGTAGCAGTTATGTGAGAGAACTTACAAAATGATTCTAATAAAACAAAGCTTTCTAGAAATATCAGTCATGTATCATTTCATTCACATGAGGTGACCTTTAAGGCTACTTTACATTTTTATAGCAAGCATTGGTTGCTTGCAAGGCCTATAAAACACATTGCCTGATAATTCCTTTTTTATTAAATATAATACATGACAGAAGCTGTTTTAAACAAAATAAAGTACCTGGATCACTAACAGGATGACACCATTTACCACCCCACTCTCTCAGGAAAGACATGTTGTATAACTTTGCATAACACTTACCATAATACCTTGGAATGCAGTTTTTATAAATATGTAAATAAGGTTCAAGTGCAGCAGGGCGTGCCAGTGTCTCTGTTTTCACACCCCATTGGACCCCATTGGCCTCATTTGCATATTTCTGAAAGCTGCTTTTTCAAGGAAATGGTGCATCTTTTGGACTATGTAAAGATATAATGGTGCTCTGCATAATGTTCCCTACAATGCACTGTGACTCATTTGACTCCTTTTAATTCCTAATATACTATATCATTGCTATCTAGGATATTTCTGCATACAGATATGCCTTTAAGAAACATATATAACACTATTTTAATTACAAGTAAATGGAACAAATCTTAAATCTATACCTATCCTTTAAAAGTATGGTCGTGTGCAGTATGGGAACAGCTAATTGGTAGGGTTTCTGAGAGTCAGACCTGTACCCAGGTTTGGACTGGCCCACCGGGTGCCTTTAGTGAGCCCTATCGGACCCCCACTGCTTTTTTTAATAGGCAGTGGAGGTCTGGTAACGATCATGGTCGCAATGGGCCCCACAGCACCGTGATAGTGATCGGAGAAAGCCTGGTTCCCCGATCGCTATACATATTGTTAATGGAAAGGGGCCGGCATTATGTTGGACCCTTTCCAATACTGCTATTATTATACAATAAGGTCACCTCAGACCCCAGAGTATAATAATCAGAGGCCCAGGGGAGGTGATTAAATATAACAAATACTGATACTTACCTCTCCTGGGACTCCGACTCCCATCATCTTCTTCAGGGCATCTTCCAGGCTGTGAATGAGGTCACGCGCCCCAGACATCATTGCTGGGGCCTATCATTGGTCCCCAGCAGTCACATGGGGTGCACAGGCGTAATGACATCAGGACGTCCCACATGACCACTGAGGCCCAATCACAGGCCCCAGCAGTGACGTCAGAGGGGCCTGACTTCAGTCGCACACAGAAGAAGACCGAAGAGGATGCAGGAGACAGCCGGAAGAAGCGAGGATGCCCAAGAGAGGTAAGGTAAGGTGACTATACAGCTGTGCTAAAAAGTTTACATACCCCGGCAGATTTTTTGGTTTGTTTGGTCTTTTTTCAGAGAATATGAATGATAACACAAAAACTTTTTCTCCACTCATGGTTAGTGGTTGGTTGAAGCCATTTGTTGTCAAACTTCTGTGTTTTCTGTTTTTAAATCATATTGACAACCAAAAACATCAAAATGACCCTGTTCAAAAGTTCACATACCCTGGTAATTTTGGCCTGATAACATGTCCAGAAGTTGACACAAAGGGGTTTGAATGGCTACTAAAGGTAACATCCTCACCTGTGACCTGTTTGCTTGTAATCAGTGTGTGTGCATAAAAGCTGAGTGAGTTTCTGGGATCCAGATAGACTGTTGCATCTTTCCTCCAGCCACTGACGTTTCTGGATTGTGAGTCATGGGGAAAGCAAAAGAATTGTCTACAGATCTACGGGAAAAGGTAGTTGAACTGTATTAAACAGGAAAGGGTTACAAAAAGATATCCAAGGAATTGATAATGCCACTCAGCAGTGTTCAAACTGTGATTAACAAAGGGAAACTCTGGGGCTCTGTAAAAACCAAACCAGGATCAGGTAGACCAACCAAAATTTCGGCCACAACTGCCCAGAAAATTGTTGGGATGCAAAGAAAAACCCACACATAACATCAGCTGAAATACAGGACTATCGGTGTGGCTGTTTCAAGATGCACAATAAGGAGGCACTTGAAGAAAAATGGGCTGCATGGTCGAGTTACCAGAAGAAAGCCATTACTTTGCAAATGCCACAAAGAATCTCACCTTCAATACGCCAGACAGCACAGAGACAAGCCTCAAAACTTCTGGAACAAGGTAATTTGGAGTGATGAGACAAAAATCTAACTTTTTGGCCACAACCATAAACGTTACATTTGGAGAGGTGTCAACAAGGCCTATGATGAAAGGAACAACATTCCTACTGTAAAGCACAGAGGTGGATCAATGATGATGTGGGAATGTGTGAGCTTCAAAGGCACAGGAAACTTAGTCAAAGTTGAAGGAAAGATGAATGCAGCACGTTATCAGCAAATATTGGAGGCAAATTTGCACTCATCAGCCAGGAAGCTGCGCATGGGACGTACTTGGATTTTCCAACATTCAACGATCCAAAACACAAGGCCAAGTCGACCTGTCATTGGCTACAGCAGAAGAAAGTGAAGGTTCTGGAGTGCCCATCTCAGTCTCCTGACCTCAATATCATTGAGCCACTCTGGGGAGATCTCAAGTGAGTAGTACATGCAAAACAGCCCAGGAATTTACAGGAACTGGAGACTTTTTGCCAAGAAGAATGGGCAGTTTTACCATCTGAGAAAATAAAGAGCCTCATCCACAACTACCACAAAAGATTGCAAGCTGTCATTGATGTTAGAGGGGGCAATACACAGTATTAAGAACTGGGGTATGTGAACTTTTGAACAGGGTCATTTTGATGTTTTTGGTTGTCATTACGATTTAAAAAGAGAAAACACAAGTTTGACAATAAATGGCTTCAACCAACCACTAACCATGAGTGTAGAAAAAGTTTTTGTGTTATCATTCATATTCTCTGAAAAAAGGCCAAAAAACAAAAAAATCTGCCGGGGTATGTAAACTTTTTAGCACAACTGTTAGGGTTTGTTATTTTCTATCACCTCCCCTGGACCTCCCCATTGTATAATAATAGCACTAAAACCAATCTGAGTGCCGAACCTCACGAATATTCGTCGAATTTCATGGGGTTCGCCTGAAGCGGCTTAAGGGGGGACTCTTGGAAGCATTTTATACTGTGTAGGGCCACTGTAGAGTATATTATACTATGTGGGGGCCACTGTTGAGCACATTATACTATGTTTGGGGCCCACTGTTTAGCACATTATACTGTGTTGGGGCCACTGTAATTCACATATTATACTATTTGGGGTCCACTGTTGAGCACATTATACCATGTGGGGACCACTGTGGAGCATGTTGTTCTGTGTGAGAGCCACTGTGTATTATATTGTACTATGTGGGTGCAACTGTGCACTACATTATACTGTGTGGGGGCCACTGTGGAGCGTATTATACTGTGTGGGAGGGTCACTGTGGACATAGCTCCCAACCATCCCACATTTGGCGGGACAGTCCCGATTTTACACTGCGGTCTCGTGGTCCCGCATAGCTTACAGTTTGTTCCGCTATGCCCCTGAAGTTTTTTGCTGTTAACAAACATTATTAGGGTAGGGTAAAGGCTAAATGGTAGATGCTAAATCCTAGTGGCTAAAGGACCTTTGATGATGTCATGACCATGTGATCAGACTCTTGTGTGGGCGGAGCTATTCGGAATACTGCAGGACAGTGTGATGTTACACAGAAGAAGCTGCTGGGAATAAGAGTGATCAAAGATAAGGAGAGAAGTGACAGCATGTGTGAGCAAGAGGGGGGAACTGGGGGCAGATGTGCGGGGCAGTTAAACTGAAGGCAGATGTAGGGGGCAGTTAAACTGAAGGCAGATGTAGGGGGCAATTAAACTGGGGGCAGATGAACGGGCAATTAAACTGAATGCAGATTAAGAGGACAATTAAACTGATGGCAGAGAAAGGGGGACATTAAATTGGTGGTAGATGGAGGGGGCAATTAAACTGGGTGCAGACGAAGGGGGCCTTAAGCTGGTGACAGATGAAGGGGGCATTAAATTGGTGGCAGATAAAGGGGACATTAAACTGGGGGCAGATGAAGGGGGCATTAAGCTGGTGACAGATGAAGGGGGACATTAAATTGTTGGCAGATGAAGGGGGAACATTAAGATGTTGGCAGATGAAGGAGGGCATTAAACTGGTGGCAGATAAAGGGGGACATTAAACTGGGGGCAGATGGAGGGTGACATTAAACTGTGGGCAACTGAAGGAGGACATTAAACCGTGGGGGGTAGCTGGAGGGGGACATGTCTACCTCTAGTTGCCTCCAGTTTAATGTCCCCCTCCAACTACCTCCACTGTTTAATGTCACCCTCCAACTGCCCCATAGTTTAATGTCCCCCTCCAACTACCCCCACTGTTTAATGACACCCTCCAGCTGCCCCATAGTTTAATGTCCCCCTCCAACTACCCCCACTGTTTAATGTCACCCTCCAGCTGCCCCATAGTTTAATGTCACCCTCCAACTACCCCCACTGTTTAATGTCACCCTCCAGCTGCCCCAGTTTAATGTACCCCTCTAGTTTCCGCCAGGAGAGGGACTTAATACTGTGGGGCAATTGGAGGGGAACATTATAATGTGGGGGCATATAATTTAGAGTGACTGTAGGAGTATTATACTGTGTGGGGGCACATGGAAAAATAGATGAGAATGGACGGAGTCAACATAGAAGTGGGTGGAGCTAAATTTTCCGTGGCACGCATAGCATACTTTGTCCCTCTTTCTGTCCTTTGAAAGTTGGGAGGTACGACTGTGAAGCATATTACACTGTGTGTGGTCCATTCCTTATTTACATCACACCCCATCGATTTTATAGCAGACATGTGATATTATCACAGAATATAATTACATTGCCTGGTCACTATAAAACTGACATGTGCGATGTAAATACTGAAGGGGTGAGGGCACCCCTTCAAACAGTTGATCAACAGGGGCCCTAGGTGTTAGACCCCCACTGATCTCTTAGACTGTTAGGACACTGCAGATCAGATGTTTACCAGAAGACGCAGCTCCCAGTATTGTTTCCATGTCGGGCGCTGCACTGCTCACTTACCATATTCTTGACAAAAATAGTTGTGGATACTACAGTTGTATGGGCCATGTTAATGATAACAATTCCAGGAGCCTTGCTGCTCGCTTGCCATACATAGTGTAGAGGTGGGTTTAGGTAGTGCGGTGGTGCACATCGCATGGCGGGTGAGCAGCATGGCATTGTTATTACCTGTAGCCACACTATGTCAGTACAGCTGATCTGCAGGAGTCCTGGTGGTGGGTCCCTAGAAACAATTCCACTGGTGGTCCCTAGGCATCCCAGTCCGACACTGCCTGTACCAATCTCATATTTATAATGGTTCTAGAAAAGAGAAAAACAGGAAAGATGCGCCCCTTGTGCAGAACCGGTGAAATGTACTGTATAATGGGAAGCAATCAGACAGTTAGGGTCTTATAAATTGGCTGCTCACCTTGTTTAGCTGTGATATGCCACAACTACTAAAAAGCTTTGTTGTATCACAGGAATCTGAGGGGCAGTGTCCATTGGCATATGGCTAACTGGAAGTTCCAGAGTCGTGAGCAGTACAAATAATCATCATGAGGAGTAGGATCCGTTTTACTTCTAATAAATACTCATGTTTGGTCAGGCTCTGTGGTGGCCTTGAGTCATATATTTCTAAAGAAGAGCGCGCATCCTGGCCTTTTTTAGGAATCTCATATTTATGACATATCCTAATGATAGGCAAGCAATCTTGTTTTTGTTCTTTTCTTCCATTTAAAATTATTATTAGATTTTTCAGGAATACAAGCAAGGATATTTCAGGGATTATGAACAAGTCTTACAAAAGAAAATGTCAAGAAGAATACTAGATGTCAATACTGAAATCACCGAGTCCATATATTAGGAAGCAACATAAATACAACAATCATTAAAGCAATCAACAAAAGAACATATCTACTACGAAGTTAGGTGTATAAGTAAAAGTGGTTAACAGGGTGGAATTAACCTAAATAAGGAAAAGATTTGCACAGTTAGGGAGGAGCGACTTAAGATAGGCTATTCTTCCAGAGATGCCAATGTAACGGGGGTAGTTTCAAATGGTGTGTTCTTTTATGGGTCATAGTCTCCATAGCATAATCAAACTGAAGGAGGGAGTGTATTTCTTTGACAGACTGGCGATAAGATTAGGTCTAAGAATGTCCCGTACTTATAAGTATTTATAAAAGTCATGGTGGGGTAAGAAATACTCTTGGAAAAGGTCCTGGAAGGACCGCATCTCCCTGTCAAATAGTAGATGCTTAATATGCGTGATACCTTGATTGATCCAGGTATGTAGGAGCAAGGATGGTTGAAAGGCATAAAGCTATTGCAATGGTAAGTGTCCTGTTGATTCAGTATGTTCTGCCTTTTTACACCTCAGGAGGAACCCCTGCCTCCATTTCAATATCCACCCACCGGAGGAAGAGGGGGTCTTGCCACCAGTGAACTAGGTGGGTCAGGAGAGTGGAGTGATAATATTTTTTAAGATCAGGGACACCTATACCACCAAACCTGCAGGGTCTGGTCATAACAGCTCGACGGATTCCAGGTTTACGTCCTTTCCTAATGAAGTTAGTGAGGAGGCCATGCAGGCACATCAAATATGAGGCCGAAAGGGGGATGGCAGCAATATGAAAAGTGTTTTGTATGACCGGTAAAATTAGAATCTTGACTACAGCTACTGTATGCGACCCGTCCAGGAAAGAGTTGGGTTCTCAAATTTAGCTAACATAGAGGATACCTTTTCAAGTAAAGGGATATAATTAGAGGAGACTAATAATGATGAGCTAGGGCTTGTCAGGGAGACCCCAAGGTAAGGAATTGAGCCATCATGTCACTGATATGGGAAAGAAGAGGAAAGAAATGTTCGAGTAGCACTATCCACACCAATATTCAATATCTGAGATTTAGTAGCATTATAATAGGAAACTGCGCCAAATGTGTCCAGGGTGGATTCAATAGCCGATATGGAAACTAACGGGTTAGTGACTAATAATATGACATCATCAGCGTACAGGCCTATTTTATGAGATGATGTACCAACAGAGATACCAGAAGATGGATGGGGGAAGGTCTTGGATAATGGTTCCATCTCTAATGCAAATATTATGGGCGATAAAGGGCAACCCTGGCGTGTGCCGTTATTAATGTTCAGTTTCTCAGAAAGAAAGCGAGAGGCTAATACCTTTGCTGAGGGCACGGAGTGTAAGGCAATGGTAGAAAATTTGATGCGTTTGTGGAAGCCAAACATGTCAAGTATGCTAGACAGATATTTCCAGTGCTCTCTGCCAAAGGCCTTCTCCACATCTAAGGCCATGAGCAAAGAAGGGGTTCGGGAATACTCCGTCCATTGAACCAAGTCGCCATCTGGAGCCTGGCGGCCAGCCACAAATCCTACTTGGTCTGATTTCACCAGGGTAGGCAGAATTGTATACAAACGATCAGCTAAGACTTTAGTGTAAATTTTAATATCTCCGTTCAGTAGTGAAATCGTACGGAAGTTAGATGGGGTAGTCGGTTCCTTTCCAGGTTTGGGTAGTGTCACAAATGTGGGATCCAACATTTCAGGTAGGAAGCAGCCATCTTCTCCAGCAGTGTTAAATGAGGCAGTGAGATAAGGGGCCAATACAGCAGAATAGAGCCTATAGTAGTTATTAGTAAAACTGTCAGGGACTGGGGCTTTGTGAAGTTTTAGGGATTAAGCTGCCAATATTACATCCTGTATAGTAAATAGGGCAGAGAGGAATTGCAGTGTGGATTGGGAGATTTTAGGGAGGGACAAGTTTTGTAAAAAGTCAGTCATAGTGGTATCAGAGGGTTGAGGGGTAGAGGGTTATCTTTCAAGTTATAGAGTGAATCATAATACAATTTAAATTGTTCAGCTATGAGATGTGGATCCATTATCTTACGGGTCCAGGGCCGTTTTAGCACATTGGTGGGCCCAGTGCAAAGGTTTAATAAGTGGGGGCCCCCTCCACCACCACATAACAGCTGAGCTGAGCTCCGATTTCAGGTGTTAACCCCTTAGATGGCACGATCAAACATGACCGTGGCATCCAAGAAGTTCCTCCATGTTGCCACTTCCCCCGGCAACCCCTGCGGTGAGATGGTGGGGCTGATATCTATTATCTTCAGCCCAGGGTCTTGCCCTTGACCCCAGGCTGCCTGGACCCCAAGTACCTGGTTGATCCTGCCGGGACCTCCAGGAAGTCAGTCTATGCATCTACATAGGCTGACTTCTTGTATAGACTGCAATACACGTGTATTGCAGTCTATAGTACTATATAGCGATCAGTGTATCGCTGGTTCAGGTGTCCTTATAGGACAAGTAAAAAATGTTAAAAAAAAGTTTTAAAAAAAAGTGTGTAAAAAAAATGAATAAAGTTATAAAGCCCCAAAAATTCCCTTTTCCTATATAAAATGAATTATATATATATAAAAAAAAAAAATATTTGGTATCACCACGTCCATAACAATCCATACAATAAAATTAGAACAATATTTAACCTACACGGTGAACGTCAAGAAAAAAAAAAACGGAAAAAAAATGCCGGAAGTAATGATTTTTCGCCATCTCACCTTAAAAAATATACAATAAAAAGTGATCAAACAGTCACATGTACCCCAAAACAGTACCAATAAAAAGCACAGGTTGTCCCGCAAAAAATAAGCCCTAAACCAACTCTGTCAACCAAAAAATAAAAAAGTTACACATCTCAGAAGATGGTGATGCAAAAATAATTGATTTCTTTCCCTAAATGGGTTTTTGTTCTGCAGAATTAGTAACGCATAAAAAAAACAATATAAATGAGGTATTGCCGTAATCGTAACGACCCGCAGAATAAAGGTAACGTGTTACTTATGCTCTTTGCTGCATGGCAAAAAATTTAAAGGGTAAAAAGCAATGCCAGAATTGATGTTTTTTTGTAACCTACTAAAAAAGAGAGTTAATAAAGTTTATTCAATAAGTTTTAGGCACCCAAAAATGGTGTCATTACAAAATGCATCTCATCCTGCAAAAAAAAAAAACAGCGCTCATATGGCTACATCATCAGAAAAATAAAGAAAATACAGCATGTACAATGTGAAGACAAAAACCCCCAAAATCGCCAAATCATTAGAACATAACTGGCTGCGGCAGGAAGGGAATGTATAATCTGTATATCATGTATATGTATATCAGGGTAAAAACCAGATTTAGAGCTTATGAGGGAAAAGAAACCAGAAGTGACCCCCAGAGTGACACCCCCAATAATAGGAACTACTGGGGAAATAGGGAATTTCGTGTTCCCAATGTACTCCACACAGCTTACATATTCACTCTTCATCATCCACTGTGCATTCACGCCTGGGATACTAATGCTCACTTCACCCTCTGATAAATTGTTTGAGGGGTGCAGTTTTCACAATGGGGTCAGTCCTTAGGGAATTCAACATTTCTGGTACTTTAGAGGCTCTGCAAACATGACATGGCATCCAGATACCAAACATCTAAATCTGCGTTCCAAAAGTTACATAGCGCTCCTTCACATCTGCGCCCTACTGTGTGCCCAAACTGCAGTTTATGCCCACATGTATGACACTGGTGTACCCAGGATAACGTACTTAATGTGATATGCGGGTATAAACTGTTGTTTGGACACAACCAGACACAGAAGGGAGGGAGCGTTATTTGGTTTTTGGTGCACAGATTTAGACAGTTTGGGTTTTGGATACCATGACACTTTTGCAGAGCCCTGAAATGCCAGTAAAGTGGAATCCCCTGACATGTGACCCCATTTTGGAGACTACACCCCTGAAGAAATTTATACAGGGGTACAGTGAGCATTTTTAACCCCAAGTGTTGCATTAGTTTAATTTCCAGAAATGAATACGCAACTGATGGTGAAAGGTGAAAATGGCAATTTTTCCAGGAATACGTCATTTCAGTGCGTAATATGTTGTGCTCGGTTTGTATCAGAGACGAATGCTCCAAAAGCTGTTGTGTCCAAGATACCCGCTATGCACAACATTTCGGGCACTGAATTGGCGTATCTCTAGAAAAATTGCAGTTTTCACTTTTCATTATCAGCTGTGCCTTCATTTCTGGAAATTAAATTAATGCAACGCTAATGGGCTAATAATGCTCGCTACCCCACTTGATAAATCCCTTGAAGGGTGTAGTTTCCAAAGTCGGGTGACATTTCTGCAGATTCCACTTTACTGGCAATTCAGTGGCTCTGCAAAAGTGGCATATTTAGGAGTGCGTGTCTCTGATGACACAAAGTGGACACAACATATTGGGCACTGAAATGGCATATTTCTTTATAAATTTCAATTTTCACTTTGTACATTCATTTTTCGGAAGCACTATTGGCCTCAAAATGATAATACCCCTTGAGAAATTCCTTGAGTGGTGTAGTTTCTAAAATGGGGTTACTTTTATGTTTAATCAAATTTATTAAAGTTTTATAATAAGAACAGAAAAAAGAAAAGGGAAAGGGGTACAATGCTATGACATCAATATCAGATAAAACAATAACAGGGGGGGGCACGCAGGCCACCTTATTAATGGATAAGGCACAGTAATGAAAGTTTGGGTAAAAAGGCCAACGAAGCCCGCCACAACAGGATCAGAAATAAATGTCACAATGACAACTAAAATGACTATAACTTTAGGTGGGTGATAGCTAAAAAATAACAAACAAAAAAAAAAACTAAAAGGTCAACTGTAAAAAGCTACCACAGGGCCACCCACCTAACAGTAAATTAAAACAATCATCAATAGGAAGGGGACCAAAAGGGGAACACAGGTGTACAAGACATATGAGGCCTAGGACACAACAAGAGCAGGGGAGGGACACAGGAGGGAGGAGGTAGGAGATGGAACGGAAGGGGAAATTTAGAAATGGAGAGCAGCCAGACACTGCACCAACAGAACAACCCCAAGTCAAGAAAAAAAAAGAGAGAAACTCAGAGGACTCCTGAAACATCACCCACGGCCGCCAGAGGGACTCAAATTTGGAGGGGTCGGGCGAGTCCTCAGCCACCAGGGCCTCCATTCTCCTAATAAGGAGAAGCTCCTGAAGGAACTCCACCAGGGTAGGCACAGCAGTGCTACGCCAATGCCTGGGGATAACTGTTCTGGCGGCGGTGAGGAAGTGTCGCAAAAGGTCCCTTTTAACGGCAGAGACCCTCCCCGGTATAATGGAGAGAAGTGCGAGCTGGGGTGAAGGCGTAACAGATCTGCCACTCACTTTGGCATAAAGCTCAAAGACGGGATCCCAAAAGGGTTTAAGGGCCACGCATTCCCACCAGATATGGTATAAGGTACCTTTTTCGAAACCACAGCGCCAACACCGGTCAGAGACGCCAGGGTAGATCCTATGTAAGAGGTCAGGACAGCGGTACCAGCGGGTCAGTATTTTGTAATTCTTTTCCTGCGCACTACAGGACAGTGGGAATGGGGTTACTTTTAAGGGGTTTCCATTGTACTGGTACTTTAGGGGCCCTGCAAATGGGACATGGCACCAGAAAACTATTCCATCAAAATCTGCTCTCCAAAAGCCAAATAGCGCTCTTTTCATTCTGAGCTCCACCATGTACTCATACAACATTTTACAACCACATATGGGGTATTCCTGTATTCAGGAGAAATTGTGTAACAAACTGTGGGGTGCTTTTTCTTCTTTAACCCCTTGTTAAAATGAAAAATTTGGGACAAAATGGACAGTTTATTTGAAAAAAAGTCATTTTTAAATTTTACGTTAAATTGCTAATAAAATCTGTGAATCAGCTGTGGGGTCAAAATGCTCACCATTCCTTGAGGGGTGAAGTTTCTAAAATAGGGTCACTTTTTGGGGGTTTCCATTGAATTGGTACTCTAGGGGCTCTGTAAATGCGACATGGCACCAGAAAACTATTCCAGCAAAATCTGCCCTCCATAAGCCAAATAGCGCTCTTTCTATTCTGAGCTCCCCCATGTACCCATACAGCAGTTTATGACCATATATTGGGTACTCCCGTGTTCAGGAGAAATTGTGTAACTACCTGTGGTGTGCTTTTTCTCCTTTAACCCCTTGGGAAAATGAAAACTTTGGGGATAAAGTTACTTTTTAGTTATTTTTCATTTAAACATAAATTCTGTCAGGGGTGTAGTTTCCAAAATGGGGTCACTTTTGGAGGGTTTTTATTGTTTTGGTACTCTAGGGGCTTTGCAAATGAGACATGACACCTGAAAACTATTCCAGCAAAATCTGCTTTTCAGATGCCCAGTGTCGCTCCTTCCCTTCTGTGTGCTGCCATTCGCCCAAACATCAGTGCACACCCACATATGGGGTATTTCTGTGTGTGGGAGAAATTGCATAACAATCTGTGAGATTAAGCAGAAGGCCCCTCGTAGACAAATTTGCAGACAATTTCGCAGACAAGGCCGATGTACCTGCCCATTGGGTCCTGTACTACTGATTTAAGTGAGAATGCATTCATCTTTCACTGCTACCAAAACACCTATGCTCTTGGCCGATCCAGAGGCCAGAAAAACATTTATCAATATGAATTTCCTGAGCTAATAAGACATCACATTTTAGCCTCAGTGCCTCCTGCCAAAGGAGACTACATTTATTGTTAAGACCTTTGGCATTGATAGGGGAAAGTTTGAGTACCATGGTAATTCCGGGGGGTTAGTGCAGGTGAAAGAGGACCAAGGGCTGGGCCCACAGATTCAGCAGGTACACGATGCCAAACAGACACAAACACCGTTTTAATTCCCAGAACAATGTTTACTGAGTAAAGCAATGAAGAGAGATCTGGGGAAATATGCATCAAGGTATAAACAGAGAGAAAAATACAAAATTCTATGGAACAGATTATTGCAGTAAGCCAATACTATACCCCTTAGTTCCCACAATTACTTAAACAGGTAATGGATTCAAATCCTTTAAGAACGCGGTTTTCCTGGATCAGTCCCTCGTCGGGGGTGCACCCTAAGTATTGCGCAATACTATTTGTAATCCAATGGTTAAATTGTAATCCACAGGCAAATGCTGTCTTCCCCTTCTAGTACAATTATAGGCCTTGCTCCAGCTCCCTGTAGTGCAACACTTAAAAGATAGGCCAGTCTCTCCAATGATAAGGTGTCAGCGTAAGAGTCCCTTATATAACTACCACCACATGATCTATGTAGATGCAGCCAAGCCGTACTCACGAGTCCTTGAGACCTTTACTTTGTGTAGCTACTTTATCTTCTGTGCTTCAGGGATGTCTTGACTCCGTCCTCAGCCAGCACCACTGTCACTGTGTCCTAGAACTCAGTCCTCCGCCAGCACCAAGACTTCACCTGCAGTCAGCTCAGCTCAGGCCTCCATCCAGCACAAAGCTTTCCCCAGCAGCCCAGCATAGCACACCTCAGGTTTTCAGTTCCAAATCCTTCTCTACACCACCCCTCCCTTCCTGTTTCCTGCTGGGTGATGATGCAGTTCTCTATCTCCAGTGGGAGGCATCAAAACTGCAATCCTAGCGCACTGCCAAACTTGTAGAAGTCCAACACGTTCCAGTAATTATCCATAATCAGACTTTGAACCCTAGAACAATATTTACATCAATTACATTAATACTTATGGGCAGTTTATTACTTTGCTGCCACCTACTGACCAAATTTAGTTATTTCAGATGTATTGCTTCACAACCTTACACAGGGTGAGAGGGCAGTCGCCTCTAGTATGCGTGCAGAGCCAATGTGGTCGATAGGTCAAGTAGACAGTAAATCATAACAGCAATCGTAGTAGGAGAAAAACAAACGTTAGCACAAAAACCATGAGATAACTGCAACACATGACAACTAGCAGAATATGAATACATCAGTAAGGTTATAGTGCATGGCACTAATATCTCTCCTGAGGGAAGATAAGAAGGTATGGAAAATTAACAGCTCATATAAAGGAAGTAGCACAATGAACCTACCTGAGCAATGTAAACATACAGTTAGGGAACCTGTTATGAAAGAAGATTAAGTGAATAGAAAAATAACAAGTCAGTAGGACCAGGAGCCAGTGCTCACTGCATTACCCCACTGACTGCCAATCTGGGATCAGACGACTCAGGGATCGACGGTGTTTCAGAGGACCCGCAGGAGCCGGAGGAGTGAGGTGCCAGAACTGCAGTAATTTCAGGCTGCTTGGGATGGAGATCACAGTCATGGTTCCATTACGGGATACAAGCAGTTTGGTAGGAAATCTGCATCAGTACTTGATGCCATGGTCTCTTAACATCTTAGTAATGACAGAAAAGTCCCTTCTAGCCTGCAGGGTGACGGTCTGGATACAGCGAGATGGCAGTATATGGATCTAGAAGCGTCATCAATTTTCTAGATGAGAATATTATGAGTTCCTTAACATGGTAAAAATGTACTCTCACCAGAGCGTCTCGAGGGGACGATTCCGGTGCTGCCTTTGACTTACGTGTATGTGGTGAGCATGATCCAATGTTAAGTCGAGATCCATTAAGGCAGGAACCAAACAGTGGAATAACTTCTTAGGATAATCAGAAAGTTCAGAAGGGGAGATCTCCTCTGGGATGCCTCTCACTTTGATATTATTCCTCCTAAATCTAATCTCGGTGTCTACAGATTTATCTTTCAGCCAATTCACATCGTCTTCCAAAGAATTATGGGCATCCACAATCTCATTATGTGCATTTGAAAATTCCTCCATATTCTTTTCCAAGTGGTCGGTGCGGCTGCCCACTGTGCCCTGGTCCTGCACATTAGACTGTATCTATTTGAGCAGAGAGGTAACATTGTGATTGATGCCAATTTGGAACACCACCAGCACATGTGTTTAAGAGTCCCAACTGTGATTGTATTGCTGTTAGATGGAAAAGAGGCAAGATCATTCTATGGGTTCAGTAGCGTTTGAGAGACTGAGTGGACTCTGACCGTCACTCCACCTAAATGGTGATACCAATTATCTCTGTGTAACCTTAAATAAAAAACATTAAACCTGTATGTGGGTAAATTGTGGGGTTGGCCACAGCTTTATTAACGCCAAAACTTCTAACAAATAGAATACCATAAAGATAACAATGCCCATGACAAATTTTCCAGTCTTCCAAGAACTCTTCTCCGAATGTGGGACCTACTTTCATATTCAATATTTCCTCTGGGCATGTTTTTCCGCCATGCTGTGACAACTGTAACAAAAGAAAGAAAAAAAACACCAACGAACCGAAAACAATAGAAAGGGCAGGGTGGGCGGGTGTACTTCTCACCAAGATGGCAGAAGGGTAAGAACCCTGCCTACATGCACTCCAACACTTATATACTCTTTAACCCCCCCTCTGACATCCTTCCCACGTCACCATTTCTTTTAAAAATAAATAATGTATTCCCGCCACTCAATCCCTGGCCCTTTCTTTATACAATTCAGGGCCTCTCAGACTGAGTGGACTCTGACCGTCACTCCACCTAAATGGTGATACCAATTATCTCCGTATAACCTTAAATAAAAAACATTAAACCTGTATATGGGTAAATTGTGGGGTTCGCCACAGCTTTATTAACGCCAAAACTTCTAACAAATAGAATACCACAAAGATAACAATGCCCATGACAAATTTTCCAGTCTTCCAAGAACTCTTCTCCGAATGACCCGCTGTGAAGCAGCGGGCATGTGGGACCTACTTTCATTTGACATATTTCCTCTGGGCATGTTCTCCCGCCATGGAGCTGGCAGTGTACCCCCTACAACTGCCTGCGATCTTCCCCACCCAGCAAAACCAAAGCCTTCTCAAGCCCTTCCTGCAGCCCTAGCAAGAATATGTCCGTACTGATAGGATTCAGATGAACCCCATCAGGCAACAACAGATTACCGTTGTCACCCTCCAATTCCCGATGATGAACCACTAGATCACCAAGGGATCGTACAAACTTAGAGATCTGAACATTCAGGACTTTCCGCGACCTTTCAATAGCCAGGGGGTCCCTGGCACCCCTTCACACCTGCCGTAGCACCACCTCGGACCACACTAACACCACGTCAGAGAAGAATACTGAAACCCGTTGAACATCCTGTTTAATCAAAGCAATCAGCTCCGCCAATTTTACATGAGCAAGGTCGTTGCCACCAGCATGGACAAGGACGACGGCAGGACCATGAACCTGGCGGCTGACCGATACGAGCTCCGGCAAGATATGATGCAACCTCAAGCCTCGACGACCACACCAGTGTACCTCAGCAGAGGAGAGCCCAAGAGATACGCTGCCAGGATGAACCGCAGCTCTGCGTTCGGCCCAGAAAATATATGAGTGCCCAAATATCCACACAGAAGGGAGACTGGGTCCTGAAAAGACACAAAACAAAACAAAACATAGTAAAAGAAAACTAGAAACAAAACAAATAATCATTGAGTAAGCAGATCAGAGCGGATATACTGTACGTCCTATAACAATCCGACTTCCATCTGCCCAATTGCTTTACAGCATTCTCACCCAAACCACCAGCGTCAGCTGTAGTCGCCGCGCCAATCTGAAAAGAGTGGGTACCAAACTCCTTTGGATCCAGACCCAACTCAACCAAGCATGCACGAAAAACTGAAGCAAACTGAAAACGTGTAAGAGGCAAACCGGAGGCATGCACCAGGAAGACAGAAGACTCAATGACGCAAGACAAATTCCCTAGTGACTCACACTGGGCAATAAGAGGAGCCTAAGGCTTTTACAGTCACCCAACTGCCCCGGCCAAAAACATCCGTTTTTGATTTCCTAACACCAATCTTAACCTCCTCATCCAAAACAACCACATCCCCAACTGAAAGACCCCCGGGACAAAAACGACTCCTGCTCAACAATTCCCCAACCCGCAAGGCGGCAAAAAAGGCAATCAAAAAGGCCGTCCTGAACAACAAAACTTCATAAGGGTCAGGACATATGACATCTAAAATTGTACACAAACGAGACAGCAGACTGAAAGACACCGGGTACCGAGAATCCACACCCACAGACACTTTCTTCCACCCTAAAACTACCTGCTGAACCATGAAATACTTCCCAATATCGCGCCGATCAAAAAGCTTAAGCATAAACGCAACTCCAGCTAAACTCTTTTGAGCCACGTTTGCCGAAGCACCCCTACGCCCCAACTGCGCTAAAAAATCAAGCGTGACCTCCAACAAAAGACAGTCATCCGTGGGTATGATACTGCCGGAGATAGACCGCCAAGAAGACCATGCAGTCCCGTGGCTCCGCCAGGTGGCCTCGGATACGGAGCTGTGTACCAACTCAACTAGACGCTCCCGACCAGGTTCCATAAGCAATCCGGGCAAGCTGTACCGACTGCCTCTGCCGTCGGGTGTAGCGCACGAAACACCTGAAAATCGGAATGGGACAGAGCATCAGCAACGCAATTCTGCACTCCTAGCATGTGTCTTACCCTAAACCAAATATTATGCTGCAAACAGCGAAGAACAAGATGGCGCTGTGAAATAACATAAGACAGTGTGGCAAAGGCCTGAAGCCAGTTGCCAAAAGTCTTTGTAACCCACGGTTTTTTATCCGCACCTCTATCGATAACCCCGTCTTTGTCGACGGTTACATGGTCCGCTGACAATAGAGACCATATATCAACATATTCGCCCTTTGTGATTCGCTCCCTGACCTCCGCCGGTACATACGTACCCACGGGGGCCACACCACAAAATATGGAATCACGAAAAGCAAAACCAGTATTAATGGGAGAAACCGTTGGAGGGCCAGCCACCGCAGGAGCAGCCGACTGGCCCTCCAACACATCTAACATACGCTTTAAGGAAGAGACAAAATCACCAGTAGCGGAAATTGGAAGGGATTGCGGTGCCGGCGAACCGGCGTACTCACTACCCTTCGCCGAGTCAGATGTTTGGGCTGGCGGCAGTGGAGATGAAACCGCTGAAGAGGCCCGATCCAACGAGCGATGAACCGACTCTGAAGAAGTCCTTCCAGATGCTCTGGCCTGTTCCTTTCCAGAATGATGGTGAGAAGAGGAGCGAGACCCATCTGGCAGTCGACTGTCCCTCTGGCTGTGGGCATGGCGACTCGACGATCTCGAGGAAGATCGACTGCGCGGGGAACGATGCCATCGACGATCACTCCTCCTTCGGTGGGAGCGCCGGTGCAATGAGCGCCTCCTTCTGCACCGACGATGAACGCTACCATTTGTGGACGAAGACTCAGAAAGAGAGGAGAGATTAGGCTGTGTCACTGACAAACCAGCAGAGTGCCCCCTGGACCCAGCCCCCGATGTAACCCCCCAGGGGGTCCCAGGAGTGGTACCGGCAGAACGCTGAGTCGCAGGCGGAAGCTGTCTTGAATGGGGCATGGCATATCCAACTGCCAGCCCCCCATCCAAGGATAAAGATGACCTGGCCCTGGGTTCTCCTCCCCCTCCCTCCAGAAAAATCGCTGGTTTCAGCAAAAAATCCTCCTGCGCAGCAGGGAGCTGCTGCGCAGGCTGCTTGTCAGTTCCAGCAGACTCCAAAGGCAGAGAGGTCTGCGCAGGAGACAGGGACGCCAGCCAGCGCTGAAGGAGCCCGCTGGTCAGATCCCCGCTCCCACCCGCCCCCCCCCCCGCCGCTGGGAACAGGCCAGGACCGCATCAGCCCCGCCAGGTGGGACTTCGGGCACCCCGCTGAGCGTGGCCATTTGCCACGAAGAAGTACCTTTTGCCACCGATGTGGCAGATGTAGACCAACCAGAAGGAGCCTCGGGGGGATGCAGAAACTGACGTAGAATCTCCCCGTCGGGTAACACCCTGGAGCGGGCTAGGACTCAGGCGGGAAGGGGGCTTCGATTCCCACCGTGGCCTCCCTGTCACCGGACCAGGAGCAGCAGAATCAGCAGCAGGAACAGGAGGAAAAGAACTCCGGCTCTGTTCCAGCACCGCTTTCAGCCACGTAGAACCCTGATGGGCGATGCGCTCCAGGATGATCTTCTCCATCGTGTCCTCCATTTCCACAGGGTCTTCGTTCCAGTACTTTTCGCCAAGATGGCAGAAGGGTAAGAACCCCGCCTACGTGCACTCCAACACTTATATACTCTTTAACCCCCCCCCTCTGACATCCTTCCCATGTAACCATTTCTTTTAAAAATAAATAAATATTCCCACCACTCAGTCCCTGGCCCTTTCTTTATACAATTCAGGGCCTCTCAAAAGGGTTGGGCATCAGCTGAAGATGACTTTTTAGGCACGGGACCTTTGTTCGCCAGCGAAGCATTAGGAGAGTGCTTAGCATTGCGTTTGCCAGAGTTCGAACCACCCCCAGATTTAACAGGAGTCTGGGGTGCAGAGATGATAGTGGTCTCAGAGACGGTTGTAAAGGCACCTGCGATGGTGGAGAAGTCCCAGAGGCAGAAGAGAAATGTGAGTCTTGCGAGTTAGAGTCATCCCTAGTAACGTCTTGCATACTGAAAAAGTCAGTGAGTTTCCTGGGGACCTCTGACTTGGTCTTTCTTCTGGTCATCATGCAAGAGACAGCACAGGCCCAATAGCCGCCGTAAAGTAGCAAAAAAGCTGTGTAAAGGTAAACAGACTGCCAGGAAGTGAAACCAGGATGAAGCTGGGAGGTCTGTAGAGCCATGAGTCTGCGGGCTGTTGTGCGGAGAGCTGCAGGCAATTCAGTCCAGGATATAGCAGGCAAAAGCAGCACAGCTCCTCTGGAGTGGTCCCACTGCCATCAGAGCATGTGGAGTGTCGTAGATGAGAAGCGGGGACTTGCAGGGCACCTGGAAGCACTGGATGCGCTCACTAATGGCGTGAAAGTCGGAAGATGACACTGGCGGCAGGTTGCTGTACAGGCCACATTTTCCACAACAGCCAAGTCAAAATGGGGCAGTCCAGAGGGTCTCAACAGGCGGCCCACAAATTCTCATAGCCTTAAGGATTTGGGTAAGGCAAGCAGTGCAGGTAGTAGCGGTGTGCTTGCAGTGACTATTAGATTAGAACTTCAGTCAATTATTTTTCTTTACAATGGTGACAGTTTGTATGTATAGTGGGCAAGAAAAAAAAAAAACTCTTAGCAAACAAAAAAATTTTTCAGATTAGCAAGCTCCATCACTCATGTCTTTATTGGGTGAGAAAAACAAAACCTTAAGAAATGGAGTTTTTTAAGATTGCTGTTAATTAAAAATATTTAAAATCATGACCAAAAAAACCTTTAAAAAAAGATTTTTCGTTAAAAAGACTGACTTTGTCAGTTTAAAACATGATAAGATACTCTGGACAGTCACAGACAATCTCAGATATACTTCTCTACTGTGAAACAGACTTAACAAAAGATTTTTCAAGAACAGGACTGACTTTGTCAGTAAAAATTAAACACTCTGTGAATAGTCACAGATCAAAAAGACAGACAAATTTAGATCATTGCCAAAGAAAGAGTTAACTGTCTTTTGTCTATCTGTATTACTGTAGCAGTCTGGTTCACATAGCACAGATATTTTCCCTCACTGTTATGATTTCTGTCACTAATCTGTCTGTAATTAATTAAATCTGACTAAAGTTTCTTCTATTTCTCCTACTCCTAAGATTCTCTAGCTGTATTGTACTGTACACTCAGTGCTATGTATCAGGCAGTGACGAATAACATGTCCATCCCCAACTTCCACCATCACTGAAATGCCTTGTGTTCTAGTCCACAGCACCTTATATACTGTAAATGACATCAGCACAGTAAGGTGTCCAGTAGAGATGAGCGAATCGAAGCTGACTAGATGGAATTTGATCAGAATTTCAGGAAATCTTCGATTCGAAGAGGCCATACAGTGACCCAGTGGCTGCGGCATGAGGAGGGCATACAGTGACCCAGTGGTTGCGGGATGAGGAGGGCATACAGTGACCCAGTGGTTGTGGTATGAGGAGGGCATTCAGTGACCTAGTGGTTGCGTCATGAGGAGGGCATACAGTAACCCAGTGGCTGTGGTATGAGGAGGGCATTCAGTGTCCCAGTGGCAGCGGCATGAAGAGGCCATACAGTGACCCAGTGGCAGTGGCACGAGGAGGGCATACAGTGACTCAGTGGAAATGGCTTGAGGAGGGCATACAGTGACCCAGTGGAAACGGCTTGAGGAGGGCATACAGTGACCCAGTGGCAGTGGCATGAGGAGGGCATACAGTGACCCAGTGGAAATGGCTTGAGGAGGCCATACAGTGACCCAGTGGCAGCGGCATGAGGAGACCATGCAATGACCCAGTGGCAGCAGCATGAGGAGGCCATACAGTAACCCGGTGGCGGCGGCATGAGGAGGGCATACAGTGACCCCATGGAAATGGCTTGAGGAGAGCGAACAGTGACCCAATGGAAACGGCTTGAGGAGAGCATACAGTGACCCAGTATAAGTGTCATGAGGAGGGCATACAGTGACCCAGTGGCAGCAACATGAGGAAGGCATACAGTGACCCAGTGGCAGCGGCATGAGGAGGCCATACAGTGACCCATTGGCTGCAGCATGAGGAGGGCATACAGTGACCCAGTGGTTGCAGTATGAGGAGGGCATTGAGTGACCCAGTGGCAGCGGCATGAGGAGGCCATACAATGACCCAGTGGCAGCAGCATGAGGAGGGCATACAGTGACCCAGTGACTGCGGCATGAGGAGGCCATACAGTGACCCGGTGACAGTGGCATGAGAAAGGCATGCAGTGACCCAGTGGAAACGGCTTGAGGAGGGCATACAGTGACCCAGGGGAAACGGCTTGAGGAGGGCATACAGTGACCCGGTGGCAGTGGCATGAGGAGGGCATTGGGCATACAGTAACCCAGGGGCAGCAACATGAGGAGGGCATATAGTGACCCAGTGGCAGCAACATGAGGAGGGCATACAGTGACCCAGTGGCAGAGTGCAGAGGTGACAGCAGCGTGAGTAGGCCACAGAGTGGCAAGGTGATATAATGTGTAGTCCAGTGGATCTTCGATGACGGGTGGAAGGGTGCACTTTAAGTATGCCACCACCTGCTGGTTGAACTTCTGCTCTGTGTCTAGATGCTCATGAGCACTTTCTTTACTATGCGGGTGAAGAAAGCTGCTCATCAGCAACTCTAGGCTCAGGCTGCTGCTGATGGTGCCGATACTGCTCCTGCCACCCCCACCCCCTCCCACAGCTGCCATGCCAGTGCAAGTTGAGCGTTCAGGGTCCCGCCGGTCGGACATGCGAGAGGATGAACGATGGCGCAGATAGGCAGCGGCCAACTTGCCACATAGCATGTCTCTATAGTAGTTCAGTTTGTCCTCCCTCTCAGTAGCGAGGGTCTAACATGGTGGAGTGTTGGAATAATGTTTATTATTGCCTGTATTGCAACAACTACTGTTGATATGTTTATAACTGTTAAGCTTCTGTCTCTAGGCATACTGTTAAATTGTTAGTAAAGCTCTGTTAAAAAGGTGGGGGCTAGAGTAACAAAACCACGAAGTTCCTCTCTGTTGTAACTGCAGCACAGAGCAGAGCACATGGAAGCACACAGACAAGAAGCTGAGATCATAAGCTAAGAAATACTAATTGTAAAGTGTACTATCCTTGTTCCTCAATAAATATCTGTTTACTGTGGAACGCCTGGACAGTCAAAGATTAATCCGCTGCCAACAGGTTATGGGCCCAGATACCCCCAGATACCCAGAGACACAGAAAGAAAAGGAAAACAACAGTGATCCAAGATGGCCACCAGCAGCAACTCTATGAAGTTCACAGTGCCAAACCTGAATAATCAGAACTATTAATCCTGGAAATTCAAGATAAAGATGCTGCTGATAAGAGAAGGAACGTGGAAATACACACAGGAGTCTAAACCTGATCCAGTAACAGATGACTGGATAGAGAAGGATCAGAAAGCACAAAGCACTATATCCCTCAGCCAGAGGCGTAGCTAGGGGTTCAGCACAGGTGTAAGAGACAGCCAATGTTGTCTTAAGCTTCATTTGTCTGTATAAACTGTTAATGTTGAATGTATTTCTGTGATTCTGTTCCTTTAAGACAGCAGCCATTGTAATTGTGACATGATGCTGGAGTGAGACCCCCCCTTTTATGTCAGCCTGCCTGTTCTGCAGACAGAGTGTGAGCAGAGAAGCAGGAAGTGACGAGACAGAGAGCAGCAGCCATCTTGGCAAGTGTTGTATTGAACTGGTGTGGAGATTTTTCTGTACAGCTAAGCTGTATCTTGGTCCAGAGACAAACAGAGTGTAAAGAGACAACAGGACTAGTGAGTCCACGTGAAAGGAACTGTGCTCAGTGGCTGATCAGTGAGACTGACATTGTGACTGTGTATATGGATACCACAGATAGAGACTCGCAGTGCTGTTGATGTACTGGACGGCACCTGCTAAATCCCGCTTTACATCCCAGCTCAGTGTATGGATTCGGCAGGACTGTCAGTGTGCTGAGTGGAATCTGCTGTTGGATTACATTGCATTCAGTTGGTTTCCCTGTCTGTTAAAGAGGACTTCATTTCTCCCAAGATCCTGATAACCGTGAGGAGAGAGGACGCTTCACTATAAAAGAAAGGACCGACTTTGGGCCCCACCGCGCGCTTCTACGGACTGTAAGCGGTCCACCTGGACCACTGGGGAAAAGGGGGTGCACCCAAATGTGAAGTCAGGGTCAGTTAGGGATAGTTTTGAGTATATTGTTCATTCAGTGTCCATACTGCAGAAGTGGACAGAGTAAAATTAGAAACCATTGCAGAATTTGCCTTGAAATTGTTCATGCTATATTGTATATTTTGCTTGTCTTTAGCCCTGTCATTTTACCTTTAACTAGCCTTTATTAACTTATAGTAAATATATATTTTTTTCTTGAACTACCGCGTGTGCGTTCATTTCTGGTTGCGGAGTCCAAACCACCTGCCTTGCTCTCGGTTCACACAGGGGGGGCAAACATGTCCAAGTGGGCCCCCAACTTGGACTTGTTCGTATACCGATACTATGAGTATACGGTGAGCGTATACAGTAGTGGTATATAGCAGCTCTATACAGGGCTCTGCAGACGATTTAGGTGAATACAGGGCAGTAGCATTTAGTGACTTACCGGTGACGTCTCTAACCAATCCTTCACATTTCCCATCTCTTTCATCTGGACGGCCATGACCACTTCTTCCAGTCTCTGTAAAGTTTGCAACACAGACATCTTTGGCTCCTCACTTTTCCAGGCACCTGACCCACATTGTCCTCACCTGCACAAAGCCCCCATCCTGCTGCTACCCCAATTATAAAATATATAATATAACCCCCTATAATGAATAATACCCCCAAGTGTAGCTTTAAGTTAATAACTTCCCTATGCACCCCTTTAAATAGTGCCCCTTATTAATAATGCCCCAGATGTTTCCTAATTAAAAAGGAAAAAAAAAGGGAAAAAAAATTATTGGGGTTCCAATATCCCGGACCCCCAGCATCAGCTGTTTTAATGAACCATGGTACCTGTGTAAGCGCCGTGACCCCTTCTCTGTTTACATAGTGTCATTCTTTTCATAGTGGCCATGTAATGTAACTACAACCTCATCCTATACACGCCTATGTGACAAGACTGGAATGACATCACACGGTCACTATAAACAGATATTGCAACAACTACTGTTTATATGTTTATAACTGCATAAGCTTCTGTCTCTAGGCATAGTGTTAAGTTGTTAATAAAGCTCTGTTAAAAAGGTGGGGGCTAGAGTAACAAAACCAGGAGGTTCCTTTCTGTTGTTTTTCTATCTATGGTACAGGTGTCTTGCACATAGAGACCCAGAAGCAATAAGAACGTTAGTTCAAAAACAACTTGCTGAAGGCATTACAATTGATCAGTGTAATCAGACAATGAAGTGTACAAGCTGTCTTAAAGGAAAAATGTCCCCAAAATCTTTTCCTAAGAATAGTACTACAAAATCAGAACAGCCACTGGATTTAATACATACTGATGTTTGTGGTCCAATGAATACTCTAACTCCTGGAAAGAAGAGATATTCCCCTTACGTCCGACAGCAGCACAATATGGGGTATCTCTGCCCCTGTGTGTTGTTTAGGACAGGTGGAACCTTTAATTAGCACCAAAAAGGTGCCTCCTACTAGCCCTATAAGAGGGCACAAGAGACCTCCCTCCACTGTGTTTTTTTCTGTCCTGTGTGGAACAGGTGGACGGAGGTCTCTTGTGACCTCCCGTTGCTAGGGGTTTTATTTACTCCTGGCTTACCTTTATGGGGTACCTCGGTCCCAAAGAAAAAACCTCCGGGCCTTCGCTCCGAAGTGCAGCGTTATCCGGCATCCATCTGCAGGCAGCGCGATCCCGGAAGTAAGCGGGGAACCTCCTCGGCCGGAACTTTTCTCCGGCCCCGTGTTCCCAGGGGAAGGAAGCCTTTGCGCACCACCGCGCCCTACTTCCGGTTTTCTCGGAAAAAGTGCGGTAAGTTTGGAAATTTAAAATTTAAAGGCAAAATATAGATTTGATTTTTGCTGCTTGTATTTTGAGCCTCTGGCTTAGGCTTATGTTCCTTTATGGCGTTTGACTTGTTTTGGTGCTGTATAAATGTTTCTTTGTTGGCTTCCTCCCCTCTCTGCTGGATTACATTTAAAAGGTCTGATTGCAGTCCTTTATTTGTTGAGTGAGTAGTTTCTAGCTCCTCTGCTGCGGGTTGTGGTGGCTGGCTTTTTTCTCACGCTTTTTCTCTCTTCAAGTGACCAAATTAAAAAAAAAAAAAAAAAAAGAGGTACCCCTTGGTTTTTTATGCGATGCTTGGCGATCTTCCCTGTTTCAGTGTCACGTGGCTGTTTGATGTTTCAGATGTCATCTTCTGCATCATGTAATGGCGATGCGCTTAGGAGGAAAAATTCCTCTAAACTTGAACACCTAACTTGTTTGGATTGCAATACCCCTTTACCTGACGGCTATGATTTTACCCGCTGTCACCAGTGTCGTGGACCTCCGCCGGAAGTACCTTCTATAAGAGGTTGTTACTTGGGTAAAGGACTATATGAGGAGTCTCTTAAGGAGATTCGTTCTTCCATCGTCCAGATTGCCAAGAAACCGCAGATTGAGACACAATCTTCCTTACGGATCTCTGATGAAGATTATCAGATAGTGGACGAGACACTCTCATCTGACAATTCCACTGAAGATCCCAGCAGGCCGTGCTTCCACTCGAAAAATTAAGCCGGCTGCTGAAGTCCATCCGGTCTAAGGATCGTGATGTTGACGGGGAAGCCTCCGCGTCCACCTATAGAGGGCCTAGGGTCTTCCAAGTGGACCAGACATTACAAAAGTTAATGTCCTCAGAGTGGAGAAGTCCTGAAAAACCTCTTGTGGTTCCTAGGAGGTTCAGCGCTTTATTCCCAGTTGCTCAATGGGGTCCTCCTCCCAAGGTGGATATGGCAGTGGCTAAACTGTCCTGCCGCACTAAGGTACCATCAGATGATGGAGCAAATTTGCACGACGCCATGGCAAGCGCTTCGACAATACCTTCAAGAAGGCTTATTCAGCTGCCTCGCCCAAGACCGCTGTGGCGGTTGCGTCCTGTGAAGTGTCAGCCAAATTATGTACTGACCTGGTCCACCTCGAAAGTGACCGACTCTGGAGTCTCCAGAGATGAGCTGCTAGGTTTTCTAGGCTCAATTTCCCTAGCAGCTGAATATTTAACGGAAGCCTCCCACCATCAATTAAGGCTGGCGGCCAAATCCCTGGCACTTACCAAGAACACTGCAGCAGGAAGACCTCTATGGTTAAAACCTTGGAGAGCTGTGTTCCCCTCAAAGTATAATTTGTGCGCATTACCCTTTGAGCCGGGTAGAGTCTTTGGCTGTGCCCTAGACGAGATCCTAGAGGGCTTGGCCGACAAGAAGGGTAAAACTTTACCCCAGGCCTTCAGAGGTAGGTCTGGCTCTGGCCATGGTAGAGGCTATCCGCCTCGTCGTGGAAGGCAGTCCAGAGAGGCTCTAGTTATTCCTCTAGAGGCACCGGCCGGAGATTCCGAAGTCTGATGATAAAAAAGTCAAGCCTAGCTTTTGACATCAGAAGCAGTTTTCCTGTGGCCGAGATTCCTGTCGGAGGTCGTGTCTCCCACTTTCTCAACTGCTGGCAGGAAAAAATTCGAGACCCATGGGTCCGGTAGGTAATCCAAAGAGGTTATGCAATCAAGTTCCTCCGTCCTCCTCAGGATCGGTTTGTGTTAACTCGCAGCCTCCCTACAATGCAGCAGGCTACATTGGAATGCTCCATCCGAGAGTACATTCACAAGGGAGCCCTGGTGGAAGTCCCTTCTCTAGAAGAAGGATCCCGTGTCTATTCTCCCGTCTTCCTGATGCCAAAACTGGCAGACAAGTGGAGAATGATCATAGACTTAAGGTACCGCAACCGCTTCATCAAAAAGAAGCGCTTCCATAGGAAAACCATAAAGTCTGTCACCACCTTTCTCCTCTAAGGCGAGGTTTTTTGTGACTTTGGATATAAAAGATGCCTATTTGCATATTTCTATTTACCTCCACACAGAAGGTTCTTTTCTAAGGATTGCCGTAGTATTTTCCGGCCACAGGAAGCACTTTCAATTCACAGCACTACCCTTCGGGATCTCCTCTGCTTCCCACACCTTTACAAAGGTAGTGGCCCCCATAACGGCCGCCCTCAGGCTTCAGGGGATATTCTTGGTGCCTTATCTAGACGACTGGTTGATAAAGGCCCAGTCAGAGTCTGTTCTGCTCCAGTAACTACAGACAGCCTTCAGAGTCTGTGATGGCTTATAAACTGGGAGAAGTCAAAAACGATCCCTTCAACTCGGAGGAAGTTCCTCTGAGAAAACTACTTCCTAGATTCAGTCCGCCTGCAAATCTCCTTGACACCAGCAAGGAAGGAGAAGCTGGTTGCGGCAGTCCGGCACCTCTTCAAAAAGCCGTTAGCCTCCATCAGAACATTGATGAAGATCCTGGGCTTGATGTCTTCCTCAGTGGAGGCAGTCCCATGGGCCTTGTGGCACTTACTTCCCCTCCAGAAGGAGTTACTAGAGGCTTGGGATCGCTCCCTTCTTACATTCAGCAAGAAGATTCGACTCTCCCCCAGGACCCATCTTTCCCTCAAGTGGTGGTTGCACCTGAAAGACGGAAGGTCCACGGTCCAACCTTCTTGGACCCTGTTGACTACAGATGCATCCCTCTCGGGATGGGGAGCCCATTGGACGAAAACTCCATAAAGGGAGTCTGGAGCGCTCCTGAAAAAAGGACCTCATCCAACTGGAAGGAGCTCAGAGCCGTATATCATGCCTTACTCTATTTCTTGCCTCTTCCCAGAGGAAGAGCAGTCTAAATCCGGTCAGACAACATGACCACAGTGCTGTACGTGAACAGACAGGGAGGCACCAGATCACCAACCCTCCTTAGGGAGGCAGATCTGATATTTACATGGGCAGAGAAAAATCTAACCCATTTATCCGCAGTTCACATCAAGGGCTCCCTGAACATAGTAGCGGATCGGTTGAGTCGGGGTTATGCCGTATCAGGAGAATGGTCACTCAATCCAGAAGTCTTTCATCAGATTACCCTGAACAGGGGTCTTCCAGAAATAGACCTCATGGCAACCCGACTCAACGCCAAGGTGGAGAAGTTCTGTTCCCTTTACCAGGAGGACAATCCCTTGGCAGTGGATGCCCTGTCCATCCCTTGGAGGTCCAGGCTGGCATACATCTTCCCTCCAATTCCAATAATACCAAAGGTATTAATGAAAATCAGACAGGACCAAGTCTCTGTGATAGCCATCATTCCATTCTGGCCAAAAAGAGCTTGGTTTTTCCCAACTCATGGAGATGAGTCGAGGGATATATTGGAGGCTTCCCCCCATCCAGAACCTGGTTTCCCAAGGATCTCTGAAGTGCCAGGATCTCTGGAGATTCAACCTGACAGCCTGGAGGTTGAGCAGTCCCTACAGCAGGATAGAGGACTGTCAGAGGCCGTCCTGAAGACCCTTTCTTCTTCAAGAGCAGAATCTACCAATAAGAACTACCAGAGGACAGCCAAAATTTTCATGGAGTGGTGCTCCAAGAAGGGTATTAATAATCTAGAACCTTCAACGGCTGATATTTTAAATTTTCTTCAGGACGGTTTGGATAAGGGCCTTGCCCCTGCCACTTTGAAAGTGCAGATTGCGGCCCTCTCCGCTTATTTGAACAGACGTCTGTCTCAGGATCCTCTGGTTGCAAGGTTCCTTAAAGGGGCAATGAGGCTAAAGCCATCAGTATCATCCCCAGTGGGACCTTGCGGTAGTCATTACAGGCCTGTGCGGTCCTCCATTTGGACCCTTGGAGACTACGGAGATACAATATTTAGCCTACAAAACCACTTTTTTGTTTGCTAGTATATCTGCCAAAGAGTAGGGGTACTCCAGGCCCTCTCTTCTAGAGAACCGTACATTTTGTTTTTGCAGATAGGGTACACCTTAGGTTTGCCTGGGTTTATCCCTAAGGTCCCCTCATACTATAATAGCAATCAGCTAATTTCGTTACCTGTGTTTTTCCCCTCTCCAACCTCTGAGGAGGAAGAAAAGCTCAACACCTTAGATGTGGTAAGGTGTCTGTGGATTTACCTATTCCACACTCAACCGCTTAAGAAGGCCGAAAGCCTACTAATTGATATGCAGGGTAAAAACAGAGGCCTCAAGGCTTCCAAGCCTACTCTATCCACATGGATCAAGGAGACAATTAAGTCTTCCTTTCTTATTCAGGAGTTATTCCCTCCAGTCTTTCTACGGCCACTCGACCTGGGTTGTCGACTTCTTTGTCTGAGTATCGGTCCTTACCATTGGACCAGATTTGTGCGGCTGCATCATGGTCATCTCAGTTGACCTTTTGTTAAACATTATCATTGGACATCCACAGTTTCCAGACAACTGCCTTTGGTCAGTCAGTCCTTGACGTTGTAAGGCGAGGAAACTCTCCCTAGGGGAATTACTTGCTATCTCCCCATATTGTGCTGCTGTTGGAAGTAAGGGGAATCGTTGATTGTAATGTCAATCTGTATTCCCTTAGTCCAGACAGCAGCACAAGGCTTCCCTCCCTAGAAGCTTGTTTCCTGTTACTTTATAATTTACACAGTGGAGGGAGGTCTCTTGTGCCCTCTTATAGGGCTAGTAGGAGGCACCTTTTTGGTGCTAATTAAAGGTTCCACCTGTCCTAAACAACACACAGGGGCAGAGATACCCCATATTGTGCTGCTGTCTGGACTAAGGGAATACAGATTGACATTACAATCAACGATTTTCTCACATTTAACGATGACTATTCAAGATATACGGTTGTCGATCTACTTCACAGCAAAGATGAAGTCCCAGGGAAACTTGAAACATATCTAGCTGAAATATATAACAAATTTGGGAGAATGCCAAAAATCCTGCGTGCAGATAATGGAACTGAATATACAAGCAGTGAGACACAAAGCATTTTAAAGAAAAATGGAATCGTGTTTCAGACCACTGTACCATACAATCCTGAACAAAATGGTGTAGCGGAAAGAAGAAACCGGACATTCTGTGAAAGTGGAAGAAGTATGCTATTTGACGCAGATTTGCCTACAACATATTGGGGTGAAGCAATCATGACAGCATGCTATCTTCAAAACATGTTACCAGGTAAAGCTACAGAGAAAACTCCATTTGAGATATGGAACAGCAAAAAGCCTAATCTACAACACATAACAGTATTTGGAAGTAAAGTATTTGTGCATGTCCCTAAGGAAAAACATACCAAGTGGGAATCCCATGCCAAAGAAGGTATCCTGGTGGGCTACAGTGAAACCCAGAAAGGGTATAGAATCCTGCACCCAGAAACAAACAAGGTCACAATAAGCAGAGATGTAATGATTGATGAGAACTTCGTCTCGCTCAAGTTTTATGACATCATACTAGTAGTCCAGATGAAGCAACAACAACCTAAGTCACAGTTACAAAATGACAAAGAGAAAGATGTAGAAGTTTGGTTAGATTCTTCAACCATTGAAGAAGCAACGGAAACATCAAGTGAACCTGAAATAAGAAGATCGTCAAGATCAAACAAGGGTCTATCTAAGTGTCTATCGACTACCTGCCCATGAAAAAACTAAGTTGATTAATGCTGCTAATGAGGAAATGAAATCGCTTCATCAACTTCAAACCTGGAAACTCACCAAACTACCACATTGCAAGAAAGCAATAAAGTGTAAGTGGGTGTTTAAGACCAAATATGACTCTGAAGGCAAAGTTCACAGATTTAAAGCAAGATTAGTTGCAAAAGGATATTCTCAGAAATATGGTGAAGATTATGATGCTACATTTTCTCCAGTTGCTAAGCAGACCACGTTTAGGACTCTATTAGCTGTATCTGCTATACAAAGGATGTCTGTCAGACATTTGGATATCAAAACTGCCTTTCTAAATGGTGACATTGAGGAGGATTTGTACATGACTCAACCTGAGGGTTATATCAGAAAAGGTGAAGAAAACCTCGTTTGTAAACTACAAAAATCTCTCTATGGTCTTAAGCAATTGGCAAGAGCATGGAATACCAAAATAAACAAAGTCTTAATGGAAGAAGGATTTAAGAGAGGTCAAGCAGACCCATGCCTATACACAAAGTGTACAGATGGAAAGTGGATGTATATTTTCTTATATGTAGACGATGTGATTGTCGTACATAAAGAAGAAACAGAAATCGCAAAAATGACTGAAATTCTGAATCAGCATTTTGAAACAAAAGATCTTGGAATTGTTACATATTATTTAGGCATCCAGATCCAGAGAGAAGAAGATGGAAGTTTTCTTCTAAACCAAAGTGCAAAAATCAACTCAATCCTCAACCAGTTTGGAATGTCAGAAGCAAAAGGTATATCAACCCCAATGGAGTCATCCTACCTAAGATTGGAAGGAGAAGATGATCTGTTACCAAACAGCAGCAGCAGTGAGTATTCTCTCTGCAGACATGTGGAAAAACCACGCCAAAGAGACTGGAATGCTGTTAAGAGAATTCTCCGATATTTGAAAGAAACTCAAGACATAAGTTTAAGAATGTCTTCAACAGGAGATCTAAAACTCACAGGCTATGTGGATGCAGACTGGGCTAATGATTCAAGTGATCGTAAGTCAACAAGAGGGTACTTGTTCAAGCTTGGAGAAAGTTCTATCTCTTGGTCCAGCAGAAAACAGGTATCTGTTGCCTTATCATCTACAGAAGCAGAATATGTGTCTGCGGCCTATGCAAGTCAAGAGATCATTTGGCTAAACCAGTTGTTGAAGGATCTTGGCAAGCCGTCAACTCAGCCAACGACGATGTATGAAGATAACCAAGGATGCATTAAACTTGCAAGCAGTGAAAAGATCAGTGCAAGAACCAAGCACATCAACGTTAAACATCACCACCTGCGTGATTTGATAGAACGTGGTATCATCGAATTTGTTTATTGCGAAACTGACAAGATGGTGGTTGATATTATGACAAAGCCATTGCCAAAAACCAAGTTCAAATCCGCTGCCAACATGGAGAGCCAGTAGTCATCCCTCTGCCGAATGGTGACAATTCAGCTGTCACTGCGCAAGGAAGTCAGCATGTATCGGTCCATTTGTGCAAGTGACTTCAAGGGAATCCCTGAATCCATCTCCACTGCATACTGCCACGGTGTTTCTGGGTCATGTGCCTCATCCTCCTCATCCTCCCTCTGGCTGTTCTGGTTGCTCCTGCTCCTCCAATTCACCCATTTGGCTACACATTGTTTGTGCTCCAATGTCCTTCTCATCCTCCTCCTCCAGGTCAGCCCCCACAGGGGTCATGTGGCCTTGAGATGTAGACGCCACATCTCCAGTCCCCTGACCAGCCAGATTGAAAAGTATCTTTTCCAGGATGTGAATCAGTGGAATGATGTTGTTCATCCCGTAGTCCTGGCGACTGACTAACAAAGTAGCCTCCTCAAAGGAAACTAGCAAACGGCAGGTGTCACGCATGAGCTGCCACTGGCTAATGTTAAAGCTACACAGGGGAGTACCTCTGTCTGCTTGGATCATCAAGAAATTGGATGGCTTTTCTCTGTTCATATAGTCGATCCAACGTATGGAGGGTTGAATTCCAACGGGTGGAAACATATCAGCCTATGTTGTGGGAGACCGTTCTGCTGCTGCAGCTCAAGAAGGGTATGCTTGGCGGTGTACCTGTGGGTGAAGTGCATGCAAAGTTTCCTTGACATTTTTAGGATGTCTTGCAGATGGGTGGAAAACTTAAGTAAACGCTTGACAACCAGATTGAACACATGTGCCATGTAGGGTGCATGGCTCAGCCCTCCTTGACGTAGTGCCGACACCATGTTCTTCCTTTGTCAGTCACCATTGTTCCGATTTTAAGTTCTCTTGGAGAAAGCCAAGATTCGATTTCTTGATTGAGGACACAGAGCAGTTCCTCCCCTGTGTGACTTCGTTCACCCAGGCAAACGAGGTGTAGAATAGTGTGACACCGCTATGCCCTGCACATGTGGTATGCTGGAGGAGCACTGTGAATTGTCCCTGCAGTGGAGGCTGAGGAGACAGTGGAGGATGAGGCGGACATTGTTGCAGGACCAACGGCGTGAGAATGTGGAGGCAGAAGCTGCGTCACCTGTCCAAGTTGCTGGTGTGTCTGGGCAGGCACCACATTCACCCAGTGGGCCGTAAATTACATATTTTGTCCTTGACCGTAGTTACAGCTCCACACGTCGGCGCTGCCATGCACTTTGACAGACACCGACAGGCTCAAGCACTGGCCCACCTTCTCTTCTACATATTTGTGCAGGGCTGGTACTGCCTTTTTGGCAAAGAACTGACGGCTTGGGACTCTCCACCTCGGCTTGGCGCAAGCCATCAATTCTCTGAAAGGTGCAGAGTCCACCAAGTGGAAAGGGAGTGACTGCAGCACCAGTAACTTGGACAGGAGCACGTTCAGCTTCTGCACTGTTGGATGATTGCACGCATACTGTTGTCTCTTAGATATACAGATGTGAACAAAATTGTTGGTACCCTTCGTTTAATGAAAGAAAAACCCACAATGGTCACAGAAATAACTTGAATCTGACAAAACTGGAATTTTCAAAACTACATGTTGACAAGCCACAAAGCTTCTGGGAGAATGTCCTGTGGACAAATGAGACAAAAATCGAAATTTTTGGCACAGAGCATCAGCTCTATGTTCACAGACAGAAAAATGAAGCATATTTTGAAAAGAACACTGTCCCTACTGTGAAACATGGAGGAGGCTCTGTTATGTTCTGGGGCTGCTTTGCTGCATCTGGCACAGGGTGTCTTGAATCTGTGCAGGGTACAATGAAATCTCTAGACTTTCAAGAGTTTCTAGAGAGAAATGTGCTGCCCAGTGTCAGAAAGCTTGGTCTCAGTCGCAGGTCATGGGTCTTGCAACAGGATAATGACCCAAAACACACAGCTAAAAACACCCAAGAATGGCTAAGAGGAAAATATTGGACTATTCTGAAGTGGCCTTCTATGAGCCTTGACCTAAATCCTTTTGAGCATCTTTGGAAGGAGCTGAATTATGCCATCTGGAAAAGGCACCCAAGGCAACTGGAGCAGTTTTGCTCATGAGGAGTGGGCCAAAATACCTGTTGAGAGGGGCAGAAGTCTCATTGACAGTTAGAGGAATCGTTTGATTGCAGTGATTGCCTCAAAAGGTTGTACAGCAAAATATTAAGTTAAGGGTACCATCATTTCTGTCCAAGCCTGTTTCATGAGTTTTCTTTTTTTAAAAATTCCATTGAAGCATGGTTGAAAAGCAATGTCTGACTTTCATCTGTTCATTTTCATAGAATTTTTATATATTATTAGTTTTGTCAGATTCAAGTTATTCCTGTGACCATTGTGGGTTTTTCTTTCATTAAATGAGGGGTACCAACAATTTTGTCCATGTGTGTAGATTCTGTGATCGATTGCTGACGCAATAACTGACTAGGAGGAGGAGGAGCAGGAGCATCACGACCAGCAGATGATGGGAAGGACACACAGTTTCCTTCAGCTGAGGTGGTGGAGCCTTGACTGTCTGAAATGGAGTGCATGCCACTGGGTGTTGCAGCGGTTGCTGCGCCAGGTTGGGCCACCACATTGGAGCCACAGCTCTCCCAGGCCACTTTATGGTGACGCTGCATATGTTGACGAAGGACTGTGGTGCCAACATTGGCACCCTGGCCACACTTCACCTTCTACCCACAAACTGAACATATGGCCATGTTCACCTCCTCCGGCGGTTTTACAAAAAACTGCCACACCACCAAGTAGGTGATTTTACCCGGAACACTCCGCAATAACTGACCGCTACCGCCACTGCCTCCGTGAACCCCTGCACCACTGCTTTCCGGGCAGGTAGGTTGCTGCGAAGTGGGTGGTCTACCTTGGGCACGGTTAGCTCCCGACCTCCCACTGCTGCCACCCTGCTGACTCCCCCACTGCCTCATGCGCAAGCTGCAACCCTCTTCGCCTGATGACGATGAGGCCCCTTCATCACCCAGCTCCCAATTACGATCAGCTACATCATCATCCACTACTGTCTGCAGGTCACTGATGTCCTCCTCAACACCAGCTCCCATGCCACTCTCCTCATCACTACTTGCCCGCCTACCGCAGGAAGCGGTGGATGTCTCCTGCACATCTTGGCTGAGCAGCAGATGCTGACTGTCCTCTAGTACCTCCTCCTCACTGTACAGTGGATCTGAGCCCACAGCATAGAGTACTTCTGTAGCTGAGGGAACAGAAAAGGACAGAGGCAGGTTGAGGACAGGTGAGGGCACAGGGCCTGCTGCGGGGCCATGCCAACTAAGGGTTGTGTCTGACAAACCCACCGACTCTTGACTGGGGGTGTCTGATGTGACTTGGGATGAATTGGATGACCGAGTCAACCAGTCTACAACCGTTGGGTTGCTGGTCAAGACACGACCGCTACTTGACACTGGGAGCTCAGGCCTCTGTAACTGTCCCCTTCTGCCATGCCCCCTTACTCTGCTGCGACCTGTGCCAGAAATATTTAGGCCTGTTGCCCTCCCCTGTGCATGGCCTCTCGCTTCTCTGTCTGACATACTGTTTGATGAAAAAACTTAATTGTAAAGGGCAAAAAGGCCTGTTATTTTCTACTTTGAAGAGAACGGCAAATATTCCCCTTATTTCTTCACCCACTAATGAACACCAATAAAAAAAGCGTGATAAAGGCAGAGATTTGTGGCTCAGAATTATTGAATTATTGATAATACTATTGATAAATGGCCAGCAACTTTATATTGGTAACAAAATGGCAAATATGGTACTCTTTATGGGTTTCCACACTAATAAACACTTTTAAAAAAGTGATGAAAACCGCTAAGAATTATTGAATTATTGACAATACTGTTTTTAAAAATGACCTGCAACTTTATACTGGTTTCAAAATGGCGAATATGGTCCTTTTTATGTGTTTTGACACTAATAAACTTCTTTAAATAAGTGATAACCACAAAGAATTTTTGAGTTATTGAATTATTATTGGTAGTATAATGTTGTACCGTGTTAGCCATAGAAAGTAGTGGGAGAAAGAGTCTATTGAATCATCATTAAGACTTATGAACATCTTACTTGAGGAGGAAAAAGCCTTGCTTAGTAAAACCACTCAGGAGTTAAAAGAACAAATTGAGGCAATAAAGAAATTCTCAAATAACGCTGAATTTGAAAGAAAAGAGTTGGCGTTACAGCAAACAGTAGAACGCTTTATAGTGTTTATGAAAGAACGAAAACACTATCAGTACAAAAGGGATATTGAGGATTTTAAAGCAGGACGAATTTTTGATTTTTCAGCAAAAAATTCCAATAGATTAGGAGCTGAGACTGAGTTATCCTCATCTGAGTGTGAGGGATCTGAGGGGGAGCATTCTAGATCCCGGAGTCGCAAGGGTAGGAGTCAACAAGGAGGAAGAGGGTTTAATCAAGCCAGTTTTTCCACTGATAGTCCTAGAAGAGGGAGAAGTCGAGGTAGGATTAATTCAGGTAGAGGGGGTTTTTTATCCCAGGGTCCCCCCATATCAGATTATCTGTTAAGGACACGAAAATGAGTAATTGTAAGGTGATTGTAAGGGACGATATGCAGATTATTAACCTTTCTTCACGAAAATTATTGGATGGGGAGGTTGAATTGTTGAAAAAGGGGCTGTCCTTCGTCCCCACCCCTCAATTTGATCTATTTGCATGGGTAAAGGATCTAAATCTTTTTTGTAGAAAATTGAAATGGCGCAAGTTCTTTAAATTAAATGATAACAGGACTTGTGATGAATTAGGGATAGATCAGGAAGATCTGCTATCCTTACAACTTTTGGGGGATTTGTGGGAGGAAGGACAAAGAAATTTGGGAGAAGGCCCTTTTACGAGTCTGCATAGTCCTTCTACAAGATCTCCACCTTTATCGGAGGATACAGCTATTGATGCTTTTTTGAAAGTGGTAACAAACCGTCTGTCTCGTATTGATGAGAGACATTTTAGGCAGAGGTCAAATTTGTCCAGTAATGAAAGGGAAATACTGAGGGGGCTTGAAAGAGATGAATCTATTGTTATTAAGCCTTCAGACAAAGGGGGGAATCTGGTGGTCATGGACCGCACAAATTATATTAGAATGTGTGGGAACATCCTTAATAATCCTGATTGTTATGAGATTCTTCCTCAGGATCCAACACAGAATTATTATTTTGAATTAAAGAAAATTTTGATTGAGGCCAGAGATAATCATCTTATTAGTGATAGGGAATTTATTTTCCTTTTACCACAATATCCAACACGACCTACTTTTTATGCGTCGCCTAAAATCCATAAAGGCTTGACCCCCCTAAAGGGCAGGCCCATTGTCGCAGGGATTAACAGTATAACACAAAATATCTCACTGTATGTGGATGCTATTTTAAGACCTTTTGTCTCTGCTTTACCATCTTTTGTTAGGGACACAACTGATGTCCTTAAGCGAATAGACGATCTGGTGGTGCCACCTGGAGGTTATTTGGCCAGCCTTCATGTGGAGGCCCTTTACAGCTCCATACCCCATGATGCGGGGTGTGGAGCTGTGGGGGACTTTCTTAAGGCAAGGGGGAGTCATATGGGGATCCATAACAAATTTGTCTTGAGGTTGTTGAGATTTGTTTTGGAGTGTAACACTTTCTTGTTTGACTGCCACTTCTTCCACCAGCTCAGGGGGGTGGCTATGGGGAGTCCATGTGCCCCAACTTTTGCCAACTTTTACCTGGGCTGGTGGGAGAAGGAGGTTGTCTTTGCAGACCCAATGGAGGCCTGGTCCTCATTTATTTTGCTTTGGGTCCGTTATATTGATGATGTGTTGTTGATCTGGGGGGGGAACTAAAGAGGACTTTGGAGAATTTGTTGCGGCTCTGAATGTTAATACGATGGGCCTCTTCTTTACCTCCGAAATTCAGGAGAATTCTATCACTTTTTTGGACTTAACTATATTAAAATCAGAAACAGGACAATTAACTACGACCATTTATAGAAAAGAGACGGCTACCAACTGTCTCTTGAAATGGGACAGTTGGCATCCTAACCCCTTGAGAAAGGGTATCCCCAAAGGGCAGTTCCTGCGACTTCGCAGGAACTGTTCTTCAATATTGGACTATCATGTAGCAGCACAGGATCTGCGTGATAGATTCCATAGACGGGGATACCCTGATGGGGTCTTACGGGCAGCATACCAACATGCTTTGGCAGCGGAACGTAGCCATTTATTACAGCCGAAACAAAAAGATGGTGGACAGGAATTAAGGATTATAGCAATTTATGACAATGCCTATCTGGAAGTTAAACAGATTTTACAGGAGTCCTGGGACATTCTTTTGTCTGATCCTGATATTGGCCCATTGTTGGGGAATTCCCCATCAGTAACATATAGACGTAGTATTAACTTCAAAGATAAGTTAGTTCATAGCCATTTGCTATCTACTAACTCTGATACCTGGTTGAATATGCAAGGGAGGAAAGTTGTGGGTACCCATCCGTGTGGATCCTGCAGGGCCTGTTCTTTTATAAAAGCCAGCAAAGATTTTTTTAGTACAACAACAAAAAAACAGTATGAAAATAATAATTTTATCAATTGTAAAACGGCTGGTGTAGTGTACCTCATCACATGCTCCTGCGGGATTCAATATGTCGGTAAAACGATGAGGGAATTCCGCAGGAGGGTGAGGGAACATGTAAACAATATAATCCGCCAGGATGATACCACGGTAGCGCGACATGTATGGGCCCATCATGAAGGTGATCCCGTTCATATTAAATTCCAGGGCATTGAACAAATTATTCCTTCTCCTAGAGGGGGCAATCTTGATCAAAAGCTCCTTCAATGTGAGGCCCGTTGGACTTTTATATTGAAAACAGTTAAACCATGGGGCTTAAATGATGCAATTTCATATGCATCATTTATTTGAGATGTTAGCTGCTGTATTTTAAAACTATGCTGGCATTGTATTGGCAATGTCTGATATTAATGTAGGCAGTGGTACCATTTGTTCTAATGATTATATATATCTGTGAATGGAAGTCTCTAATGTTCATTTTTACCATTTTGTATTGGATCCAGGAGGATCTAGCTTGCTAAAATGATTCCTCTTAATTTTAATCTCCTATATGTAGTAAGGGGAAATGTATTTTCTCTCCGTTCAGATGGGCGGGGTTTGTAAAGGCAGGGTCTGTATTGGAGGACCTCCGTGATTGGTCTTTTGTCACGCATGCGCTCTGGGGTTTGTCCCGGTCGAGGGGAGTTCCCCATGGATCAGCTGCGAGCGGAAACGGCCCTTATTGGCTGGGTTGATGTAGGTGGGCGTGACAGAATGTATTTGAGACCGCCAACTCCGCTGCTTCGTGCGGCCAAACATTAGTGCAGATGGGGGAGCAGGATTGTATGTTGGGAAAGGGTGATATGCCTACAAAATAATACTATAACATACTTACCTTAGTGGCTCTTTGAAAATTAGACACGTACCTCTGATGAATGTGTCGGTATCGATGTATATCCCAAATAGGAAACGTGTTAGGTGTGTCAGTAGGATATCACGGTTAAAGTCAATTGCTGTGATATGGTTGTTTTAGTGAGATACGATAGTGAAAAATAGCTATTGGGTGAGAAAGTATTCTGGTAGGACATTATAATATACGTTTATCACCTAATAGAAGACTTTTTAGTAAACACTAATTGTTTTTGACAAAGCTAATTCTAGAGGTAGCTTAAAAGTGTTGGAAATCATAACACTGTGGACGCTAGGCAATGCTTATTTAAGCTGAAGGAACCTTATGCCTTAGCAGTCCATTTTCTACTTCCTATAAATATATGGGGTGGAAAGAGTTATCCAGATAGGTGTACACTGTGTTTTTAACACTCATCAGGAGTGAAATATTGTGAAACTTTAATACGGATCTCTAACAATTAGGTTTGGTTTCATAGTGAAATATTTCCCTTCCAACCTAGCCTTCATTAAATATGTTGTAGTTTTTCTGAGTTTAGTATTTTAAATAATATTTAATAAAGTAATAATATTTTAATGCGTCCAGATATTAGAGGGTGACTCTCCTAGTTTAAAAACTAAGTTTTGATCGGCACGCAAAACCTTTTTTGTTATAATTTTCTAGTTTGAATGAAGTGAAGAAGGTATCGACTGATTTTTTGACTCCTCCACTAAATTATTATTGACAATACTGTTTTTAAAAATGGCCTGCATGTAACGTCCTTGCCTGTCCGGGCTTTGGCGCCGTCCTCCGGGCGCACGCTGTGGCGCAGGAGGCATGCTCGGTGGTAATTCTTTCCTTTGGGTTTTTCTTGTATTGTCTGAACACTGTCCTATTCCCTCACCTCCTTAATTAATTTTCCACCACGCCCTTCTCCTTCACCTTGCTTTCCCCCTGCTCCACTAAGAGTTAACTTTAGTCCTGCCTTTGTGATTGACAGCCTGTCCTCCTATCAAGTCTGGGGCGGGTTCTTTTTCCCTATTTATTGTTTGCTCACTTTCCCATTGGTGCCTGCTATTGCATTTTGCTTACTAGCTATACTCCTTGTTCCTTGTTACCTGCTCTTCTGATTTTCTGACCACTGGCTTTGACTTTGACTATTCTCTTGGATTTTGATTCTGTACTGCATTGCTCGATTGTTACCGACCCCTTGGATAGCTGACCTCCCTTTGTTGTTTGTGCGTCCTGTCTGCGTTCTGTGTTGTCACTTATTCAGAGTAGGGACCGGCTCCAAATTGTTCCTGTCATTAGGACAGTGAGACAAGTAGGTAGGGACAGGGTCTGGGTCAACTTTAGGGCTCACTGTCTCTGTATTCCCTTCCTCTCAGGGTTTTGCTGCAGCACTGGAGAATTGCTCAACTGGCAATTCCCTTACACTGCAACTTTATACTGGTAACAAAATGGCGAATATGGTCCTTTTTATGTGTTTTGACACTAATAAACACCTTTAAATAAGTGATAACCGCTAAGAATTATTGAATTATTATTGACAATACTGTTTTTAAAAATGGCCTGCATGTAATGTCTCTGCCATTTCGGGTCTCTGCGCCACCCTCTGCTCGCACGCTGCAGCGAAGGAGGCGTGTTCAGTTTGATTCCTTGCGTAGGTTTCTTGCTGCTCAGTCTGAACACTGTCCTAATACCTCCTGTCTGTAATTGAATTTCAGCCACACCCGTCTCTTGCATCTTTGTTTCTCTCTGCTCCTCTAATAGTTAATCTCAGCCTTGTTAGTCCTCACATGGTCGCTGGTTATTGCTTCTTGTGATCTGGATATTACTCCTTGCTGTTTTTGTTATCTGAATTCCTATTCCTGACCTCTGGCCTTGACTTTTGACTATTCTTTTGGATTTTGATTCTGTACTACATTGCTCGTCTGTTACTGAACCCTTGGCTTTCTGACCTCCCTTTTTGTCGTTTGTTCTGTCTGCGTTCTGTGTTGTCATTTATTCAGTGTAGGGTCCAGCTTCGAGTTGTCGGCTGACACCTAGGACAGTCAGGCAAGAGGCAGGGCCAGTGGGGGGTTTTCAGCTTTAGGGCTCACTGTCTTGTTGTGCCCCTTCCCCCAGGGTTCTCCAGCAGCTACTGGGGAATCACTCCTCTAGTGATTCCCTTACACTGCAACTTTATACTGGTAACAAAATGGCGAATATGGTCCTTTTTATGTGTTTTGACACTAAGAAACACCTTTAAATAAGTGATAACCGCTAAGAATTATTGAATTATTATTGACAATACTGTTTTTAAAAATGGCCTGCAACTTTATACTGGTAACAAAATGGCGAATATGGTGCTTTTTATGTGTTTTGACACTAATAAACACCTTTAAATAAGTGATAACTGTTACGAATTATTGAATTATTATTGACAATACTGTATTGATAAATGGCTTGCAACTTTATCCTGGTAACAAAATGGCGAATATGGTCCTTTTTATGTGTTTTGACACTAAGAAACACCTTTAAATAAGTGATGATAACCGCTAAGAATTATTGAATTATTATTGTCAATACTGTATTGATAAATGGCTTGCAACTTTATACTGGAAACAAAATGGTGAATAAGGTCCTTTTTATGTGTTTTGACACTAATAAACACCTTTAAATAAAAGATAACTGCTAAGAATTATTGAATTATTATTGACAATACTGTATTGAAAGATGGCCTGCAACTTTATACTGTTAACAAAATGGCGAATATGGTCGTTAAAGGCGTTTATTACAGATAAGTGCAGATATTATTGGATGATAATTCAGTTTTCTTTGGCACAATAGTGCTGAATAATGTTATGCCTTGGAAGAACAGTGAATAAGCCCCTTATAATAAACGCCTTTAAAAAGGCTTTTTTTTACAGATACGTGCAGATATGGCTTTGGCACAATAGTACTGAATAATGTTATACAGACTAGGGTTGTGGAGGTATATCATGGCTGTGCAGGAGTCTAGTCAGTGATGCTTTACAAATTATGTGTGTGGGGACCAGGTGTTTGGGTTTTCCTAGCACTAAGAGCAACTGACAAAATACTGACCTGTTGTATGATGCAGCCGTGATACTATAACCTTAGTCTAAGGGTGGTGAAAGTATCTAATTACACCCTAGGTCCAGTGGAAAGTTGGAGAGTGTGAATACTGTCTAACATTTAAATCCTGAATAAACTTTGAATAGGCAGGCACAGACCACATTGATCTGTCTTTTAGTAGATTAGTGGACGTCCTTTGTGTATTTTTTATGTTTAATCAAATTTATTAAAGTTTTATAATAAGAACAGAAAAAAAGGAATAGGGAGAGGGGTACAATGCTATGACATCAATATCAGATAAAACAATAACAGAGGGGGCACGCAGGCCACCTTATTAATGGATAAGGCACAGTAAGGAAAGTTTGGGTAAAAAGGCCAACGAAGCCCGCTACAACAGGATCAGAAATAAATGACACAATGACAACTAAAACGACTATAACTTTAGAGGGGTGATAGCTAAAAAAAACAAAAAACCTAAAAGGTCAACTGTAAAGAGCTACCGCAGGGCCACCCACCTAACAATAAATTAAAACAATCGTCAATAGGAAGGGGACCAAAAGGGGAACACAGGTGTACAAGACATATGAGACCTAGGACACGACAAGAGCAGGGGAGGGACACAGGAGGGAGGAGGTAGAAGATGGAACGGAAGGGGAAATTTAGAAATGGAGAGCAGCCAGACACTGCACCAAAAAAACAGAACAACCCCAAGTCAAGAAAAAAAAGAGAGAAACTCAGAGGACTCCTGAAACCCCACCCACGGCCGCCAGAGGGACTCAAATTTGGAGGGGTCGGGCGAGTCCTCAGCCACCAGGGCCTCCATTCTCCTAATAAGGAGAAGCTCCTCAAGGAACTCCACCAGGGTAGGCACAGCAGTGCTACGCCAATGCCTGGGAATAACTGTTCTGGCGGCGGTGAGGAAGTGTCGCAAAAGGTCCCTTTTAACGGCAGAGACCCTCCCCGGTATAATAGAGAGAAGTGCGAGCTGGGGTGAAGGCGTAACAGATCTGCCACTCACTTTGGCATAAAGCTCAAAGACAGCATCCCAAAAGGGTTTAAGGGCCACGCATTCCCACCAGATATGGTATAAGGTACCTTTTTCGAAACCACAGCGCCAACATCGGTCAGAGACGCCAGGGTAGATCCTATGTAAGAGGTCAGGACAGCGGTACCAGCGGGTCAGTATTTTGTAATTCTTTTTCTGCGCACCACAGGACAGCGGGAGTTTGTGTGTGTATAGGTAGGATTTATCCTAGTCGGCAGTAGAGAGGCGAGTACCGAGGTCAGACTCCCAGGGGCCAATGTAGGAGGGAGGCCCAGGCTATGCGACCACCTACGCTTATGGAATCCCAGGTCTTGAGGAAATGAGAGGATAAAATGGAGTGTCTAATAATACTGGGGCGAAAGTGAGACGGAACCCAGGGCAGGGAGGGGAGATGAGCTGACAGCAAGTCGGCCTCTATAGAGACCCACTGCTTGTCCGCCCCGCGATAGCGCCAGTCAAAAAGGCGCAACAGTACTGTCGCGCGATAGTATATTCTAGGGTCGGGCAAGCCCGCACCACCGCGATGTCTACGGCGTGTCAATGTCCGGAAGCGTAACCTGCTTCGTGATGCTCCCCACACAAATCTCCCAAACAAAGTCTGGGCGCGAACAAAAAAGGAGCGTGGTATTGGAATGGGCAGAGCTTGAAACACATATAATAACCGGGCATGACATCCATTTTTAGCGCGTTGATACGACCAAACCATGAGAGCATGAGGGAACCATATTTCCGCAGATCTGTCGAAAGGGATTCAAGGAACGGTAAGTAATTAAGGCAGTAGAGAAGGGAGAGGTCTGAAGGGATGTGAATCCCGAGATATTTAATGGAAGTGCGGTGCCATTTGAAGGGGAATTCATTCGCGAGGAGGGCTGCTTCTGATGGGGGCAAGGTGATATTGAGGGCCTCACTCTTAGAGAGATTTACCTTGAAATTACTCAGGTGGCCAAAGCGACGGAACTCACGCAGGATGGCCGGAAAGGAAACGCGTGGCTGAGAGATGTATAAGAGGAGGTCGTCTGCGTATAAAGCCGTTTTGACCTGGCGGTTGCCCATCTGCACGCCATGGAAACTAGTATAATTCCGTAAGGCAGTCGCTAGATGTTCCATGACCAGTGCATATAAAAGAGGAGTTGCCATTCCGGACCGGAAAGGAGTTGGAGAGGAGCCCGTTAACCCGCACCCGTGCCGACGCGTCGCCATAGAGAGAAAGCACCTTACTCAGGTACCCCGAGCCAACTCTTTGTGTATTTTTTTATATTAAAATATTAAAAGTTAAGTTTTATCGTTTGAAACTATTTATTTTCTGTGAGATATGAATAATGTTATGCCTTGGAAGAACAGTGAATAAGCCCCTTATAATAAATGCCTTTAAAAAGGTTTTTTTTACAGATACGTGCAGATATGGCTTTGGCACAATAGTACTGAACTATGTTATGCCTTGGAAGAACAGTGAATAAACCCCTTATAATAAATGCCTTTAAAAGGGTTTTTTTACAGATACGTGCAGATATGGCTTTGGCACAATAGTACTGAACTATGTTATGCCTTGGAAGAACAGTGAATAAGCCCCTTATAATAAACGCCTTTATAAATGCTTTTTTTTTACAGATACGTGCAGATATTAGTGTATGTTAATTCACTGTTTTTTGCTGTACTGTACTGCAAAAGGCTTGTTGTGTTCCACCTTGAAGACACAGATATGAGTAATGAGCAGCAGTATAACAGCAGTGAGTGCTGCAATGTGAATTATGCTGAAAATTCTTGCTGTAAATGACCCTGCAACCACCCCAAATTCTTTTCTCAATTCCTCCCTATGCTTTCCCTACAGTTCTAAGGCTCAGCCGATTTTCCTGAACTTCTATCTGTTTTCTAAGTCTTTCCCTAGCTCTTGCCAACGTCTGTTCCTACAGTAAGAGCGATGCGGAATGACTGTACCTAAAATGGCCGAGGGTTTTTATAGGGCTGTGACATCACAGGTCTGGCTGGCTGCTGATTAGCTGCACGCTTGGCATTGTGGGTGATCCCGCGCTCACAGAGTCCCTTCCCCCTTGTTCTAACATGTGCAGCGGCCATTTTATAAAAAAATGCGATTCGATGCATTGAAGCGTGAGGAAATCCGTAATCGTGGCGAATCGAATTCCACTGCAGAATTGATTCGCTCATCTCTAATTGTTATCCATTAATCTCTAATAACAGTTATCTGTTATAACACCTTTTCTGGGGGTTTATTAGTGGGGAATAAATAAGGGGCTTATTCGCCATTTTGTGTTGAAGGTAAAAAATTTCAGGCCTTTTTGCCATGCATTAGTGGCAAAAAAGAAAGGATTGTTATCCATTAATCTCTGCAGTTATCTGTTATAATGCTTTTTCTGGGGGTTTATTAGTGGTGAAAAAAATTAAGGGGCTTATTTGCCATTGTGTGTTGAAGGTCAAAAATTACAGGCCTTTTTGCCGTGCATTAGTGGCAAAAAAAAAGGATTGTTATCCATTAATCTCCGCAGCTATCTGTTATAATGCCTTTTCTAGTGGTTTATTACTAGGGAAAAAATATGGGGCTTATTCGCCATTGTATGTTGAAGGTAAAAAATTACAGGCCTTTTTGCCGTGCAGTAGTGGCAAAAAAAGGAATGTTTTCCATTAATCTCCGCAATTATCTGCTATAATGCCTCTACTGGCGGGCTTATTAATGGTAAAAAATTATGGGGCTTATTCGCCATTGTGTGTTGAAGGTAGAAAATTACAGGCCTTTTTGCCATGCAGTAGTGGCAAAAAAAAAAGGATTGTTATCTATTAATCTCCGCAGTTATCTGTTATAACACCTTTTCTGGGGGCTCATGAGTGGGGAAAAAACGAAGGGGCTTATTTGCCGTTGTGTCTTGAAGGTAGAAAATTACAAGATTTTATGCCGTGCATTAGTGGCAAAAAAAAAAGATTGTTATCCATTAATCTCTGCAGTTATCTGTTATAACGCCTTTTCAAGATGTTTATTAGTGGGGAAAAAATAAGGGGCTTATTCACCGTTGGGTCTTGTAGATAGAAAATTACAGACCTTTCTGCCGTGCATTAGTGGCAAAAAAAAAAAGGATTGTTATCCATTAATCTCTGCAGTTATCTGTTATAATGCCTTTTCTGGGCATTTATAGGTGGGGAAAAAATAAGGGGCTTATTAGCCGTTGTGTGTTGAATAGAGAGAATTACAGGCCTTTTTGCCCTATATTATTTTCCTTTTCATTTACTTATTTGATGTAACAGTATGTCAGACAGAGAAGCGACAGGCCCTGCACAGGGGAGGGGCACAGGCCTAAATGTTTCTGGCGCAGGCACAGGTTGCAGCAGAGTAAGGGGGCGTGGCAGGGGTCATTTCCAGAGGCCTGAGCTTCCAGTGTCAGCTAGCGGTTGTGTCTTGACCAGAAACCCATCGGTTCTAGAATGGTTCACTCGGTCATCCACTTCAACCCAAGTCACATCAGACACCCCCAGCCAAGAGTCGGTGGGTTTGTCAGACACAATCCTTAGTTGGCATAGCCCAGGAGCAGACCCTGTGCTCTCACCTGTCCTCAACCTGCCTCTGTCCTTTTCTGTTCCCTCAGCCAGAGAAGTACTCTATGCTGTGGGCTCAGATCCACAATACAGTGAGGACGAGCTACTAGAGGACAGTCAGCAGCTACTGCCCAGCCAAGAGGAGACATCGGCCGCTTCCTCCAGTAGGCGGGCAAGTAGTGATGAGGACAGTGGCTGGTGTTGCAAGCGGTCAGGCTCCTGGGTCAGAGACCATTGAGGAAGACAACACTCGATGATGATGCAGACAGTACTCGATGATGATGAAGTAGCCGATCGCGATTGGGAGCCGGGTGATGAAGGGCCTTCATCATCATCAGGAGAAGAGGGTGGCAGCTTGCGCATGAGGCAGCGGTGGAGCCAGCAAGTCGGTAGTGTGACTGGGAGTCAGCAGGGTGGCAGCAGTGGGAGTTTGGGAGCCAAACGTGCCCGGGGTAGACCTACCTGCCTGGAAAGCAGTGGTGCAGGGGTTCACAGAGTCAGTGGTGGTAACAGTCAGTCAGTGCGGAGTGTTGTGGATAAAATCATCCACTCAGTAGTGTGGCAGTTTTTTATTAAGCTGCCGGGGAAGGTGAACATGGCCATATGTTCAATCTGTGGGCAGAAGGTGAAGCATGGCCAGGGTGCCAATGTTGGCACCACAGTCCTTCGCCAACATATGTAGCGTCACCATAAAGTAAACTGGAAGAGCCATGGCTTCAATGTGGTGATCCATCCTGCCGCAGGAATCGTTGGCACGCACCCCATTTCAGACAGTCAAGGCTCCACCACCTCAGCCGAAGGAAGCTGTGTGTCCTTCCCATCATCTATTGGTCATGATGCTCCTGCTCCTCCTCCTCCTATTCAGTTATTGCGTCAGCAATCGATCACTGAAGCGATTTCAAAGAGACAACAGTATGCGTGCACTCATTCAACGGTGATGAAGCAGCTCTGTACAAATATGTAGAACAGAAGGTGAGCCAGTTCTTGAGCCTGTCGGTGTCTGCCAAAGTGCATGGCAGCGCCGACGTGTGGAACTGTAACTACGGTCAAGGACAGTATATGTCCTTTACGGCCCATTGGGTGAATGTGGTGCCTGCCCAGACACACCAGCAACTTGGACAGGTGACGCTGCTTCCGCCTCCACGTTCTCACACCGTTGGTCCTGCAACAATGTCCGCCTCATCCTCCACTGTGTCCTCAGCCTCCACTGCAGGGACAATTCACAGTGCTCCTCCAGCATACCACATGTGCAGAGCATGGTGGTGTCACGCTGTTCTACACCTCGTTTGCCTGGGCAAACGGAGTCACACAGGGGAGGAACTGCTCAGTGTCCTTCATCAAGAAATTGAATCCTGGCTTTGTCCTGAAGATCGGAACAACTGAAAATCGGAACCATGGTGACTGACAACAGGAAGAACATGGTGTCGGCACTGCGTCAAGGAGGCTGAGCCATGTGCCCTGCATGGCGCACGTGTTCAATCTGGTTGTCAAGCATTTCCTTAAGTCTTTCACCAATCTGCAAGACATCCAAAAATTGGCCAGGAAACTTTGCATGCACTTCAGCCACTCGTACACCACCAAGCACACCCTCCTTGAACTGCAGCAGCAGAATGGCGCCCCCCAACATAGGCTGTTATGTGACGTTTCCATCTGTTGGAATTCCACCCTCCATATGTTGGACCGACTGTACGAACAGAGAAAGGCCATAAACGATTTCTTGATGATCCAAGCGGACAGAGGTACTCCCCTATGTAACTTCGATGTTAGCCAGTGGCAGCTCATGCGTGACACCTGCCGTTTGCTTGTGCCCTTTGAGAAGGCCACTTTATTTGTCAGTCACCAGGACTACGTGTTGAACCATGTCATTCCACTGATTCATATCCTGAAAAAAAATGCTTTTCAATCTGGCTGGTCAGGGGACTGGAGACGTGGCGCCTACATCTCACAGCCACATGAGCCCTGTGGGGTCTGAACTGGAGGAGGAGGACTTTGGAGCACAAGCAATGTGTAGCGAAATGGGTGGTTTTTCTATACAGGTGACAGGAGAGGAGGAGCATGAGCAACCGGAAGAGCAAGAGAGAGATGAGGAAGACGAGGCAGATGATCCAGACACACTGTGGCAGTATGCAGTGGAGATGGATGCAGAGAGTCCCTCCGAGTCACTTGCACAAATGACCCGATGTATGCTCACTTGCTTGCGTAATGACAGCCGAATTGTCACCATTCAGCAGAGGGATGACTACTGGCTCTACACCATAATAGACCTTCACTACCGGTCAAAAATGGGAGCCTTTTTTACACCTGCTGACAGGGAGGACAAACTGAGCTACTATAGAGACATCCTATGTAGTCAGTTGGCCGCTGCTTATCTGTGCCATCGTCCATACTCTCGCAGGTCTGACCAGAGGGGCCCTGGGTGCTCACGTTGCGCTGGCATGGCTGCAGTGGGGGGGTGAGGGGGCAGGAGCAGTATCATTTCCATCAGCAGAAGCCTGAGCCTAGAGTTGCTGATGAGCAGCTTTCTTCACTCGCATAGTGAAAAAACTACTCACCAGCAGCTTGACATAGAGCAGAACCTAAACCACAGGTGATGGCATACTTGGAGTGCACCCTGCCACCCGTTATCGAAGATCCGCTGGACTACTGTGCAGACAAACTGGATTTGTGGCAGCAACTGGCTGAGTTTGCCCTGGAAAATCTGTCCTGCCGGGCCTGTAGCGTAGCATCAGAGCGGGTGTTTAGTGCGGTGGGGGACATAGTTACCCCAAGGAGAACTCGTCTGCCCATCTAAAATGTGGAGAGACTGACCTTTGTCAAGATGAATCAGGCATGGATCAGCCATGATTTCCACCCACCAATGCCTGATGCATCAAATTAAATCATCCATGCTGCCTCACCCAAACCTTGACAAAAGAGACCGGTTTCTTCTGGCTACCTGCTATCAGCTACTATTCTGATGCTGCAAGCCGCCTAATGCCACACATCTGATGCCAAGTGCTCCTTCTTGCAGCCACCATCATCAGCGGGTACTGTTTGTGCCTCCCACCTCCCCACCCTTCCACCGGATCACTCTATGCCCTCCTCATGCTGATTCCACCTCCACATTATGTCATCTTGCCACTCTGTGGCCTCCTCATGCTGTTGCCACCAGGTCACTCTATGGCCTCCTCCTTCTGACACCTCCACATTATGTCACCTTGCCACTCTGTGGCCTACTTATGCTGCTGCTACCAGGTCACTCTATGGTCTCAAGCTGCTACCACTGGGCCGCTCTATGGCCTCTTCATGCTTCTGCTACCTCCACATTATGTCACCTTGCCACTCTGTGGCCTCCTCATGCTACTGCCACCAGGTCACTCTATGTCCTACTCATGCTGCTGCCACCGGGTCACTCTATGTCCTCCTCAGGCTGCTGCCACCTCCACATTATGTGGACTTGCCACTCTGTGTCCTCCTCATGCTGCTGTAAACTCCACATTATGTTGCCTTACCACTCTGTGTCCTCATGCTGCTGCCAACTCCACATTATGTCGCCTTGCCACTCTGTGGGCTACTCATGCTGCCGCTACCTCCATATTATGTCACCTTGCCACTCTGTAGAAATCTATGTGCAATCAACAGACGACAGTGTAAAAGGAGTGCGCTCTTTCACGCTACAGTAGGATCTTGGGCCTCTGCAAAGTTCTTTATACCTGTCACTAATGTTGACCTGTAAGGCTGAGCTCACACTTGAGTTAGTTGGTCAGTTTTGGCCCCGTACCTGGCCAAATAAGTGAAGTGTGCAGTGGTTCTAAGAGCGATGCCTGTCATCTGCGTGTCATACTGACTCACAGTATTGTTTCACTACCACTGCAGACTCCCTGTGCATGTTACTGCAAGGAATAACTGTTTTGGAAACTTCGGAGAATTGGTTGACTCAAATTTTTGAAAAATTCGCTCATCTCTAGAGTCCAGCTACTATTGACTACAGGCTGAGAGGCTGTCAGCTGATGTCAGGTGATGCCAGAACATCACAGTAACTGAAAAATATGTGTCTCCTTTATTTTCACTGCACAATACATATTTTACTATGTCATTTTACTGTGTTTCTCCGAAAATAAGGCAGGGTCTTATATTATTTTTGTTCTATGAACAAAGGGTTAGGGCTTATTTTCAGGGTAGGTCTTATTTTTCAAGCACCACTGCGAATTTCTGATTCGCTCTGGAGAAATCTTGTAAAATGGTTACTAACCCTAACCCTAACTTACTTTCACAATCAATGGCGCAGTGTCAGTGGGTCTTAAACAAACTTACTGGCACTCTCTCTCTCTAAACACTTTGTGTGGCAGTGACACCATGTCCCCTCTATTGCCTCACCTTTATGCTCTCCTTTACACTAAGGGGCAGGTGCTGTAGTGGATCGGCTGCATCTGAGTGAGTGAGCAGGGTTGGCACCTGACGTCTGGTCACGTAGGTAGCCAAACCAACAGTATAGTAGCGGCCAGTAGGTGGAATTCGGAAAACAGACTCTGAAGGCAGGAGGTGGGACTCTGGAGCGGGTGAGCAGATTTTGGCCGGCCGCAGTGGGAGGTAGCAGGGCACTTGTCCAGGATGGTTGAGAGCTTCGGTATTCCTATTCTTTTTCTCAGTGACATCAGGTAACATAACCTATCGCTGGAGGTGATGACTATGACTAGGGCCTATTTTTGGAGCAGGGCTCTTATTTCAATCCTACTCCAAAAACCCTGAAAAATCAAGCTGGGTCTTATTTTCAGGGTAGGGCTCATTTTTGCAGAAAAAGGGTGCTTAGTCCAAGACAAATTGTCATTTATTCAGTTTTGTTGAAAACCATACAATTTGGAATATTCAGTTAGAAACAATCTCATGACGAATTGGTTCGCCTATCTCTAGAGGTAAGTCTTGAACTGGCATACCCCAACAAGTTTGATAAGTTGGCAGATGAGGGAGATGTTAATACAAGGGTAAGGGTCCATTCAGATCTCGTTTTTTACATCAGTTTAACGGATGTAAGAAAAAATGGATTAAAAAAAGGACGCAAAAACGGACATAAACGGATCCGTTTCCATAGACATCACTTTTTAAAAAAACGGATCCATTTCTGTCCGTTTTTTTGAAGGACACAAAAACATTGTATTCCATACTTTTGTGTCCGTCCCAAAAAAAACGTTTTCTTCTAACATTGATATCTATGGAAACGGATGGCCTTCTGTTTGCATCCGTTTGTGTCCATTTTTGCGTTCTTTTTTTAATCCGTTTTTTGCATCCGTTAAACTAATGTAAAAAACAAGATGTGAATGGCCCCTAACATTGCTTCAAGACATTTCCTTTGACAGTCAGGCAAATGTCTGCTCCAGTAAAAAGGGGATTCAATTATTAGGGGAACAATCAGGGAAATCTGTTACAAAGAGCAACCTTGTTGAATGGTGTGTTGTCTTCCTAGTGCTTGAGTTCGACACATCATGGACCAGGTGAAGGGAAGGTGAGGATCCAGCTGTCATGGTACACAATGACAAAGCTAAAGATAGGTGGAAATGATTTCAGGGACCTAGGAAGCAAGCTGAAAGGTGGTAAGAGGCCACACTGGGGAGGCAGTGGGAGATTAAGGAGCTAAACAACTGGCTCAAGAGCTGGTGTAGGAAGGAGGGGTTTGGGTTCTTAGAGAACTGGGCTGACTTTGCTGTGGGCTACAGGTCCTGTGGTAGGGATGGGCTGTACCACAATGGGGAGGGCAATAACAGATGTAGAGGGCAAGATTGTGTAGACAGGGGATAAAGGCCTAGTAAGGTAACTGCAGGAGGGGCATAGGGTGGGGTGAGAACAGTTAGTAGGAAGAGGAGGAGTAGGAGTAGGGATAAGAATAAACACATAAAATGCATGTATACCAATGCCAGAAGTCTCACTAATATAGTCACCAAACTTCACTGAAAGTACTGTCAGATGAGAAATTGTAAACCTTAACTTTTAATAGTCAATACAGAATAAATAAATAGGTGCAATTCATCAGACGCCAACGAACATCTGCAACGCACCACTACTACAGAGACTAAGTATGCATCTGTGTCATCCAAAGACAATAAAGTAGCACTATATAGGTTGATGGATTCTTCCTATCTCCCTAATGTACATACAAAACAAATCAGATGTACGACTCCAATGCTATCGATAGAAGCCAGACAAAGTGTAATCTGAAGCCCATCTGGTTTGAGGATATTGGTCTAATGCCACTCCAACAAACCATAAGGGCTAATGCAAAGGCTGAACTAGCCAGGAGCAGTAGTTCTGTATGTGTTCTTATCTAAGACAACCCTACGCACTTCAACAAAGATCATCAGGGGTTAAATGCTGGTGCAGTAAAAACTGCATAAAAAGTACCATATAGACATTGGTGGTGCAGTGTGACCGTTGCTTATGATGGCGGTAACTAAACTGGACACACACCACCCTTTTAAAGAAGCAAGCCCCTCCTCCATAGAAGGCATGGACAAGTGCTTTCCTATACAAACGGTGCATCAGGCAAACCCCAGACAGAGGTGTACATGCACCTGTTGGAATCGCCCCCCACAGGAACCCTGTGTGTTGTCTGACCAATACTTGGAGCAGGGCGAGGTAAGTAACCAAGGGAATGCTCTTGCATCAGACTATCACAGAACTCACTAGACAAACACAATGGCTGCATAGAGTATATACTGTGAAGGACAAGTGAGGCTGTTAACACTACAACGCAAAATTGGGGAGACAAGATCAGAAACGTAATGAGGAATACTTCAATAAACAAAACCAGGGAAAGAAAGCTGGTATCCCCAAAGTATAAAATGATTAAATATCTGTAAAGCTCTGTGGAATATGATGGCGCTATACAAGTAAGCATAATAAATAAATAAAATAATTATGTCAGGGTAATTGGCGTATATATGTAATGCGTTAGAAACAGCAACAGTAAGGGAAGTTTCTACACTGCCACACAACGGTAGGGTTCAAGGACTGAAACACTGCTACTGTTGCCATGGCAGTGATGTCTTAGGACCTACAGCGAATGTGTTTTTGTCGCCGTTAAGGTATGGGTGAACAATATGCTTACAAAGTTGTTTTCCATGCCTTATGATGCCTTTACTTGGGTAAAGGATGTACATTTGCACATCGACTCAAGCGACATACGGTAAGATTTTTTAAGAAATCAGACAGAGATAGATGCAGGGAAATGGGCCTGGTAGACTCAGATATACAGTAGAGGGCTTTTGTAGAATCCTTATGGGGCGAATTATCCCGAGAACCTGGGCAAGGACCATTTACAGAGCTTAAACCCATTTGTAAGCAACAACCTCCAATTGGGGATTTTGCATACATCAATTTATCTGTTCAATTGGTCACCGAAAAACGTCAGAAATTGGAGGATGGTCATAATGGCCACCCCATGAATCTGAACTCTACTGCGATAAAGGCTTTGTTGACCCTTGAACAAGAACACAATATAGTGTTTAAGCCCTCCAATAAGGTGGGCAACTTTGTTGTTCTTTACAGGAAACAGTATGTGGACATATGTAACACGATATTGTTGGATAGAGCATATTATGATGTCAGTGCCTTTAAACAAGAATTAAAGGATCTGTTAGTGGCAGCCAATAATGTAGGCCTAATTGACAAGAAGGAGTTCTCATTACTCTTACCTATACATCCAGTTATGGCATTGTTTTATACATCACCCAAAGTCCATAACAGGGCATCCCCTCTTAAAGGGGTTTTCCGAGCAAAAAACTTTTTTAAAAAAGTTATTTTAGTGCTATTGATGGGTTAATAAATGTACCAAAATACCTTTAGCAGTGTTTTGAGTGATTCTGAGTGTTCTGAGTTTCTCTAGAAGCTCCTGGCATCCTCTGCATTTGTTTACATGGGTAGCTTCCTGCTGTCTTAGCCTACAACTACCATGATGCATTGCACTTCACTCAGATCCCCTCTGACTCCTATCCCGCCCTCTCTCACACCCCCTCCTTGTTTCTCTAGCTAACCCGTGGACTACTAGCCCTACCTACCTAACTAACTAACTAACTCAGCCCACTCCCCCCACCCATCATACTTACCTGTCTTCTGTGTCCTGGAGATCAGTTTCTTCTGTTCCACCAGCTCCTTCTTCTGTGGACTTCTTGCACATGCGTGGGAGGCAGGATCTTTCTGCTCTTCACATCTGCTGGCGATTGCGCAATAGAGCTGGAATCACTCCAGCTCTATTGTGCAAGCGCCGGCAGAACAGAAGAAAGTGATGTTTCGTGCCCAGAAGAATGAAGACAGGTAAGTATGATGGAGTGGGGGGTAGTATTGGTGACATTCCATTGTGTAAATTAGAAATTAGACAGGGGGAAGGGGTTTAGTTTAGGGTTACATTTTTATTTTATCCTGGACAACCCCTTTAAGGGTTGACCCATTGTGTTCCAGATAGACAGTTTGACCCTCGAACATGAGTATCTATTTAGATACAATCTTGAGACTATTAGTTCTGGGTCTGTTGTCTTACTGTATGTGAGGGACAATATGGATGTCCTCAACAAGCTCGATTACCCTGGAGGGCGATACATTTTTGGCCAGTCTAGATGTAGAGGCCCTGTATTCCTCTAAACCTCACAGTACTGGATACAGGGCCATAGAATACTATTTGTGATCTAGAGGGATCCAGATGAGATCATATAGTGAGTTTACTCTGCACCTCTTTAAATTTGTGTTAGAAGGGAATTTCTTCACATTTGAGGGGCAGACGGCTATAGAGAGCTCAGTGGCCCCCACATATATGATCCTATACCTCAACTGGTGGGAAGAGACTGTGGACTTTGCTGAAGCGAACTCATGCTGGACATCGCATGTTGAATTATGGCTTTGTTATATAGACAATGTGCTTATTTTCTGGAAGGGTCCATGCGTTGAATTTGAGAAGTTCTTTGAGTTCCTTAACATCAATGAACTAGGTCTACATTTTACTGCAGAAATACATGAGAACACACTAGCCTTCTTGAACCTTAGCTTTGATAAACAGTCGGATGGTACCATGAGAACCACTGTTCAGGAAAACCACTGTCACCAACAGTTCCCTTCATCAGGGGAGTCTCCCATACCAGTTAATGTCTGGAATACCCACTGGACAATTCCTGCATATACATCGGAATTGTTCGACATCGACCGATTTTGAGAGGCAATCCCGTGAGCTGTCTAAAAGATTTGTAGATGTAGGCTTTCCAAGAGCCAACAGATCGAGCCTTCTTACACCTAAAGTTAAATCTTAAGAGCCCCATACGATGCGGTTAATTGGTACATTTGATGTCATGAATAAAGAAGTCAGGAATATCTTTAGATGCTACTGGAAAATCCCCTTAGCAGATCAAGATCTTATAGATTCACTGGGTAGCCAACCACAAGTGACCTATCAACGTGGATATAATATACGGAACCGATTGGTCCACAGTTATTTGGCACCAGTGGAGGAATCATTGCCCTGTCTAAATAGGCAGCCCAAGGGTACGTTTAGGTACAGTAAATGTAGTGATTTCATCACCCTGAGCAAGGAATTTAGAAGCGTCTCTACAGGTCATCTCTATAGATGCAGAGATCTCATTAATTGTACTACATTGGGGGTGATATACCTTATCTAGTTGCCCATGCCCACGTAACTAAATGGTTAAAATATGTAGACAATTTAGAAGAAGGATACATAATCACGTTTGTGCAATTAACAATGAAAGGGATATTGCGGTAGCCCATCACTTCACCCAGGTTCATAACCTCTCCGGCCTAAAATTTCACCCACCAAGGAAGGGAGGAGATTGGGATAATTTCATTTTTTGCAAAGAAACGCAGTGGATTTTTAAACTTGACATATTACAGCTAGATATGAGCGAATCGAAACTGACGAAATGGAATTTGATACGAATTTCAGGAAATATTCGATTTGCATCGAATCCGGATTTCCTCACACTTTGTGGTAACAAATCACACAGCTCCGATCAGGGGTTTTAACCCCTTGGATGCTGCGGTCAAACATGACCGCAGCATCCAAGGGGTTCTGCCATGCTATATGTCCCCCTCGGCAATCCCCGCGGTGATTAAAAATAAAAAAATACTGATACTCACCTGTCCTAGGCAAAGCATCCACTCCGGTGACTGAGCTCCTGCTCCCCAGTGGTTGATTGGGCCCCAGCAGTAACGTCTGGGGAGTGGGACCTCAGTCGCAAGGAGCGAGGAAGACACTGCAGACATCCCAGGAAAGGTGAGGTAAGGTGAGTATAAGCGTTTGTTATTTTTAATCACTTCTCCTGGGCCTCTGATTATTATACTCTGGGGTCTGAGGAGACCCCAGATTATAATAATAGGACCAGCTCTAGGGAAGGGGTCTTTTTTTTTTATTTTACTTTTTGTCCTCATAAGGGATTGAAGTAGCTATATTCTGATCGCTGCTTCAATAGGTATACTCTGCAATACACGTGTATTGCAGTATATAGGAAACAGACGCATAGGCTACCGTGCAGACGCATAGGCTTCCAGTCTCCATTCAAGCAGGATCAACCAGGTATGCGGAGGGACAGCAATGGGGCAGACCCGGGGTCACTGGTCAGACCGCGGGCTGCCAAATAGGAGCAGCGGCACACTCCGAAAACGTTGCGGGGGGGGGGGGGATCGGGACCCCAATATATAATAAAACGTTTGACCGCGGCATCTCAGGGGTTAACACCCGCGATCTGAGCTCGGCTCCAAGCGGGGGAATTAGAGGACCGTGTCAGCCGTTACATGCGGCAGACACCCGCAAAGCAGGGTGCGCACACACCATGCTTCCACTGTGGTTTGTGGGAAGTCCGGCAGCGCCATACTATTAGGGCGGCTGTCGGGAAGGGGTTAACGCAATTCGCCGCAAATTAATTCGGATCGAATGGAATCGTTACTGAAAATTCGGCCGAATCGAATTTTTGAAAAATTTGCTCATCTCTAATTACAGCCATGTGGCCTAAATGAGTAATTGGACTTTACCTGTTTCTATTTTATGCGTTTAGGATTTCTATTTGGAGATTATTTTTACAAAGTCTCCCAATAAATATGTATCATTGAGAGTGTTGGGTCTTAACACCCTAAGCTCTCTTGATAAGATCCATTTAGCAGACTTACTTTTTTTAGTATAGCAGAGGCATGAATAACAACTTTGTAAGCATATTGCCCGCTCATATGTTAACAGTGACAAACACACATTTGCTGTAGGCCCTGAGACATCACTGCCACGGAGACAGTATCAGTGTTTCAGCCCTCAAACCCTACCGTTGTGTGGCAGTTTTGAAATTTCCCTGACTGTTGTTGTTTATAACACATTACATATTATATACGCCAATTACCCCGACATCATGGGGTTTATAATATGGTATTTATTAATTTTATACTTTGGGGATACCAGCTTTCTTTCCCCGGTATTGTCTATTGAAGCATTACTTTTCTGATCTTGTCTCCCCTCTTGTTGCGTTATCAGCCTCACTTGTCCTCCACAGTATACACTCTATGCAGCCATCGTATTTGTCTAGTGAGTTCTGTCATAGACCGATGCAAGAAAGGGTGGCTTTAACAAGCGTCCTCCATCACCCTGGTTAATTACCTAGCCTCGCTCCATATATTGGTCAGACGATGCACGAGGTTCTGGCCCAGGTTTTCCTTTCAGGTCTGCTTCCACTGTCAGCGGGGCTTGGGAGGGCCATCTCAGCGGGCGCATGAGCACCTCCATCAGGGGTTCGTCCGATGCACCATTTGTATAGGGAAAACAGGGATGTGGCATTAAAAAATTATAAAGAAAAAAAAATAATACAAATAAAGGTAGCAAAAATCAAGGGAGAGAGAATAATTGACAAGGAAAGTAAGAATAAAAAAAGGGGCGTAAAAAAAAGTTTTTAAAAATATAAAAAATACAAAAATTCAAATAAACCCCCTTTCCCTAGATCTCAAATAACTTAGTTAATAACTGGCTTACAGATAGTAAATAGAGAGTGGCTATTAGTGGTACATACTCAGATTGGGTCACAGTCACCATTGGGGTGCCACAGGGGTCAATACTGGGTCCTATTCTTTTTCATATTTTTATTAATGACCTGGTAGAGGGTTTATAGAGTAGAATCTCAGTATTTGCTGATGATACTAAGCTCTGTAAAGTAGTTAACACAGAAGATTATACTGTAATATTACAGAGGGATTTAGGAAAATTAGAAGCTTGGGGAGGGAGCTAGACATTTTTAGAAGAGAACGTTGATTCAAGGATTTAGTCCAATTTCCATATTTGTGCTGTGAGTTGCGAAGGAATTTTTTTTTCCTCTGATGGGCGTCCACCTCTTGGGGATTTTTTGCTTTACTCTGCATCAACTTGGTAGGTTTATAGGTTAGACTTGATTTGACCATATTTCCTATGTTATTATGTCTACAATAGGTGGTGCAATATTCAGGCGTAGTTCAGTGACTTAGTTTACTGTTTCATGCAATGGTCCAATTACTTTTACAGACTTTTAAAAAAATTTGCCAGGCACATTTTCCAGCATTCAGCACCAGGGCACGTACGCCACTACACCCTTTATTTATGTCTCTGTAAGGTAGAACAACATCACAGATTGTGTCAGTACATGTTGATGAATCACTTAAAAAAAAACTCTATTTTTTTATTCTATGTGAACTGACATTTTTGACTTGTACAATTAAATCCTATTAGGAAATTGATAGACACTGTCCACAGATCAATTTTAAGTGTATACAGAACATTAGACATTTGAGAAATATTGTAGACCTAGAAACAACAAGATTGAGTATGTGCTGAACTATATTGACATTGAGTTATAAAATCCAGCAGGTTAAATTGAAATAGCTGTTTACCTAAAGACAGGGAAAAAAAAATCAATTTTGTTTTTCATGTATTATCATGTTTCTCCTGCTATTACTGTCTGTGCTCTCAGTCTTTTCTTTTGTTTCTTGAGCAGAAATTGGCCATAATTGCCTTAGTTCACACAGTGCAGTAATAGCTGTTCTTGGTTCTCCAAATTATTTGGCGTAAAGTGCTGTATAATTAGGCTTTCCTGTCAGAGCAGCTGTGATTGAGGTAGATATGGAAACAAAGGTGTATACGGCCAATAGAAATATACTATGTACAGTATTATTACTTAATGCCAATGGCAACCTGAAGTCTATTAGGTGCTGCTGAACCACAACTAGTAGTAAGCTATAATATAAATAAAGGCATCATAACGCCAATCACCTTCCCTCTTATTTCCCATATTAAAGGGGTTAAGAAAAAACTGAGCAATTGTGGAAATTCTATAAATAAATTTCTTTTTTTTTATATAGGCTGTTACCTGCTGGAGTTACTTCAGCAGGTAACGGGCCCTATTTACATAACCATCCCCGCGTCTGCTCAAGCCCAGGGGAGGTGATCGAACATAAAAACTGAAGTAACTATTCTATCCTGGGCTCCAGCACAACTCCCGGCTGTCTTTGGGCCTCTTCAATGACGCCACAAACGTCACAAGGGTCAGGCCGACATCACAACGCATAATGACACCAGCGTAACCAACATCTATGACGTCATTGAAGAGACAGCAGGTAGTCGCTCAAGACCCCAGGAGAGGTAAGTAACACAGTTTTTTATGTTTGCTCACCTTCCCGGGGCCTCTGATCATTACATACTGAGGTCTGAAGAGACCCCAGAGTATAATAGTTTGTGGGTGGTGAATGCCAAAAAATGTTTGCAATATTTTCAACGAATACCTTAGCAGCCACTGTGGGACATAATACTGTGTGGAGGCCACTATGGGACATTATACTGTGAGAAAGGGTCACTAGGGGACATTATACAGTGTGGAGCAGCCACTATGGGGCACTATACCTTGTGAAGGGGTGACTATAGGACATTATACCGTATGGAGGGGCCACTATGGGACATTATACTGTGTTGAGGGGCCGTTTTGGGATATTGAACTGTTTGGAAAGGCCACTGTGGGACATTATACTGCGTGGAGGGGCCGCTATGGGACATTATACTGTATGGAAGGACCACTATGGGATATTATACTTGGTGAAAGGGCCACTATGGGACATTATAGCATTCTTGTATTTTAGTGATAAAAACATTTAGTATTTCTATGTAGTTGTGAAGGGAAATTACAGGAGGGGTGGGAAATTGTATTCAAGGAAGATTTCTTCTGTATATCAAGCACAGTTAGATCAATGTCTCTTGAACCCCTTTATTTTGTTGTACCATATAGTACAGTCATGGCCAAAAGTTTTGAGAATGACACAAATATTATATTTTCACATGATCTGCTGCCCTCTGGTTTTTATGTGTGTTTGTCAGATGTTTTTATCACATACAGAAATATAATTGCATTCATATTATGAGTAACAGAAGCTTATATTGACAGTTAGAATGAGTTAATGCAGCAAGTCAATATTTGCAGTGTTGACCCTTCTTCTTCAGGACCTCTGCAATTCTCCCTGGCATGCTCTCAATCAACTTCTGGACCAAATCCTGACTGATAGCAGTCCATTCTTGCAGAATCAATGCTTTAATTTTGTCTGAATTTGTTGGTTTGTGTTTGTCCACCCGTCTCTTGATGATTGACCACAAGTTCTCAATGGGATTAAGATCTGGGGAGTTTCCAGGCCATGGACCCAAAATCTCTATGTTTTGTTCCCTGAGCCATTTAGTTATCACCTTTGCTTTATGGCAAGGTGCTCCATCATGCTGGAAAAGGCATTGTTGAGCACCAAACTGCTCTTGGACGGTTGGGAGAAGTTGCTCTTGGAGGACATTCTGGTACCATTCTTTATTCACGGCTGTGTTTTTAGGCAAGACTGTGAGAGAGCCGATTCCCTTGGCTGAGAAGCAACCCCACACATGAATGGTTTCAGGATGCTTTACAGTTGGCATGAGACAAGACTGGTGGTAGCGCTCACCTCTTCTTCTCCGAATAAGCTGTTTTCCAGATGTTCCAAACAATCGAAAAGGGGATTCATCAGAGAAAATGACTTTACCCCAGTCCTCAGCAGTCCACTCCCTGTACCTTTTGCAGAATATCAGTCTGTCCCTGATGTTTTTTCTGGAGAGAAGTGGCTTCTTTGCTGCCCTCCTTGAGACCAGGCCTTGCTCCAAGAGTCTCCGCCTCACAGTGCGTGCAGATGCACTCACACCTGCCTGCTGCCATTCCTCAGCAAGCTCTGCACTGCTGGTAGCCCGATCCCGCAGCTGAAACACTTTTAAGAGACGGTCCTGCCGCTTGCTGGTCTTTCTTGGGCGCCCTGGAGCCTTTTTGGTACCAATGGAACCTCTCTCCTTGAAGTTCTTGATGATGCGATAGATTGTTGACTGAGGTGCAATCTTTCTAGCTGCAATACTCTTCCCAGTTAGGCCATTTTTGTGCAGTGCAATGATGACTGCACGTGTTTCTTTAGAGATAACCATGGTTAACAGAAGAGAAACAATGATGGCAAGCACCAGCCTCCTTTTAAAGTGTCCAGTGGTGTCATTCTTACTTAATCATGACAGATTGATCTCCAGCCCTGTCCTCATCAACACCCACACCTGTGTTAATGGAGCAATCACTGAAACGATGTTAGGTGGTCCTTTTAAGGCAGGGCTGCAATGATGTTGAAATGTGTTTTGGGGGATAAAGTTCATTTTCTAGGCAAATATTGACTTTGCAAGTAATTGCTGTTAAGCTGATCACTCTTATAACATTCTGGAGTATATGCAAATTGCCATTAGAAAAACTGAAGCAGTAGACTTTGTAAAAATTAATATTTGATCATTCTCAAAACTTTTGGCCATGACTGTACAATATTTGTCATATGGTGCCAGCATGCAGTGTCTGAACAATGACATCATAGCATATAGCATGCCAGCATGTGGACATCATATACATATATATATATATATATATATATATATATATATATATATATACAGTCATATGAAAAAGTTTGGGCACCCCTATTAATCTTAATCATTTTTAGTTCTAAATATTTGGGTGTTTGCAACAGCCATTTCAATTTGATATATCTAATAACTGATGGACACAGTAATATTTCAGGATTGAAATGAGGTTTATTGTACTAACAGAAAATGTGCAATATGCATTAAACCAAAATTTGACCGCTGCAAAAGTATGGGCACCTCAACAGAAAAGTGACATTAATATTTAGTAGATCCTCCTTTTGCAAAAATAACAGCCTCTAGTCGCTTCCTGTAGCTTTTAATCAGTTCCTGGATCCTGGATGAAGGTATTTTTGACCATTCCTCTTTACAAAACAATTCCAGTTCAGTTAAGTTTGATGGTCGCCGAGCATGGACAGCCCGCTTCAAATTATCCCACAGATGTTCAATGATATTCAGGTCTGGGGACTGGGATGGCCATTCCAGAACATTGTAATTGTTCCTCTGCATGAATGCCTGAGTAGATTTGGAGCTGTGTTTTGGATCATTGTCTTGCTGAAATATCCATCCCCGGCGTAACTTCAAATTCGTCACTGATTCTTGTACATTATTCTCAAGAATCTGCTGATACTGAGTTGAATCCATGCGACCCTCAACTTTAACAAGATTCCCGATGCCGGCATTGGCCACACAGCCCCAAAGCATGATGGAACCTCCACCAAATTTTACAGTGGGTAGCAAGTGTTTTTCTTGGAATGCTGTGTTTTTTGGACGCCATGCATAATGCCTTTTTGTATGACCAAACAACTCAATCTTTGTTTCATCAGTCCACAGGACCTTCTTCCAAAATGAAGCTGGCTTGTCCAAATGTGCTTTTGCATACCTCAGGCGACTCTGTTTGTGGCATGCTTTCAGAAACGGCTTCTTTCGCATCACTCTCCCATACAGCTTCTCCTTGTGCAAAGTGTGCTGTATTGTTGACCGATGCACAGTGACACCATCTGCAGCAAGATGATGCTGCAGCTCTTTGGAGGTGGTCTGTGGATTGTCCTTGACTGTTCTCACCATTCTTCTTCGCTGCCTTTCTGATATTTTTCTTGGCCTACCACTTCTGGGCTTAACAAGAACTGTCCCTGTGGTCTTCCATTTCCTTACTATGTTCCTCACAGTGGAAACTGACAGGTTAAATCTCTGAGACAACTTTTTGTATCCTTCCCCTGAACAACTATGTTGAACAATCTTTGTTTTCAGATCATTTGAGAGTTGTTTTGAGGAGCCCATGATGCCACTCTTCAGAGGAGATTCAAATAGGAGAACAACTTGCAATTGGCCACCTTAAATACCTTTTCTCATGATTGGATACACCTGGCTATGAAGTTCAAAGCTCAGTGAGGTTACAAAACCAATTTTGTGCTTCAGTAAGTCAGTAAAAAGTAGTTAGGAGTATTCAAATCAATAAAATGATAAGGGTACCCAAATTTTTGCAGCGGTCAAATTTTGGTTTAATGCATATTGCACATTTTCTGTTAGTACAATAAACCTCATTTCAATCCTGAAATATTACTGTGTCCATCAGTTATTAGATATATCAAATTGAAATGGCTGTTGCAAACACCCAAATATTTAGAACTAAAAATGATTAAGATTAATAGGGGTGCCCAAACTTTTTCATATGACTGTATATATATACTGTAATATATATCTGCCAAAAAGCCAACCAGACTCACTTTCTTGAGCTTTAAATTAAACTGATGTGCACAGTATAATGTTCAAATTGATTCATCACTTTATCCTTTTGAATTGTAAAGTTTCTGCAGTTTCTGAAATAGTTCTTTGTAGCATATCTACAGTAAGGTTTGCATTATATTTTTGAAAACACCCTCCTATCAAAAGCAGTGTGTAGAAATATTCTTTGATGGTTCCTCTTTTTATACTCATGTTCTTACAGCATAGAAAATATTGTAGCTCCTACCGTTACCTTACTTCTAAGGAGCGCTGTGATGAAAGAACATAAGGGTTCATATTAAGATTGTCATAGTTAGCAAGGTATGTGGATGGATATGAGTTCTATTATAGTATACTATTAAAACATAATGACAAATATATTATTAATAAGATGTCAATAACATATTTGTATGTTTTCTTTTTTTTGATACCTAGATCATATACATTTAGAAGTGTTTGATAGGTTTTCGTCTCTAGAAACATTTGTGTTAATTCTGAATGCTTGGCTTCAGTCTATGCGCCTTTCAATTCAGTGCACATAGGAGAAACTAAATGAAATAAATATATTCAGGGTCATGACTGCAATTTGAACATTTGTGGTGTTCACATTGATGATATTGACCTAATATCAGATTTGAAGAAGTGTTTTGTAAAGATTAAAGTTTTGCAACACATTCAGGTATGATTTATTGGTAGTGCCAAATATATAGGTATGTCTCATAAAAGAAAATTAAATTTGTAATAGGTCAGCAGCAAAATACTATAATGAACAATGCAAGTATATTTAGCACCTTCTGGATGCACAGACACATAGTGCAGCTTCCCTCCAGAACTGAAATGCTTAAAACAGCAATTGTTTGCAGGCATTCAACTGAAACAATTCTTTTATTGGCACCGATACATATGACAGCACGTATTGACCCACACTGGATAAATACCCTTGTTGTAGGTACGGTGGCATTTCAATAGTTATTTGATTTGGATGTTGGCAAACTATTGTTGTCATCGGTTGTCACAATAATTTTTTGTGTCCTATAATTACTTACATTTTCTACCTGATTATGAAAAAGGAAATAATTTCTGGTCTGACCACTGAGTGTAAGGTAATCTGGAGCTGGGACAGTCTTTTCCAGCTGTGGCTTTAGCCAGAGCTATAGTTACAAGTATTCAACTGGTTGCATGTCACTCAGCTGTTGATTGTACTTCATATTTTTCCGGAATATCCGGCTGTGGGTAAAACATATTTCTTCATTGTGTGAGTGCAGAGCTATGAACATGACAGCTGCAGAAAAGATATGCAGTTAGGGAGAGTTATCAATGTGTCCTCTTTTCACCACCTTTACAGTGCCTTGCAAAAATATTCAAACTTTTTCACATTTTGTCACCTTACAACCACAAACTTAAATGTATTTTATTGATATTTTAAGTGATAGACCAACACAAAGTAGCACATAATTGTGAAGTGGAACGAAAATGATCCATGGTTTTCAAAATTTTAATAAAAAAAAAAAATCTGAAAAGTGTGATGTGCAAAAGTATTCAACCCCCTAAATCAATACTTTGTAGAACCACCTTTCAGTGCAATTACAGCTGCAAGTCTTTTAGGGTATGTCTCTACCAGCTTTGCACATCTAGAGACTGAGATTTTTGCCCATTCTTCTTTGCAAAATAGCTCAAGCTCAGCCCGATTGGACGGAGAACGTCATGTCTTGCCACAGATGCTCAATGGGATTTAGGTCTGGACTTTGACTGGGCCATTCTAACACATGAATATTCTTTGAGCTAAACCATTCCACTGTAGCTCTGGCTGTATGTTTAGGGTCATTGTGTTGCTGGAAGGTGAATCTCCTTCCCAGTCTCAAGTCTTTTGCAGCCTCCAACAGGTTTTCTTCCAGGATTGCCCTGTATTTAGCTCCATCCATCTTCCCATCAACTCTGACCAACTTTCCTGTCCCTGCTGAAGAAAAGCATCCCCACAGCATGATGCTGCCACCACCATGTTTCACAGTGGGGATGGTGTGTTTAGGATGATGAGCAGTGTTACTTTTCTGCCACTCAGCGCTTTGCATTTAGGCCAAAAAGTTCAACTTTGGTCTCATCTGACCAGAGCATCTTCTTCCACATGTTTGCTGTGTCCCCTGTATGGATGGTGGCAAACTGCAAACGCCACTTCTTATGTCTTTCTTTCAACAATGGTTTTCTTCTTGTCACTCTTCCATAAAGGCCAAATTTGTGGAGTGCACAACTTATACTTGTCCTGTGGACAGATTCTCCCACCTGAGCTGTGGTTCTCTGCATCTCCTCCAGAGTGACCATGGGCCTCTTGGCTCATCCTCTGACTAGTGCTCTCCCCCTCCTCACTTCATAGACTAATATGAAAAAAGTAATAAGGTATATTACAAAGTTTCTTATTTTCAGCTGTACTATACATATATATATGTCTGTCTGAGTAGTGGAAGTAGTGGTAGCAGTGGCAGCATCAGTGGCAGTACAGTATGGAATAGAACATGACAGACCAGGACACCCACAGAGGTTGATGTCCAGCTATGCAGCGGTAGTATGCAGCATCTGCAGTACAGTAAGTAGAACATAATAGACAGGGAGATGGCAGCAATCTCATCATTGTGTCAGGGATAAATAACTAGTCACCCCACTGTTATCAATGACAGATCACTTCATTGACATCAACCAGAGGTGTGGACAGTCGGAGGTTTATAATATCCTCATGGATCCATGTTGAGAGTTTTGAAAGGGCCACTTGTAGCACTTTATACCTTCTCTGTCCTTACACTTGGATGGTGCTGCCATTTTTGCTTTATAATGAGAGTCTAAAATGATGATGATCCAATACTTATCCCTTTTCTTGATGCTAACAACATGCTTGTCACTGTGTAAGCACCAAAGCATCCAGCTTGACATGAGTGCCAGTGTGTGCATGGACCCAGAAACCTGCCATGGGTGATCTTGGCCAGCACAGTCATCATCATCATCATCTCCACACAAATAAGGGCCAGCCTCATACCCTGGGTGAGATGTGAAAGCCATTGTTCTTCTTCCATCTGTCAATGTGTAGCAATTCGTTGGAGGGAACCCGAAAGCTGGGAGCAGCAGTAGTAGAAACAGCATTTGTCATGGTAGCTAGTTGATTCTACCAAATCCTCCTGCTGTCCTCCTGGGCTGGTGCAGATCTGAAGGGGCCTGCATTGTACCTATGGTGGTGGCAGGCTCCCACCCCCTGGGCATGTCCTTTCTTCCTACTAAGCCAAATAGGGTTTTGAGTGTTCATGATGTTGTTGTAGGGAACCAGACTCAGGTCACACACAAATTTACTGAATAAATGGTGCACTAAGGCAACCAACAGCTTCCAGGTAGTGGAGGTACAGTTCTTTCAAAGAAGAATTATGTTTTTTGGTATACTCATTTATAGTATTTTTGGTACTTTGTCAGTATCATTGTTGCCTTTATCATGTGTATTACTGCTTATATGCTCTACCTATAGTATATTGATAGCTTATGTTGGTGGCTCTTGGTGCATATTAATTGCTATATTATAGTTCATACAGTCATATGAAAAAGTTTGGGCACCCCTATTAATCTTAATCATTTTTAGTTCTAAATATTTGGGTGTTTGCAACAGCCATTTCAATTTGATATATCTAATAACTGATGGACACAGTAATATTTCAGGATTGAAATGAGGTTTATTGTACTAACAGAAAATGTGCAATATGCATTAAACCAAAATTTGACCGGTGCAAAAATTTGGGTACCCTTATCATTTTATTGATTTGAATACTCCTAAATACTTTTTACTGACTTACTGAAGCACAAAATTGGTTTTGTAACCTCACTGAGCTTTGAACTTCATAGCCAGGTGTATCCAATCATGAGAAAAGGTATTTAAGGTGGCCAATTGCAAGTTGTTCTCCTATTTGAATCTCCTCTGAAGAGTGGCATCATGGGCTCCTCAAAACAACTCTCAAATGATCTGAAAAAAAGATTGTTCAACATAGTTGTTCAGGGGAAGGATACAAAAAGTTGTCTCAGAGATTTAACCTGTCAGTTTCCACTGTGAGGAACATAGTAAGGAAATGGAAGACCACAGGGACAGTTCTTGTTAAGCCCAGAAGTGGCAGGCCAAGAAAAATATCAGAAAGGCAGAGAAGAAGAATGGTGAGAACAGTCAAGGACAATCCACAGACCACCTCCAAAGAGCTGCAGCATCATCTTGCTGCAGATGGTGTCACTGTGCATCGGTCAACAATACAGCACACTTTGCACAAGGAGAAGCTGTATGGGAGAGTGATGCGAAAGAAGCCGTTTCTGAAAGCACGCCACAAACAGAGTCGCCTGAGGTATGCAAAAGCACATTTGGACAAGCCAGCTTCATTTTGGAAGAAGATCCTGTGGACTGATGAAACAAAGATTGAGTTGTTTGGTCATACAAAAAGGCGTTATGCATGGCGTCCAAAAAACACAGCATTCCAAGATAAACACTTGCTACCCACTGTAAAATTTGGTGGAGGTTCCATCATACTTTGGGGCTGTGTGGCCAATGCCGGTATCGGGAATCTTGTTAAAGTTGAGGGTCGCATGGATTCAACTCAGTATCAGCAGATTCTTGAGAATAATGTACAAGAATCAGTGACGAATTTGAAGTTACGCCGGAGATGGATATTTCAGCAAGACAATGATCCAAAACACAGCTCCAAATCTACTCAGGCATTCATGCAGAGGAACAATTACAATGTTCTGGAATGGCCATCCCAGTCCCCAGACCTGAATATCATTGAACATCTGTGGGATAATTTGAAGCGGGCTGTCCATGCTGGGCGACCATCAAACTTAACTGAACTGGAATTGTTTTATAAAGAGGAATGGTCAAAAATACCTTCATCCAGGATCCAGGAACTGATTAAAAGCTACAGGAAGCGACTAGAGGCTGTTATTTTTGCGAAAGGAGGATCTACTAAATATTAATGTCACTTTTCTGTTGAGGTGCCCATACTTTTGCAGCGGTCAAATTTTGGTTTAATGCATATTGCACATTTTCTGTTAGTACAATAAACCTCATTTCAATCCTGAAATATTACTGTGTCCATCAGTTATTAGATATATCAAATTGAAATGGCTGTTGCAAACACCCAAATATTTAGAACTAAAAATGATTAACATTAATAGGGGTGCCCAAACTTTTTCATATGACTGTATATTGTATATTGTATTGTATCACTGTTCATATGTCCTACCTATAGTATATTGATGTTTATATTGATGGCGCTTGGTGCATATTAATTACTACATTATAGTTCATATATTGCATCACAGCACAATATACAGTACATGTTTCACTATTTGCATTACATAATATTGATGAAATTATTTTGTTCAATTATCAACATTTTGTTTACATTATATTAGCCAGCAATGGCGGATTTCAAAATAACACATTGGCCCTGTGGTCTGTTGCATGCACTATTATTTATACCTTTTACTGCTCACACAGATGGTCCAGGATGCACAATTGGAACATTGCAGATGAGTCGGTGCAAGGGCATGCCATTTTGTCACAGGGTGTTCTTAGCCACTAAAAGGGTTAAAATGTGCAGATATTTTTCTGGTCATGAGCAGCACCTTATAAACTATATGTGTTTAAAAAGCATTGCACTCATAAATTTATGAACAAAGTTCTGAAAATTATGATGATTATGATAACGACCATGAGCTAGTTGTGAATGTATCCTGGCTATAAGAAGAACAATGGCTACTGCCACTGCCAATTCTATTCTGCCAAATGAGCTGGTAATGGCTTTCCATGTGCATACAGAGAGACATACAGTGGGGAAAAAAATGTATTTAGTAAGCCACCAATTGTACAAGTTCTCCAACTTAAAAAGATGAGAGAGGCCTGTAAATTACATCATAGGTAGACCTCAACTATGAGAGACAAAATGAGAAAACAAATCCAGAAAATCACATTGTCTGATTTTTAAAGAATTTATTTGCAAATTATGGTGGAAAATAAGTATTTGGTCAATAACAAAAGTTCATCTCAATACTTTGTTATATATCCTTTGTTGGGAATCTTGCTTGTTTGTTGGTGACCAAATACTTATTTTCCACCATAATTTCCAAATAAATTCTTAAAAAATCAATGTGATTTTCTGGATTTGTTTTCTCATTTTGTCTCTCATAGTTGAGGTCAAACCTATGATGTCAATTACAGGCCTCTCTCATCTTTTTAAGTGGGAGAACTTGCACAGTTCGTGGCTGACTAAATACTTTTTTTTCCCCACTGTATCCTTTGTTGGCAATGACAGAGGTCAAACGTTTTCTGTAAGTCTTCACAAGGTTGGCACACATTGTTGCTGGTATGTTGGCCCATTCCTCCATGCAGATCTCCTGTAGAGCAATGATGTTTTGGGGCTGTCGCTGGGCAACACAGACTTTCAACTCCCTCCAAAGGCTTTCTATGGGGTTAAGATCTGGAGACTGGCTAGGCCACTCCAGGGCCTTGAAATGCTTCTTATGAAGCTACTCCTTCGTTGCCTTGGCAGTGTGCTTGGGATCATTGTCATGCTGAAAGACCCATCCACGTTTCATCTTCAATGCCCTTGCTGATGGAAGGAGGTTTGCACTCAAAATCTCACGATAAATGGCTCCATTCATTCTTTCATGTACACGGATCAGTCGTCCTGGTCCCTTTGCAGAGAAACAGCCCCAAAGCATGATGTTGCCACCCCCATGCTTCACAGTAGGTATGGTGTTCTTTGGATGCAACTCAGCATTCACTCTCCTCCAAACACAACGAGTTGTGTTTCTACCAAACAGTTCTACTTTGGTTTCATCTGACCATATGACATTCTCCCAATACTCTTCTGGAACATCCAAATGCTCTCTAGAAAACTTCAGACGGGCCCGGATATGTACTGGCTTAAGCAGGGGGACACGTCTGGAACTGCAGGATCTGAGTTCCTAGCGGTGTAGTGTGTTAATGACAGTAGCCATTGTTACGTTAGTCCCAGCTTTCTGCAGGTCATTCACTAGGTCCCCCCATGTGGTTCTGGTATTTTTGCTCACCGTACTTATGATCATTTTGACCCCATGGGGTGAGATCTTGCGTGGAGCCCCTGATTGAGGGAGATTATCAGTGGTCTTGTATGTCTTCCATTTTCTAAATATTGCTCCCACAGTTGATTTCTTCACACCAAGCTGCTTGCCTATTACAGATTCAGTCTTCCCAGCCTGGTGCAGGTCTACAATTTTGTTTCTGGTGTCCTTCCACAGCTCTTTGGTCTTCACCATAGTGGAGTTTGGAGTGTGACTGTATGAGGTTGTGGACAGGTGTCTTTTATACTGATAACAATGTCAAACAGGTACCATTACTACAGGTAATGAATGGAGGACAGAGGAGCCTCTTAAAGAAGACATTACAGGTCTGTGAGAGCCAGAAATCTTGCTTGTTTGTAGGTGACCAAATACTTATTTTCCTCCATAATTTGCAAATAAATTCTTTACAAAACAGACAATGTGATTTTCTAGATATGTTTTCTCATTTTGTTTCTCATAGTTGAGGTCTACCTATTATGTCAATTACAGGCCTCTCATATCTTTTTAAGTGGGAGAACTTGCACAATTGGTGGCTGATTAAATCCTTTTTTTCCCCACTGTACTGTACACAAAACCAAGAAAAAAAGGTGCAGGTCTTCAAAGGACGCACAACCCAAATAGTGAAAAAAAAAAATAAATCTTTACTGAGCATGTATTTGAAAAATGTAAAAACATTTAAAACAAACAAAGGAGCACATGTTAGTGTAGGGAAATGAATTTGGGTCTATAATGAATTTATCAGAATATGCACTGTTTGCTAGCTAGTATCCCTATAATATATTAGTGATTACAAATATGCCATCTGAAAAATATAAAAAGATAAAACAACAAGAAAAGGATATAATAATAAGTACACATAAAAAGTGCATGAAATAACCAGTGTTGCTGAAGGAACAAATAAGATATATGAGCTGTGCAATTAATGAAATACACACTGTGGAAAACTTTTACCTGTCAGCGTGCCTGTTGTATTTGCACATGTGAGGTTACATAGCAACAGAGCAATGAAAAAGACCCATTAAAACACAAATAGTATTAGAACCTACCCATATGAAACTCCATAAACAGTACCCCACACGTATCGCCCTTGCAAGGGCTTCCTCAGTGGAGGAATTTGCCAATTCTATTTTGCCAATTCTATTTTGCCAAATAAGCTGATAATGGCTTTCCATGTGTATACAGCGAGACATAGACATGCTTAGTTTCTGCTTGCAGATCTTGCACAGTGCCATGGTTTTGTCACTTGGTGATGTGCAGAAAAATTACCACACTGGAGATGACCACACAAATCTGCAGTGTGTCTGTGCTGCCACCACCACCATCTGAACTTGCCTTAGGTCTGCCCCTGACAGTTTTTTACCGATGGTACAGATTGGATTGTTATTATTGTTTCCCCTAGCACACTCTAACACCAACTGCCCCTACTAGCACAGTTACCGGTAGACATCCCTTACCACTACCACCACCACCAAGAACAGTCATGTCTTTCACAGCAGCCATATGACAAATTTGATTAAAAAAATGTGGTTTAGAACTGGCAATACCACAGCAATTGAAAGCACCGATAGCATATCATAATTTGGTCTAGAACTGGTAATACTGTCCACAAGAAATTATTAAAAACATTGTTGCTGTGTGACAAATTTGGTAATAAATGCAGCTTAAAAGTGGCAAATCCTAAGCAAAAAAAAAAGAATTAACTTCACCAATGAGGTATGGCAAATATGGAAACGAATGTGGCTTACAATGGACAGTGGCAAAGACCACAAGAAAATGCAAATTTTGGTAAATAGGAAATAATGCTTGGGCACAAAAAGGTTGGCTGACTCTAAAAAAAACAGTGTTGTGCGATTTGTCACACTTCTTTTACACAGACAGAACCTGTTCTGGACTGTCACACTAACCCCTATCCTCTATCCTTATACAGTATCAATCTGTCTGTAGTAATACTATTTTTCTTTACTTTTTCGCACTGTCTCTTCTGACTAAGATCTCTCCCTCGTATAAATTAACTTGGCACTCCAAAGTGTTTCTTGCTTAATTGGAATATATATTGATCACCACAGAAAGCAATCCAATACAGTATAAGTAACGTCTTGGTCATCAGAATGAGACCTTCTCAAACACTATAAAGAAATGTACAAAAAGCAATGTCTTAATAAAGAAAAATAATTATAGTCTTTGCTAACAATTAATTGCTATTATATTGTAATCCTATGGTATATATGTATATTGCTAATTCCTTTGTTGCTGACATTTTCACATGTGACCTTGTGATGTTAACAAAAATGTTCGCCTATGATCTAGTTACTTGTATCCAAGCGAGTCCAAAAACATTGTTTTAGGTAAATGAGTCAAAACAGTTGATATGGAAGGAGACTGCTCTGATGTTTAGGCCACATAATGTTCTTTAGAGTTAACCTTACGTTAACCAGAAGTCACATGTATAATTATGCTAATTGTTCTATGAGAGTGACATTGATTGTAAGGAGAGGTTTTGATAGCTAGTTGCCAGAAATTTGGCTTAAGAACCCGTGTTGTGGGACACTGGCCATACTTTACTGCCCTATTATCTCTATGTATAATATTCTTTTTGCTGTAAACTCACTTCTAAATAAACTTTTATCTGTTTTAATCATGTGAGCAGTGGTGAACCTAGCCTCTTTGCTGCCTGAGGCGGACTATCGAAAGACGCCCCCCCCCCCAAAAAAAAAAAAAAAATTAATTAAATTGAGTTTCCATGCTGTTAGCATCACACACTGTTATTGTCGTACAATAAACATACACAAACTTATGAAACCGTTTTTAAGAATTCTTCTTACTATATTACTTCAGTATCAGATCAACAACACGGCATTAACAATGACAATAACTTCACACATCTTCTGCTTGGTGGATGGACGAGCCCACGTGGCCCCCATTCTCTATAATAGGAGCACCGCAGATAGCTGAGTACTGGATTTCGGGTATCTTTGGCACTCCCATTGAAGTGAATGAGAGCTCAGCGGGTTAGTCCATCCACCAAGTGACACACCTATATTCAGCCTGGCTGCGGTCAGGCTGAATTCCCACCCAGTGGGGGGAAAAAACCCCAATTCTCAGGCTCAGTGGGGGTCTCAGCAGACAGACCCCCATCAATACAGGGCAATAACATTTTGTGACTTACAGGTGACGTCTCTGACTAATCCTTCACATTTCCCTTCTCTTACCTTTGGACTGCCATGACCACTTCTTCCAGCTGTGACTTGTCTCTGTAAAGTTTGCAACACAGACATCTTTGGCTCCTCACTGTTTCAGGCACCTGTAAGCCGTGTACCGGGGTGGGCTCCCCAGGATACAGCGAAGTCACGAACAAAGGAAGCTACTCCAAATCAATTTAGTAAAAAACAAGATTTTACATTGTGTAGTAACACCTCTTTACCAAAAAAACACTCTCAACTATTTACATACACTCAGCGAGGAAGCTGAGGCCCTGGTGTTGTACAGCGCGGTGCCCTCTCATGTGCAGCTCCAAAACACTCCAAGCTCTTACCTATCTGCAGGCTGCAACTAACCAGCCGCTTGTTACCTTTTTATCACCCTAGTCACAGGAACAATTCAGTGAGTGCGATAGGGGCACCGGTGGTACAACACAAGAACTTACAAACTTATCAAAATACCCCTATTCCCCACAAACAAAGTACAACCGAGTAAATATAATAGTAGGTCAGCTTGCAAGCCAAAGAAATGTGACAATGTATAAAATGTCGCTTCTAGACTTCCTCAGAAGCTCCTCTCTGGGAGTTACAACTCAATAGAATTCTCTGAGTCTTAGTCCTTACTACCGAATAGGTAGATAATTCAGCAGTAGTGTGGCCTGTGAAGATGACTATGCCTAACTAGTCTAACTACAGGCCCTTACTCCCAAACAAAACATTGTAATGCGGTGCGTGCACAATTACTTCTCTTACTGATCCAGCTTTGTTGTGTACCTTTTCGCCTTGGTCTGGAGCAGCTGGAAGCGGGGCACATCCAGAAAACATGCGATCTCACTGACAGGGCCACTTCTCAGCCGGGTCCTTGATAGCAATCTTCAACTTAGGATGCTGTTTGAACAAACCCTGGAACAGTCTCTGCTTCAGAACCCTCTTGTTATATCTCTGATCCCTTAGGAATCCTTTTCCTCTCACTTCAGTCCTTCTTCTTCTAAAAGCTCAAAAGCTCACTCCTAAGATGGCTGTCACACACACTCTGCTGCTTCTTGTACCACCTCTGCAGAACAGGGTCTCCACGTCACTACTCCAGGGAATTACAGAATTACAGTCCTTCCCATTTCTGAGGTAACAGTGGCCTCTTGTGGTCAAACAAACAAATGTCAGTTTATAAAAAAAAAAAAATAAACTTATCTACAGAAACAGGTACACTCATAACATGAGGGCTGTTTACCAATCTTACACACCTGACCCACATTGTCCTCACCTACACAAAGCCCCCATCCTGCTGTTACCCCAATTATAAAATAAATGATATAACCCCCCATAATGAATAATGCTCCCAAGTGCATCTTTATATAAATAATGTCCGTGTGTACCCTGTATAAATAGTGCCCCTTATTAATAATTCCCCAGGTGTTAACTAATTAAAAGTTTTTCAAGGTCATTAATAAACTAATCAGTGGGGCTCAAAAACCCAGGCCGTGGTACCTGTGTAAGTGCCGTGACTGCTTCTCTGTTTACATAGTGTCATTCATCTCATAGCGGCCATGTAATGTAACTACAGCCTCTTCCTATATATGTCTATGTGACAAGGCTGGAATTAGATCACTCAGTCACTATAAACAGACAGCGTATAATAAAAACAGGCGCCATAGCCCCTTCATACAGCTAATCAGAGGCGGGGGGGGGGAGAGTCCACTGATCTCTTATTGATAATCTGTCCTAAGGATAGGGCATCAATAAAAATGAGCTGGAAAGACCCTTTAATAAAGCGCAAGTGCTACCATAAAGAGGTTGTCCAGGATAACCACTTTTTTAATATGAGGCTGGGGAAGGTGCTCCGGTGTCTCCCAGCGTGTTCCAGTCCTGCTGCTCCGGTGTTTTCTTCCCCTCAGCGGTCATGTGTGGTGGGGACTTCTGTCAGAAGAAAACACCAGAGCAGCAGAACCAGACCGTGGTGGGAGACATCGGAGCATAAGGGACAGGTGAGTAGGTGTTTTTTTTCTTAATACAGTATTACACGGTATTATGGCCCACAGCGGCCCCTGCACACAGTATTACATGGTATTATGCCCCACAACGGCTCCTGCACACGGTATTATGCACCGCAGCGGCCCCTGCACACAGTATTATGCCTTGCAGTGGCCCCTGCACACAGTATTATGCCCCGCAGTGGCCGCTGCACACAGTATTATGCCCCGCAGTGGCCCCTGCACACAATATTATGCCCCACAGCGACCCCTGCATACGGTATTATGCCCCGCAGCGGCCCTTACACACAGTATTATGCCCCACCGTGGCCCCTGCACACGGTATTATGCCCCTCAGCAGCCCCTGCACACGGTATTATGCACCATAGTGGCTCCTGCACATGGTATTATGCCCCACAGCGGCCCCTGCACTCGGTATTATGCCTCATAGTGGCCCCTGCACACGGCATTATGCCTCATAGTGGCTCCTGCACACAGTATTATGCCCAATAGTGGCCCCTGCACATGGTATTATGCTCCATAGTGGCCCCTGCACACGGTATTATGCTCCATAGTGGCCCCTGCACTCAGTATTATGCTTCATAGTGGCCCCTGCGCATGGTATTAAGCCCCATAGTGGCCCCTGCACTCGGTATTATGCCCTATATTAATAACCCCCTTAACTTTCTTGTATCCGCTTACCTGTGCAGGTGAGCCACTCCAACCACGTGGGACACCAGTGGGTGTTCCCTGCAAGTCATCCCAATGTTTTGGACACCTCATTGCGATATCATAGCATCACTGGGCAGGTATACTACCTCCTGCAATGTCAGCTAAAATGCCGCACATGTGCGATGGGATTGCCACTCATTACCTCCCGAGATGTCAACTAAAATCCTGCACATGCTTTATACCCCTAGTGACTACTACTCCCTTCCTCCGGTTCCCTCCATCTGGGTTGCGGCAGTGGTCTCAATGCTGAGCTATATCTGAGTATCCTAAAAGACAAGTTACTTTGTATACTTGAGTACTATGGGTACGAAAATGATGACATAGTGTTCCAGCAGGACAACGACCCAAAGCATACGTCGAGATTAGTGAATAAATGGTTCAATGACAATGAAGTAGAGGTGCTGGATTGGCCCCCACAGCCCCCAGACCTCAACCCAAGCAAACACTTGTGGGTAGAGTTGAAAAAAAAAAGTTGTATTAGTACCCAAGTGAGTCGACCAATATGCACCAACACTGGGAACGTGTTGAAGAGACCTGGAATCAGATTTTGGTCAAGACATACTTGAATCTGATTGAGAGCATGCCCAAGAGGATTCAAGCAGTGCTGAAAGCCAAAGATGGATTTAGAAAATACTAACAAAATAATAAAAATTAAAATTTTGATTTTTAGGAGCACACCATCAGTGCTCCAGGAACTGCAGTTGTAACTGCATTTTGGATAAAAATTTATAGCAGCTTAGACCAACTGATAAGTTTATTAGCATTGGCTCCTGATGAACCTGATATAGATAACACAGGGGAAACGCGTAGAGCAAGTTTATTTTCTATTTTCTATTTTTGAGTTAGTTGACCACAAGCCATACCACTTGGGGGCATGAAGGACTGACAGGAGACTTGGGCAGTCTGATTAGCCTGGAGATTAGTTGGTGGAACTTGAGTCACTAATGGAAATGGTAGCTGTATATCCCTGGAGTCAACATAGGGGATATCAGTAATGGCTGCAATATAAGGGTTTATTGAGTATAAGGGTCAGAATATCATAGTTTCCCTTATGTTCATAACATTTTAATGACAGGAAATGAAGTTACTGTGACCTGTACCTAGATTACTGGCATATGTACATACTACAGACTAGGGTTGTGGAGGTATATCATGGCTGTGCAGGAGTCTAGTCAGTGAGGCTTTACAAATTATGTGTGTGGGGACCAGGTGTTTGGGTTTTCCTAGCACTAAGAGCAACTGACAAAATACTGACCTGTTGTATGATGCAGCCGTGATACTATAACCTTAGTCTAAGGGTGGTGAAAGTATCTTATTACACCCTAGGTCCAGTGGAAAGTTGGAGAGTGTGAATACTGTCTAACATTTAAATCCTGAATAAACTTTGAATAGGCAGGCACAGACCACATTGATCTGTCTTTTAGTAGATTAGTGGACGTCCTTTGTGCAATTTTTATTTTTAAAATATTAAAAGTTAAGTTTTATCGTTTGAAACCATTTATTTTCTGTGAGATATGAAGTAATAGGGAATGGTGTAGAACCCTCTGTGAGATTTAGGAGCAAAACAGTAACAATGCAGTTACATGACAAGAATCTGCATAACTAATCATATTCTAAATAGTTGCAAGTCAAATTTAGGTATGAGAAAGCCAAGATGATTGTCTATAAAATGATGGTAATCTCACGTTCGAAGCTGTAGTGGATGGTGAAATATGGAGCCTGAAAGTCAAAAGGTCAAAACACTGTTAACTTTTTGCTCAACAGTGTATATAATAGCTCACCCTTAAATATAACAGTTCTTCCCTTATAAATAAGAGCCCCCCTTATATATAATAAATCTCCCTTATACACACGTGGACAAAATTGTTGGTACCCCTCTTTTAATGAAAGAAAAACCCACAATGGTCACAGAAATAACTTGAATCTGACAAAAGTAATAATATATAAAAATTCTATGAAAATGAACAAATTAAATTCAGACATTGCTTTTCAACCATGCCTCAACAGAATTTTTTAAAAAAAAGAAAACTCATGAAACAGGCCTGGACAGAAATGATGGTACCACTGAAAATAAAGTGACCAAAGGGACATGTTAAATCAAGGTGCGTCCACTAATTAGCATCACAGGTGTCTACAATCTTGTAATCAGTCAGTGGGCCTGTATATAGGGCTACAGATTCTCACTGTGCTGTTTGGTGACATGGTGAGTACCACACTCAACATGGACTAGAGGAAGCGAAGGAAAGAGTTGTCTCAGGAGCTTAGAAAGACAATTATAGACAAGCATGTTAAAGGTAAAGGTAATAAGATCATCTCCAAGCAGCTTGATGTTCCTGTGACTACAGTTGCACATATTATTCAGAAATTTAAGATCCATGGGACTGTAGCCAACCTCCCTGGACGTGGCCACAGGAGGGAAATTGATGACAAATCAAAGAGAATAATAATACGAATGGTAACAAAAGAGCCCAGAAAAACTTCTAAAGAGATTAAAGATGAATTTCAAGGAACATCAGTGTCAGATTGCACCATCCGTCGTTTGAGCCAAAGTGGACTTCATGGGAGACGACCAAGGAGGACGCCATTGTTGAAAACAAATCATAAAAAAGCCAGACTGGAATTTGCCAAACTACATGTTGACAAGCCTCAAAGCTTCTGGGAGAATGTCCTATGGACAGATGAGACAAAAATTTTTGGCAAGGCACATCAGCTCTATGTTCACAGACAGAAAAATGAAGCATATCTTGAAAAGAACACTGTCCCTCTGTTATGTTCTGGGGCTGCTTTGCTGCATCTGGCACAGGGTGTCTTGAATCTGTGCAGGTTACAATGAAATCTTAAGATTATCAAGGGATTCTAGAGAGAAATGTGCTGCCCAGTATCATAAAGCTTGGTCTCAGTCGCAGGTCATGGGTCTTGCAACAGGATAATGACCCAAAACACACAGCTAAAAACACCCAAGAGGAAAACATTGGACTATTCTGAAGTGGCCTTCTATGAGTCCTGACCTAAATCCTATTGAGCATCTTTGGAAGGAGCTGAAAAATGCCATCTGGAAAAGGCACCCTTCAAACCTGAGACAACTGGAGCAGTTTGCTGATGAGGAGTGGGCCAAAATACCTGTTGAGAGGTGCAGAAGTCTCATTGACAGTTACAGGAATCGTTTGATTGCAGTGATCAGGAATTTTGACCCTCACACACACACAGTATAATGTGCCCTCCACAGCATAAAATTCTCCCTTGAGCCCCCCCACAGTGGTCCTACATGGTATACAATGCTTCACAGTGGCCACACAGCATAATATGCACCCCAGAGTCCATCCTCACCATAGTATAATGCTCCCTAGAGCCACTAAACAGTATAATGCTCCACAATAGCCCCAAACAGTATAATATGCTCCTCAGATGTCCCCATACAGAATAATACCCCTTAAAGTCCCCACACAGTATGATATACTCCCCAGCAGCCCCATACAGTATAAAAGGCTCCCCACAGTGCCTAAGAATAAGTCTTACAGTATAATAGGCTCCCCACACTGCCCCCTCTGTATATTGCTCCACACATTGTAATATGCTCACCAGAGGGCTCCCCCAGTATAATGCTTCACAGTGGCCCCACACAGTATTAATATACTCCCCAGAGCCTTGAGCTGCTTCAGGCAAATACCTCGAAATTTGTTTTAACGAATGTTTGTGAGGTTCGGCCCTTCGGTTCGTCCATTGCTATTATTATACTCTGGGGTATCTTCAAGATAAATCTTATGTAAATAGTGTAAAACTTAAAAAAGGGCCAGATTTAGAAGAAAATAGGTGCAAGAGTATAGATAAATGCCCCCCAAATTTTTAATTCACATCTAACTGAATACTGTGTATTCAGTACTAGAATGCTGACATGCAACAAAAACATTATATCAATATCCTTGTCTTATACTGGCCCTTTAAGTATCGATATTTCTAGTCAGTCAAACCTTTTAAGATGTACAATTATATTTTAATCAGAAATTATGCTTTGTCGTATCCGAGCATTTACTTTAATTGATTAGTCTACCCTGAAATCTTTAGTCTATGTAGCTTTCCCTGAGATGTGGACAATTGTTTACAGAAGGTGGCTGTCAAGATTTTCCCACCTCTATATGATTTTTCACTTTAAGTGTTATCAGTACATTGTTTGCACAGGCATGCTGGCTTTCATGAAATCAGATAATTACTTGAAATTGAAACCAAAGGCGTTCTTTCTGCTATGCCAGTCTCAACAAACACATCTATAACTAATAGCTCAAGCGAGTTGGCTCGAAAGTACTAGAGGGATTGACAATAAAAGACTTACGAATCCGATTATAACCTATCATTCCAAGATCATGATTTAGTTTTCAATAAGACATTGGGCCTATTAATCAGCAAGGTCTGGCACTTAAACAAAAATTCTATATACCTTGGGTTATCAAAAAATCTATGCAATAATTGTCTGGATAACAAATAACTGTCTTGATGCTTATTCCAAAGTGTAACAGGACAGAAAAAGAGGCAGAGTATTACTCAACAGCCACCCAGGGCCGGTTTTAGACAAAGTGGGGCCCTGGGCAAAATTAAAAGCGGGGCCCCAAATGCTGACATGCAAACAACACCATCGTCTTCCAGTGGCAACCCCTCCTTTCTGCCAACAAAAAAGTAATAACAAGCCCCATTTTTCCGCACACAATTCAAATGAGCACCTTTGTACCACCTAATAGATTTTTGCACGCAGTCATCAGTAATTATAGCGCCTCCTTATAAATAATAGTCCCTGCTTATAAATAATATTACACCTTTATTAGTAATAGCGCCCTTATAAATGATAAATAGTGCCCTGTATCAGTAATATTCCCCCTTATCTGTAACAGTCACCCAGTAAAAATAATACTGCTCCCTTATTAATAATAGCCCTCTCATAAATAATAGTTACCCTTATAAATAATAGTCCCCATTATCACTAATACCCCCCTTATAAACAGTTCCCCTCTTATAAATAATAGCTCCCCCCTTGTAATGGATGCTTTATATATAATAGTTCCCCCCTTATAAATAATAGCCCGTCTTATAAATAATAGTTCCCCTTTTTAAAATAGCCCCCTCATATTTAAGTTTCCCAATTATATATAGTAACCCACCCTTATATATAATAGTTCTCCGTTATACAGTGTCGGACTGAAGGGGGAATGACATGGCCATGGGGCACTACACGTATGTGCAATATTATAGTGAGGGAGCTGTGATGCAGACATAGCACACAGGGCTGCCAGCAAGAATTTTGAGCCCCTCCCCCACAGTATAATGCTCCACATGGTATATAATGCTCCACAGTATAAAATTCTCCCCTGAGCCCTCCACAGTTTCCCCACATGGTATATAATGTTCCACAGTGGCCCCACACAATATAAAATGCTCCCCTGAGCCCCCCCCCATAGTGGCCCCACATGGTATATAAGGCTCCACACAGTATAATACTCCACAGTGGCCCACACAGTATACTACCCCTTAGTGGCCCCAGATAGTACAATATGTTCCCCAGTAGCCTCGCACAATATAATATGTTCCATACAGTATAATATGCACCCCACAGTGCCCCCCAGTATAATGCTTCACAATGGCCTAACACAGTATAACATGCTCCACAATGGCCTCCACACAGTATAATATACTCCCCAGAGGGGTTCCCCCAGTATAATGCTCCACAGTGGTCCCCCACAGTATAATATGCTGCCCATAGTCCCCCCAGTATAATGCTCTACAATGGCCCCACAGAGTATAATATAATCCCAAAAAGCCCCACACAATATAATACACTCCACAGTGGCCCCAGACAGTATAAAAGGCTCCCCACACTGCCCCTTCCCCCCAATATAAAGCTCCAGAGTGGCCCATAGTATAATATGCTCCCCAGAGGGCCCCTGCTAGTATAATGCTCCAAAGTGGCCCCACACAATATATTATACTTCCCAGAGTGTCCCCCCAGTATAATGTTCCACAGTGTCACCACGCAATATAATATGCTCTGCTGATGCCCCTCCCCCCAGAATAATGCTCCACAGTGACCCCACTCAGTATAACATACTCCAGAATGGCCTCCACACAGTATAATATACTGCCCAGAGACGTTACCCCAGTATAATGCTCCACAGTGGCCCAAAACAGTATAATATGCTCTCCAGAGGCCCCCCAGTATAATGCTCCACAGTGGCCCAAAACAGTATAATATGCTCTCCAGAGCCCCCCCCCCCCAGTATAATGCTCCACGGTGGCACCACACAGTATAATATGCTCTCCAGAGGGGGCCCTCCAGTATATTATACTGTGTGGGGCCACCGTGGAGCATTATACTGGGGGGTGCTTTGGAGAGTATGTTATACTGTTTAGGGCCACTGTGGAGCATTATACTGGGGAGGGGGTCCTCTGGAGAGCATGTAATATTCTGTGGGGCCACTTTGGAGCATTATACTGGGGGAGCAAGTAACCCCACAGAATATAACATGTTCTCCAGAGGGTCCCCTCCCCAGTATAAAGCTCCACAGTGGCCCAAAACAATATATATGCTATCCAGAGGGGGCCCCCCAGTATAATGCTCCACAGTGGCCCTACAGACTCCGTTAGTGCTAGTATTATATTAAACTCTGGGGTCTCTTCAGACCCCAGAGTATAATTATCAAAGGCCCGGGGAAGGTAAAGGAAAATAACAAACAGTTATACTCACCTTGTCTTATCTCTCCTGGGCCTCCTCGCGCTGCTCCGCTATGCCCTCCGGCGACTGCTTCCTCTTTTCTGCGGCTGACGTCACGCATTGTGGACGTCACTGCTGAGGCCTGTGATTGGGCCTCAGCGATTACGTAAGGCAGGCTGTCAGCAAGCCCCGCGTGATCGCTACGGCTGAGGCCTGGCCAGAAGATGACGTCGGACGCAAGGACAGGTGAGTAAAAATGTTTGTTATTTTTACTCACCTCGGAAAGGGGCCCTGCAGCACATGACGCTGGGTCCCTTTCTGTTATTGATATGGCTGGGCCTGACTCCGGGATCCGGAGTCATCAGGCTCCGAATCCCGGGGGCCCCTTTAGGGACGGGGCCCTGGGCAATTGCCCAGTTTGCCCCCCCCCCTCCCTAACGCCGGCCCTGCAGCCACCTATGGTAGCTGAATCTTCAAAAGGAAGGGACAAGCTATCTTGGTTCTCTGGTGCAATTTTGAGGTGCTAGCAATACTGTATTTTATTGTATGGGTTAAACAGAGTTCTAATATTATAATATTATGTAGTTCAGATTGTTACAGACATGGAGATACAAATTGTGTACTTTTTTTTCTTTTTCAACACAATAAAGCATTTTTAATTGGGAAAAGGTTTTGGAGGATTTTTCTGCTTTAATATTTTAAACATTTTAAAAAAAAGGTTATCCAACTTTTCAAAACTGACAGCCTATCCTTTAGATAGGCCATCAATTTTAGATTGAAGAGGATCTGACTGTAGGGACCCTCACAGATCTGCTATTACCCCATAAGCATAGTTTCTGGCATTATTTACATTCCGGGTACTACACTGCTCACTTGCCATTCTCACTCACTATTCTTGACAACAGTAGTTATGAGCACTGCAGCGATGTCCCATAAACTTGAATGTGCAATTATTGCAGAACGCTTGACAGGTATAATGGGACTTGTGTTTTACTTTATTATTACTCCCATCATTTTTATTGAAAGTTTAACATTTTACAGGTAGTGCAATTCCACCATCCCAAAACAGCTCTCCCACACTTTGTATGTTGGCAAGGGGTTGATGAAACAGTAGTGCATGCAAAGGTAACCAGGGAACTAAGTCTGCTGGTAAAGGTACTATGGCAGTAGGTGCTTAGCACCAGTACTTGTGATAAGATATGTTACAAATAAAGTCACACCTAAAACATTCCCTATAATGGGCAGTGGGTTTCGGACCCACTGTGTCAGTAACCAGTTTGGCTGTGGGCCACTCTTAGGCTGTGTTCACATGGTGGATCTTCATTTTCCGCCGCTGGAATTTTCGCTGCGGTCTGCCGCGATGGAATGCCGATGCAGTGCATCAGCATTCCATTGTGGCATCCCGCTCCTGATTAGGCCCGGATGAATGGGCCTAATCAGGAGGGCGTCTCGAGCCGTGGACACCGCAGGCGGAATCCGTGGCAAGATTGAGCAGGACGCTTCTTTTTTCCGCGTCCTGCTGTGATCTCTGCCTCCCATTGAAAACAATGGGAAGCGGTTTTGGGAGGAATCTGCTCCAGATTCGGGGGCGGAATCCACCCCCTAATCTGCAGGAAATTCCTTTGTGTGAATACACCGTTAAGGACATTGTCTAAGTAGACTCCGCAATATTCACCCTTTAACCCCCATAAAGGCATCTAGACTTTGCAGTGGGGAATCTGCTCGGTCAATACCTCTTAAAAAGGTAACGTATTTGTGACAGCTGAGAAGGCAAGTCAAGAACTATGGTGCAGCGTATCACAGAATCAGATAGCAAAGGTATGTACTAAGTCAGAAGTCTATAGCATAAGCCTGAAGGCTAGGACAGGTAGAAGTGGTATCTACTCAAATAGGAACATAAGCTGCTAACTGTTGGAATAATGTTTATTATTGCCTGTATTGCAACAACTACTGTTTATATGTTTATAACTGCATAAGCTTCTGTCTCTAGGCATAATGTTAAGTTGTTAATAAAGCTCTGTTAAAAAGGTGGGGGCTAGAGTAACAAAACCAGGAATTTCCTTTCTGTTGTTTCTCTCTTTGTAGCTACAGCATGGTTGAGTCTAAATCCTAGTGGGCTAAAGGACCTGGTCCCTCTGCCCACCTGGATTTAGCCTGTTCTCTATAGAGAATGCTAAATCCTAGTGGGCTAAAGGACCTGGTCCTTCTATCCACTAGCATTTAGCCTGTTCTATATAAGAATGCTAAATCCTAGTGGGCTAAAGGACCTGGTCCTTCTATCCACTAGCATTTAGCCTGTTCTCTATAGAGAATGCTAAATCCTAGTGAGCTAAAGGACCAGGTCCCTCTGGCCACTAAAATTTAGCCTGTTTTATGTAAAAAAAAATTAATCTCATTTGGCTAAAGGACATGTAATGTATATAGAAGTAAAAAAATTTTTTTATTATTTTAAAAATATCAAAATGGTTTGTTTCCATTTATTTTTATTTTTTGATAGCGCCAACGTATTCCAAAGCGCTTTTCAGGTTTTTGGTCCTTTTTATTGATGACTTATCGGAGCATTTTAAAGGGAGTCTATCATTAGAAAAACACATTTCTGATAAAAATCCGTTTCTTGCATTATTCAAATTATTCTGAATAATGCAAGAAACTGATTTTTATCAAACGGCGGGGAGAACAAAAGAATGCAAGGTAGGAGTAGAATAACTTTTTAAAGGCTATTGCAACATGCCATTAGTTCAAAATGTATTTTTCTAATGATAGACTCCCTTTAAGATCTGTGGGGCTTTGATCAGCTGTTTGAAGCTGCAGTTGCGCTCTATGGGAACCGCTTCCATTTTACAGGCCCTATGACGTAAGTCACGTGACCTGATCGCAGCTCAGTCCCATTCAAATAAATGAGCTGGGCTGTGAAATCAAACAGAGCTCACGTGAACGCTGATCATCTGTGGACTCCTAGCAATCTGTAATTGCACACTACATATAGCTAGTTTTCAGCAGAAGGACCAGGTCCCTTTGCCCACTAGAATTTAGCCTGCTCTGTATGAGAATGCTAAATCCTAGTGGGCTAAAGGACCAGGTCCCTTTGCACACTACAGATAGCTAGTTTTCAGCAGAAGGACCAGGTCCCTTTGCCCACTAGAATTTAGCCTGCTCTGTATGAGAATGCTAAATCCTAGTGGGCTAAAGGACCAGGTCCCTTTACACACTACAGATAGCTAGTTTTCAGCAGAAGGACCAGGTCCCTTTGCCCACTAGAATTTAGCCTGCTCTGTATGAGAATGCTAAATCCTAGTGGGCTAAAGGACCAGGTCCCTTTGCCCACTAGAGATAGCTAGTTTTCAGCAAAATGACCAGGTCCTTTTGCCCACTAGAATTTAGCCTGCTCTATATGAGAATGCTAAATCCTAGTGGGCTAAAGGACCAGGTCCCTTTACACACTACAGATAGCTAGTTTTCAGCAGAAGGACCAGGTCCCTTTGCCCACTAGAATTTAGCCTGCTTTATATGAGAATGCTAAATCCTAGTGGGCTAAAGGACCAGGTCCCTTTACACACTACAGATAGCTAGTTTTCAGCAGAAGGACCAGGTCCCTTTGCCCACTAGAATTTAGCCTGCTTTATATGAGAATGCTAAATCCCAGTGGGCTAAAGGACCAGGTCCCTTTGCCCACTACAGATAGCTAGTTTTCAGCAGAAGGACCAGGTCCTTTTGCCCACTAGAATTTAGCCTGCTCTATATGAGAATGCTAAATCCTAGTGGGCTAAAGGACCAGGTCCCTTTGCCCACTAGAGATAGCTAGTTTTCAACAGAAGGACCTGGTCCTTTAGCCCACTAGGGCCCCCTAGGTCCCTTTGCCCACTAGAATTTAGCCTGCTCTATATGAGAATGCTAAATCCTAGTGGGCTAAAGGACCAGGTCCCTTTGCCCACTACAGATAGCTAATTTTCAGCAGAAGGACCAGGTCCCTTTGCCCACTAGAATTTAGCCTGCTCTATATACAGTAAGGATGCTAAATCCTAGTGGGCTAAAGGACCAGGTCCCGTTACACACTACAGATAGCTAGTTTTCAGCAGAAGGACCAGTTCCCTTTGCCCACTAGAATTTAGCCTGCTCTATATGAGAATGCTAAATCCTAGTGGGCTAAAGGACATGTAATGTATATAGAAGTGTAATGGGGTTTTGTTATTTTTTGATTTTTGAAGAACCTTACAACCCAAGCTAGCATTTTAAGAGGCCACAGAATGGATCCATTCGAAGTTGGTCAAAGTGTGGACTGATGCTCAGGTGGCAGCCAATAATAATAACAACAATATTAATAACAACAACTTTATTTATATAGCACCAACATATTCCGTAGCACTTTACAAACCAGAGGACACATGGACAATATGAGACATTACAATATGACAAAGAAATAAACATATCACACAATAGGAGTGAGGGCCCTGCTCACAAGAGCTTACATTCTATGAGGAGATAGGGGGACATAAGAGGTAAGAGGGCTTGTTTGCTACAATGGTCCAGCCATCTTTTATTAGAAAAGGTTGGGTGACTGAAGCTGTATGAATCCATCAGCAGCCGGTATCTGTGAATGAACATATACTAAATACAGTGCAGTGTTATTAAGGTGTTATTCAGGGGCGTAAATATTGAGGTAGCAGCACAGGGCCTGGGACATTAGGGGCCCCGGAGCCCTGTGACAGCCGCTACCGCGAACCCCACAAACCAGTAACGATCGCGGCGGTCGCAGGGGGTGTGACCGCGAATGGACCCGGCAGGATACGGAGCCCGTGGCCAGCTGGAGATGGCCGGGCCCCGGATCATTATGATAGCAGTCGGGGAAAGCCTGGTTCCCCGACCACTATACATACTGTTATTGGAAAGGAGTCCTGGCATATTGCAGGTCCCTTTCCAATAGATGGCAGCCCAGGGGAGGGGACTGAAAATAATAAATATATATTCTCACCTCTCCTGGGCACAGACTTCTCCCCGGCGCTGTTGGTATTCCTAGTGTCAGCCTCTAGTGTCCAGGTCTATACCTATGTTGCAGCGTGCTCCAATAAGAGAAAAATACTCATTTTCCTTTGATTAAACAGGTGTTCCAGGATAACACGATTTTTTATATGAGGCCAGGGAAGTTGAAAAAAATAAAAAATAAATAAACAAACATACCTGTCTCTGGTGCTCAAGTGTTTTCTTCCAGCTGACATCCCCACGGAGACTTCTGCCAAAAGAAGACATCAGAGCACCAGGGACAGTAGCGCAAGTTTCTTTTTTATTTCATTTTTTTTTTCACCTTCCCGAGCCTCATGTTAAAAATGTGATTATCCTGGACAACCCCTTTAACAAAGATATCTTTTTAAAGTTTAGAAAGAGCCCTAAAAGGTTCTGTCATTCGTTTCCTACTGGTTTTCCTGCTGATACATTCCCTTTAATTAGTATTGGCAATTGTCTGTGTCCTTAAGAGGTTTATTAACCTTTTCAGGACCACCCACTGTATATAAACATCGGCGCTTGCTCGGCTTTGTGCAGAGCCGACGTTTATAAACTGACCCTGCTAAATTGGGGATCGGGTCTCCCCAAGGGTCAGGAACTCCGTGAACACAGCAATAATAGCTGCTGGTGTTCACGGAGACATGATCAGGACCAGATAGGTTCTGTATTGGAGGTTTTAACCCCTTGGATGCCGCGGTCAAACAAGACTTCGGCATCGAAGGGGTTCCGTGATGCCAAATGAACCCCCCCCCTCACCCCCCGAGGCGAGATCGGGGGGTGCCCATATGTGTCTGCTGCAGCCCGGGATCTGGCCAGTGACCCCAGGCTACTCGGTGCCCCCAGTACCTGGTTGATCTGCCCAGATGCAGGGAAGTCAGCCGCATACGCTGACTTATCTATAGACTGCAATACACGTGTATTGCAATCTATAATACTGAACCAGCGATCCCTGGTTCAGGTATCCTTATAGGACAAATAAAGAAATGTAAAAAAAAAAAAAAAAAAAAAAAAAAAAGTGCAAAAGAAATGTAATAGTTTGTGAAATAAATAAATGAATAAAGCCCTAAAATTCCCTTTTCCTATATCAAATGAGTTATATAAAACAAAAACCTAAAAATTAATAAAAAACAATACAGATTTGGTATTGCCACGTCTGTAACAATCTGTACAATAAACCTGAAACATTATTTAACCTACATGGTGAACGTCGGAAAAAAAAAAACGGAAAAAAATCCGCCGTAAGTAATGATTTTTCGCCATCTCACCCTACAAAATATGCTATAAAAAGTGATCGAAAAGTCACATATACCCCAAAACAGCACCAATAAAAAGCACAGGTTGTCCTGCAAAAAATAAGCCCTCAACTATCTCTGTCAACCGAAAAATAAAAATGTTACGCATCTCAGAAGATCGCGATGCAAAGATAATTAATTTCCTTCCCCAAATGGATTTTTGTTCTGCAAAACTAGTAACGCATAAAAAAACAATATAAATGAGGTATCGCTGTAATCGTACCGACCCAAAGAATAAAGGTCACAGTTTACTTATGTTGTACACTGTGTGGAAAAAAATTAATAGGTAAAACACAATGCCTGAATTGATGAGGATTTTTTTTTAATCCACCAAGAAAGCGTTAATAAACGTTAATCAATAAGTCATAGGCACCCAAAAATGTTATTTAAAAAATACATCTCATACCACAAACAACAAGCCCTCATATGGCTACAGCACCAGAAAAAAAAAAAAAATATATATAGCTTGATCAATGTGAAGACAAAAACCCCAAAAATCGCCAAATCATTAGAACACAACTGGCTGCGGCAGGAAGGAAATGTATAAGCTGTGCAAGCGTATATCAGGGGACAAACCAGATTTAGACCTTACAAGGGAAAATAAACCAGAACTGACCCCCAGAGTGACCCTTCCCCCAATCATACAAGCTACTGGGGATATAGTAGTAGTAAATTTCGTGTTCCCCATGTACTCCGCACAGCTTACATATTCACTCTTCATCTGCTGTGCAGTCACGTCTGGGATACTAATGCTCACTCCACCCCTTGATAAGTTCTTTGAGGAGTGCAGTTTTTAAAATGGGGTCACTCCTTAGGGCACAGGTGTCAAACACAAGGCCCGCGGGCCGAATCCGGCCTGCTGCCTTCTGTTATCCGGCCAGGCACTTATCTGGCCCGCAGGGCCGCGGCATTTTTTATTGTCTATGTACATTATGTAATGTAAATCAGTCCAGGATAGGCTGCTTAAAAAAAAAAAAAAAAAAAAAGCTGCGCGATACCTGTCCTGGGCTGGTTTACAAGGCCTCTGCATGTCAGCGCAGGCGGCGATACAATGACGTCATCGCGCCTCCTACGCTGACACGCCGGCAAGAAGAGGAGGAGGCCGCGGCTGCATCAAGGCATCGGACGTAGGTGAAGATAAGTTTTTTATATATATATAAATAGGCCGTTGCCTGCTGGAGTATCCCCGGCACGTAACGGCCTATTTACTTACCGATCCCCGCTGCTGGTCGTGGCCGCCCCCCGCTTCCCCCTTCTGCTATGGGACGCAGAAGCGGCTGTGTGCAGGAACGGGGATGGTAAGTGAGGCTGCGGCCGGTGAACTCCATCAAATACTACTATTATTATACTCCTGGGGCTTTTCAGACCCCGGAGTATAATAATCGGAGACCCCGGGGAGGTGATAAACATAAAAACCTGTGTTACTCACCTCTCCGGCGATCCGATGCTGCTCCCAGCTGGCTTCGGCCTTCTTTGGTGACGTCCCAGGCATCACGTGAGCCAGGCTGACGTCATTATCTCGCGACGCCGGTCTGAGCGACATTGAAGAAGGCCGAACGCAGGGAGCGCACCGGGGCCCAGGTAAGTAACACTGGTTTTTATGTTTGTCACCACCTGGGTCTCCGATCATTATACTCTGGGGTCTGAAAAGACCCCAGAGTATAATAATAGTTCATGGGTGGGGGGGTCACTATGGGGCATAATACTATGTGCAGGGGCCAATATGGACTATAATACCGTTTGCAGGGGCCACTATGGGGCATAATACCAATGCAGGGGCCACTAAGGAGCATAATACCGATTGCAGGGGCCACTATGGAGCATAATAACGTGTGCAGGGGCCACTATGGAGCATAATAACGTGTGCAGTGGCCACTATGGAGCATAATACCGTGTGCAGGGGCAACTATAGAGCATAATACCGTGTGCAGGGGCAACTATGGAACATAATACCGTGTGCAGGGGCAACTATGGAGCATAATACCGTGTGCAGGGGCTGCTGTGGGGCATAATACCGTGTGCAGAGGCAACTATAGAGCATAATACTGTTTGCAGGGGTAAACAGTATTTGTATAGTGCTTAATTTTTGATATATTCAGAAAAGGATGAGGATAGTATGTAACATGCCAATGTCTTAGGTTTTAACAATACATTATGTTCTTCCTGGTTGACCTCAAAGGGCTGATTGTAACAGTAGTAATGTACAAATGTAACTACTGCTTAATAGCTCGCTTATCTGTTAAGGAGAAGTTACTTTTATACATGTGTAAAATAATCTTGGCCCTTCAAGGTACCCCGTGAGGCTGAAGTGGCCCCCGGAGAAGATGAGTTTGACACCCCTGCCTTAGGGGATTCCACTTTACTGGTACCTTAGAGGCTCTGCAAACATGACATGGCGTCCAGATACCAAACATCTAAATATGCGCTCCAAAAGCCACATAGCGCTCCTTCATATCTGTGCCCTGCTGTGTGCCCAAACTGCAGATTATACCCACATGTATGACACTGGTGTACCCAGGGTAACGTACTTAATGTCATATGTAGGTATAAATGGCTGTTTGGGCACAGCCGGGCACAGAAGGGAAGGAGCGCTATTTTGGTTTTGGAGCACAGACGGTTTGGTTTTTGGACACCATGACACTTTTTCAGAGCTCCTGAAATGCCAGTAAAGTGGAATCCCCTGATATGTCACCCTATTTTGGAAACTACACCCCTGAAGGAATTTATCCAGGGGTACAGTGAGAATTTTTAACCCCCAAGTGTTGCCTTAATTAATTTTCCAGAAATAAATACGCAGCTGATGGTGGAAGATGAAAATGACATTTTTTTCCAGAAATACGTCATTTCAGTGCGTAATATGTTGTGCCCGGCTTGTATCAGAGACAAATGCTCCAAAAGCTGTTGTGCCCAGGATACCCGCTTAACAGTTTTTGGAGGAAGTGTCTCTGGTGACACAAGTTGGGTACAACATATCGGCACTGAAATGGCGTATCTATGGAAAAATTGCAATTTTCACTTTTCATTATCAGCTGCGCATTCATTTCTGGAAATCAAATTAATGCAACACTCAAAGTTTAAAAAAAATGCTCGCTACACCACTTGATAAATCCCTTCCGGGGTGTAGTTTCCAAAGTGGGGTCACATTTCAGCGAGTTCTACTTTACTGCCAATTCAGGGGCTCTGCAAAAGTGGCATGACATCGAAAAACCAAACTGTGCTCCGAAAACCAAAATAGCGCTCCTTCCCTTCTGTGCCCAAACATCAATTTATACCCGCATATGACATTAAGTACATTATCCTGCGTACACCTGTGTCATACATGTGGGCATAAACTGCCGCTTGGGCACACAGGAGGGTGCAGATAAGAAGGAGCACTATGTGCTTTTGGACCGCTGATTTAGTTTGTTGATTTTTGGACGCCATGTCACATTTATAGAGACTCTAAAATTGCCCCTACAAAATGGGGTCACTTCTTGGGGAATTCCAATTTACTGGCACCACCAGGGCTCTGCAAAAACAACATGGCATCCAGAAAATCCCTCCAAATCTGTACACCAAAAGCTAAAAAGCGCACTGCTCCATCACTTCTGAGCCCTGCTGTGTAACCAAGCAACAGTTTACACCCACATATACAACTTCTTTCTACTTGGGATAGCCCAGTTAATAGTTTTAGGAGTGCGTGTCTCTGATGACACAAAGTGGGTGCAATGTATTGGGCACTGACATGGCATATTTCTTTAAAAATTAAAATTTTCACTTTGTACATTAATTTTCAGGAAGCACTCTTAGGGTCAAAATTATAATACCCCTTGATAAATTCCTTGAGGTGTGTAGTTTCTAAAATGGAGTCACTTTTTGGGTGTTTCCATTGTATTGGTACTTCAGGGGCTCTGGAAATGCAACATGGCATCTGAAAACTATTCCAGCAAAATCTGCCCTCCAAAACCAAATAGCGCTCTTTCAATTCCGAGCCCCACCATGTACCCATACAGCACATTATAACCACATATGGGGTATTCCCATGTTCAAGAGAAATTGTGTAACAAACCTTGGGGAGCTTTTTCTCCTTTACCCTCTTGTAAAAATAAAAAAATTTGGACTAAATTGACGGTTTATTGAAAAAAAACAAATTTTTCATTTTCATGTCCCGATGTTAATAAAATCTGTGAAAAAGCTGTAGAGTCAAACTGTTCATTATATCCCTTGATATGTTCTGTGAGGGGTGTAGTTTCCAAAATGGGGTCACTTTTGAAGGTTTCCATTGTATTGGTACTTTAGGGGCTCTGCTAATGCGACATGGCACCCGAAACCTAATCCAGCAAAATCTTCCCTCCAAAAACCAAATGGCGCTCTTTCCATTCCGAGCCCCACCATGTACCCATACAGCAGATTATGACCACATATGGGGTATTGCCATGTCCAGGAGAAATTGTGTAACAAACCTTGGGGAGCTTTTTCTCCTTTAGCCTCTTGTAAAAATAAAAATGTTTGGACTAAATTGACAGTTTATTAGAAAAAAAGTAATTTTTCATTTTCACGTCCCAATGTTCATAAAATCTGTGAAACAGCTGTAGGATCAAACTGCTCATTATATCCCTTTATATGTTCTGTGAGGGGTATAGTTTCCAAAACGGGGTTACTTTTGAAGGTTTCCATTGTACTGGTACTTTAGGGGCTCTGCAAATGCGACATGGCACCTGAAAACTATTTTAGTGAAAAATCCATTTTATTTTTATATTTTAAGCACAAAAGAAAAAAGAGCAAAACATTATACTGGAGAAATCTTTATAAAAATATATTATCCAGAGAAGGCCTCATATATAAAAAAAAAACACAGAGCAGAAAGCTGAATAAGCACTGCACTGGGATTGGTTGTTAATAGCAATAAAGCCAGTTCTGCTAAACTAGAACATCATTTACTGTATAATGTATGTCCCGCTATCACCAGGGAAATGTGCAGCAGTAAGAGGCAAATAATAGTAGTTGATGGGGTTCACCACCCACACACTTTTTCTATAGTATGGAGTCTCTTTAGACCCTCAGAAAATAATTAGCAAAGACAACGGGGATGTAAGTATAACACACAGGCCTCAGCTGTCCCAGATGTCACTCAGGAGACCAGAAGAGGTCCAAAGAGCATACCTCCCAACTTTAAAAAAACAGAAAGAGGGACACCCACTTCTACTTTGACTCTGCCCATTCACATCCGTTTCTTTTGTACCCCCACACAGTATAATGCCCGTACGGTCACCTCCACATTATAATATCATCCTCCTGGTGCTCCCACAGTTTACTGTCCACCTCCATCTGCCTCACTTTAATGTCCACCTCATCAGACCCCACAGTCTAATGTCCCTTTCATTTCTCCTCCCCCCCCACACACAGTTTAATGGCCCCTCTTCTGGCCACCCAGTTTAAGGTCTTCCTGCTGGTAACAAACCAGCAAAAGCACTCAAAAATAAAAAAAAAACACTACTCCTCCCCCTCTCCTCTACCGCTCTGTCTGAGGTCTCGTCTCTCGGCGTCTTGAGAGAGGCAGGCGCAATGCGAGTAAAGAAATCACATCGCACCTACAGCTCCCAGGTGGCAGTGTGATAAGGCAGGGGCTGTCCACTGATGGCTCCAGCTTCAACGATGCATTCAACTCATCTGTGTCCAGAGAGGACGCAGATGAATTGAAGACGGGACATGCCTCCAGCCGACTGGGACAGTCTCGGTGAATCCGAGTTGTTGGGAGGTATGCCAAAGAGGACTTGATCCGTGCCAGAGCCCAAGTTAAAGTGATTAATTCTATTCTTATATTTACTCACTTCAGGTCTGAATAGCCCCAAGAGTATAAAAGTAGTGGCGAACCCTCAAATTTCGGGTGCAAGGGACGCTATGTGACATACTGTCACAGGGATCTTTGTCATGAATGGGGGGACCTCGGTTTCTGAACAGCCAAAGGTACCCTAAATCCACCTGAATGGTAAGTAATGAATGCAGCTTACCACTTGCTCCTTAAAAATAACTTAGCCTGGGGCCATTTTATTA